>CM034149.1:927265826-927865826 GCA_019776745.2 Taxus chinensis | reverse complement strand
CCAAACATGTACAATAAGATCATGTAAACTCGTCAAGAATATTTTCATCCTATGGGTCATAATCGAATGGATAAACATTAGTAACTTGATAAGAAATAGTGTTTGGTTTATCGCATAATGAGCCATTGAGGGCATAGGTTATAGATACCCATAACATACTCCTCATAAGTAAATGGAGGAAGAAGGACAACCATGTGCATACCAAGGAGTAAGATTCTTTGTATAACCTAGGAAAGAGGTATTGTAGATAGCGTTACGTCCAAAAGGCATAGGGAAAGAGATATCAATATAATCTAGATCTATAGTGCCCCCAATATAATCAAGCCATGATTTCCCTAATGTGAGTGGAGAAGAGAAAGGAGTGCACAATAGATAGAATGTGAGATGAAATAAATGCAATCCATAAGAAATAGTAATGTGAACAAAACCATAATAAATAGTAGGATAATGTGGTATAAGATAGAGATCCCCAAAAGAAAAACCTAAAAGAGCCAAGCCGTCATGTGTACATATGGTGTCATCGCATGTAGGATCAAATGGAATATGTTCACAATAGGATTCATTAATTAAGAGTATGTAAGTGAATAAAGGGCATGCTAATATAGATGGTACATGTGAAGGTGTATGTGATAGACTAACCACCCGATGAACTAGATAGGCCCATGATAAGGAATCATAACAGTAGTAGTAGCAGGTGGCACAGAAGAAATTACATCTATCACACAAATGGTACTATCAAGAAGTGGTAAGTGTGGTGGTTCTTTGATAGGTTGGGGATCGTCTGTAATATCTATGTGTGGAATAGGAAGAATAGTATTAAGATCCTGGGTCGCAATAATGGAATGGATTGCGGTCAAAAAAACATGGTGTACTCAATACTCTCATGTAATAATTTCATACAATTATAAATAGTAGAGGAAAAAACTTACATGGCATGAAGTCATGGCCTACCAAGTAGATAGTTGAAGGAGACTGGGAAATAAACAAAAAAAGATAGTGTGGACATTCTTAGGACTAATAGTGATAGGTAATGTAATGTGACAAAAACATGGATGAATAGAACCATCATAAGCAAGTAGTGAAATACTAGAGGGACTAACGTCATGAGAAGAGAAAGACCTAAATCTTCAAGGAATGACATAGGACACAAGTTGAGTTTAGATCCATTATCAATAAAAGTGTGCTTAATAGTTACATTATGAATATGTCATATGATATGTAGAGGCGGGTCATTATCAAAAGTGTGAACATCAATGGGAAGGTTAGACTTGAATACTATGTGTGAAGAGAAATCATCCACAAAGGCTTGATAAAATGAGTCTGGATCCATGTCAGCACAAATACAAGTAGTAGAAATAAAATATTGGACTCTACGTAGTAAATTAATATTTTCAAGAAAATAATCGTTAATGGAGATACTCATGATGACAAAACCCTAGGACGACAAGAAATGAATGAATAATCTAAAAGAGTAAATGATCGGGGTTCACCAAAATGATTAACTTAAAATTTGCGATAATATGCACTAGTTAATCTAAGCTATAAATAGTTGTAAATTGCAATAAAGAAGTATGTAAATGACCCAAACAACTAATCTAAAAGAAAATAGCCTAACCCTAATGTGTAATAAAGAAGAGGAAATAACTCATTTGAATAGAATGTGCTTAGGGGATTGTGTTGTAGAGGTGACTGTGGAGAATCAAGAAGCATGAATGATTGTGCAGGATCCCTGAAAAGGATGAATCAAGGATGATTAGCTATGGACTGGATCACATAGAGAGGGAGTGGGGTGCCTAAGGGTGCTTTGGTCTATAAAATGGGTTCAACCTGGTCTATGCAAAAGATATTGACATTTGATCTTTAACATGTCTAGAAGGTTGTCTAAAACCCTCATTGTGTGTCGTATCATTAGATTCATCTGTACTACTGCCAGATGTCGATGTTGATATTGCAAGATGTATAAAAGAACTACAAAAACCCAAAAAGAAGAGTATCAAAACCCTTATTAAAGAAGAATACAAATGAATGGGTCGGACTGACCTCATCTGCCACAAAATTGGGCTTACCAACTGAGCATTGCACTACATTTCAGACCCAAATGTAGTTTTAGTGTCTGTGTGAGTGTGTGTGTGTGTGTGTGTGTGTGTGTGTGATAATGTGACATAGGTTCTCTTGTGTCTAGTTGCACTTTTTAAAGTAGCGAGAAATAACTAGACATATAAAATGTATTAGAATGTGTGCATGGAATAGAAATAGGATCCTCCACTTATGTTGTGTGTGATGCAAATTTCCTAGCATTGTGCCTTATGATGGAGCTATGTGGATGCTAGTGATCTCCAATGTAAATAGATGGATGAAACTCTAGTTGGATGATATTAGTGACTAGTTCTTGGTCCCTCATGTTATGGTATCACAAATTTATATTTATAGGGTTCTCTTGATCTAATTTTGTAATTACCCCCCCTGAAATGACCAACCACAAAAAATATAACAGATCTCAAATGGGCTAGAACGAGCACAAAAAGTGGTGGGAAAAGTGCAAAAAGAGGGTCAAGGTGCCCATGGGCACCCCATTCAAGGCTAAAATAATGCAAAGCAATGAAATATGATTAGGGAATGTAGTTGTAAAAGGTCAAGAATGATGAAATAAAATAAGAAAAGATGGCCAAAATAAGAGGATAAATTAGTACTTTCTTCACTCAAAAAATAAATAAATAATAGTATCAGAGTGGGACTAAATAACGTCTAAAATTGCATGATTTTTTTGTCTACAACAAGTAATGTAAAGGTGCTAAGTACAAAAATTAATCAATAGCACCTATGAGAGACGAATGTGGATGTCCCCCCAATGACCAGTGTAGGAAGGGTAGAAGGCGAGCATCCATGTTGCATGTAAAAGACCTGTATCTGTGATCACAACTAGAAAAAAGAGGTGAATGTACATGTGTGGATGATATAGATAAATGACATACAAGTAGTCTAACTAGCATGTGTAATAAAGTTACCCGTGAAAAAGCAAAAAGTAAGGAAGAGTAAAAGTAACAATAATATGCAATAGGTTGTGGATGGATGGAATGGAATGCAAAATGGGTATGATAGAATCCCTGTAGCCCCCCGAGTGAATGGAAATATATGCAATGAGTTTCATTTTGTTTTCCCCATCAACAATCAAGAATGAACCATAAATGAGAGTGTGTCATTGGGAAATGGTTGAAGTGTGTATTTTGTGTCTAATGCACTATGATGATTGTGTGTGTGTAGTGGTATTGATATTTGACCTAGAAAATATGTATATGTGTGCGAATCTTATAACTGAAGCATATATGATGACAAAATGAATATAGGAGTGATTATTTAGCCCTAAAGTGTGCATCACTAACAATATGAATAGTAAGGAGTAATAATGTATCCTAAATCATACACCACTACAAGATGATTAGAATAGGTTACCATTTAGCCTATAGCGTATGCAAATAACCTAGCAATGTCATATGTTAGATTGTAAAATGATGAACGTGTGATGAGGATAAGGTCCATTTTATTTTTAAACCCTCAACATTCAATTATGGACCAAGGAACTAAAGTACATCGTAGGGTAGTGAGTACAACGCATAGAAAATGGTATAGTATAGGTGATGATGTTAGACGACCATAGCGATGAGTAGAATGTGAGAATACGTGATGTGTAAAAATGCAATGCAAGATGTGTAGAATGTGTAAATTGTAATGTATAAAGTGGCATGTAATGTATGTAGATAGACTAGTAATGTAGTACATAGGGATGATGTAATGTTAGACTCATATGTGATGAAGACTATTATAGTATGTAGAATATGTGTGATATGGAGATGTGCAGTTTATGATGTAAGGAATATGACGTTAGATACAATATAGCTGATGTTATGTATAGAGTGTGATGTAATATGCATAAATAGCCTAATAATGTATTTAATGCGTAAGATTAAATAGGATGTAACACTAAAGTTGTAGATAATAAAAGTATGCCATATGTATCAAGGATGAATAGTATGATGTATGATGCAAGACGTGTGAATAAATAAAATGTGAAAAACCTATTGTGTAATGTGTGTGGTTCATGTATAGTAATACCCTCAACATTCAAGTGTGAACCAAAGCACAAGATTATGTCATTAGGTAATGACGATGGTAAAATGTGTGATGCATATGCCTATGCGAGATTATTGATGTATGAGAATGCAGAAAATGATAGATGGGTAAATACGAAGATGAGGTATGTGAAGATACTAAGGGAATGAAGTAGTAATATGCAAGTATGTAAGAATTTTTGGGAAGTGTAAAGACAATGTCCCCAAAGTATGCTAGAAAAATGATGTTATCATGTAATGTCATCTAAAATATCATCTCTTTCAAGGTCAAAGTCAAATGGATAAGAATTGGTGACTTGATAAGATATAGTATTTGGTTGATCATGTAATGATCCATTGACGCATAAGTTGTACATTGCGCTATACCATAATCCTCATCGGTGAATGGAGGAAGTCGAAAACCATGTGCATACCAACGAGTGAGATTTTGGTGTGTATCCTAAGAAACAACTATTGCAAATGAAAACACGTACAAAAGACATATGAAAGGAAATTTTGATATGATCAGGATCTAAAGTTCCCCCAATATAATCAGGCCATGATTTTCATAATGTAAGTGGTAAAGAGTAGGGAGTGTGTGATAGATTAATTGTAAGATGAAAGACGTGTAAACCATATGTAACAGTAATAGTGATGAAGCCATAATAGAGATGAGAAGCATATGGTGTAGGATATAGATGCTCAAAAGTAATACCTATAGTGAGCCAAAACCTCATGTGTACTTATGGTGTCGTTGCATGTAGGACCAAATGGAATATGTTCCCAATAGGAGTAATTCATGAGGAGTGTGCAAGTAAACGGTGGGTGTGCTGATGTAGGTGGTATAAGTAAAAGGTATGGGTGATAGAATGATGTCCATCAGGATTGGAAATACCTTTGATATGGAATCAAAGTAGTAGAGGTAGTAGTAGTAGTAGGTGGCATGGAATAAATGACATCTATCACACAAATGGTACCATCTTGTGGTGGTAAGTGAGGTGGTTATGGCCTAGGTTGGGGTTCATCTGTAAGGTTTGTGTGTGGAATATGAAGACTAGTATGAGGAGACCGGTCACAATACTAGAATGGACCACGGCCATGAAAAATGGTGTACTAAATGTCTTAATGTAAGAATTTGACACAATTATGTATATTAGAGGAAACAACTTGCATGTCATGAATTTGTGGCCTATGAAGTAGACAATTGTAGGAGACTAGGAAATAGAAAAAAAAGAAGATAGTGTGGACAATCTCTAGACCAATAGTTATAGGAAATGTAATCGTGACCAATACATGGATGGAAAGAACCATCATAAGAATGTAGTGAAATACTAGAAGGACTAATGTCATGAGTGGAAAGACCTTAAACTTCAAGGAATGACATGGGACATAAGTTAAGTCTCAGATCCATTATCAATCAAAGTGTTCTTAACACTATACATTATGAACAATGACATATGATATGTAGAGTTGGGTAATTGTCAATACTATGAACATCTGTGGTAATATTAAAATTGAACACTCTATGTGAAGAGAATGCATCAAAAAATGTTTGATAAATAAAGTTTGGTTGTATGTCAACATGAATGCGAGTAGTAGGAAGAAGATGTTATAATTTATGTAGTAAATCAAGATTTGGAAGAAAATAATCATTGATTGAGATTCTCATGATGACCAAACCTTAGGATGAGAAGCAATGAATTATGAACCTAGAATCATGAATGATCGAGTTGGGTTCACAAAAAATGATTAGCTAAAAATTTACTAAGAGATGTGGGAAGTAATGATAGTTAATATAATCTCAAACAACATGTAACTATAGTAAATAAATATAGGAAATGACAATGGAAAATTACCTAAGTAACTAATCTAATGAATGTAAAAACCCTAATAAGAAGAGTAAGAAAATGAGTCAGCTGATTTGATGAACTTATGGGAATTGTGTTGCAGAGCTGACTCGAGAAATAGGAAGTAGGAATGACTGTGCCAGAGGTCTAAAAAAGGGAAAAATTTGTGACTGATTCTTAGGACTGGGGTACATGGAGAGAGATTGGGGCACATATGGGCACTCTGGTCTATAGAATGGGTACCCTTGTCTATCGTGAAAGGTTCAAAACTAAAGTTCTAAGGTTTGGAAGATGTTTTGAAACCCTCATTGTTTGTCACATTAACTTTACTACACTGCATCAGGTGTCACCTGCAAATCTAAGATGAATATAAGACCTGCAAAAGACCCACAAGAAGTATCAAAACCCTACAAAAGATAAGAATGTAAATGAATAGGTCGGACTGACCTCAGCTTCTATAATAGTGGACTTACTAACTAAGCACTACACTAAATGCCAAACCCAAATGTAGTTTTAGTGTGAGTGTGAGAAGCATGTGCCCTAGGTTTCTCTTGTGTCAGTCACACTATGTGATGTAACAACCTAACTATGTGTAGAAAATGTAATAGAATGGTGGATGGAATAGAATTGTAATCCCCTTCTATTTTTGTGTGATGCAGATGAACCAGCCTTTTCGCCTTATGATGGAGCTAAGCGAATGCAAATGATCTCCAAATTATTTAGAAAAATGCAGCCCTAGTTGGATGATAGTAGTGACAGATGCTTAGTCCCTCATTATAATCTCATAACTTTATATTTATAGGTTTATCTTGATCAAATTTCATAATTAACCCCAAAAATGGCATAATCACTAAAAAAGATAAGAAGATGAAATTGATAGAAAGCTGCCCCAAAAGTGGTAGGAAAGTTTAAAAAGGATTGGGGTGCCCCTCGGTGGGACCAAGGTGCACCCATGGGTGCCCCAATACTAGCTTGGGTGCCCCATTCAAGGCTAAAATTATAGAAGATGACAAAACATTGATAGGACCCAATGGCGTGTGGAAAAGGTTAGTAATGTCGATAGAAATCAAATAAAAATGACCAAGAGACATGGATTAATTAGTACTTTCTTCACTCGAAACCTTCTAAATAGTAGTATCAAGACTTGAACTAAATGTTACCCAAAGTGCGGTGATGTAATGAATACAACATGCAATGTTAACATCCAAGGAGTATTCTAAGATGAGATTGATTCTGAGGGTGAAAAACATAAAAGGAGGAAAAAGGGTGTAGAAGACGGTGGTTACGAGGGAGGAGAAGCAATCAGAAGATGACAATATTGGGTGGAACTATTGTTGGAAATTTAGGACTCTAATCTGACGTAGATTTGTGGCAATTTGTTCTAGTTAGAAGTTAGTTAACTATTATATTATTTTAACATATGTTTGGTATATCCCATTTCCTACGAGCATTCCTTTCCTTTCTCTTTGTATAAATCAACCCTATGGTTTTTTCAATAATACATTCCAACATTGCATGCTTTCAAAATGATTTGGTATCAAAGCATTTTGGTTCTGTGCGCAAGAGGAGAACACCATTTTTTTTTGCCGAAGGAGTGCTTGTTTTTATGTGGAAATCTTAGTTGCTTTGTCACATTGTTCTAAAACCATGTGTGACCTAGCTGAGTGACCTGGTTTGGAGCTCTACATTCAGATGTGGTAGTTTGTTTTCTAAAGCGATTGTGTAACATTATTTTCTTAGTGTTTTCTAATAATTTTTGGAATTTTTCTGCCATTATATTTGTGCATTTTGATGTCTTGTTTGACGTGGAGAAAAAAACACAAAAAGCTACATTTTTGTTGGCATTGTTTGTTGAAGACATGTAGTTTTTTTTTTGTTGTTGCGTGGATATTTAAAACAAACCAACAAAATGCTACCCTTAGTGTTATTATGTGCTGAACGAGATAAAGACGTGTGCAGTAACTTAATTTATATGGAGATGTGGTATTATTGTTAGCAGGAGGACGTCTTACTATTGAGTGATTAGAGTGGCATAGTAATTTATTGTTTGGTTTTTTTTCTCCCTACTTTGATGTTTAACATTTGTTTTTGGTGAATTTCTCTCTCTAAATGACCTACTATAATTTGGAGAAGTGTTGTAGTTTATTTGAGAGACGTAAAGGAAAATCATACGGCATAATTCTTTGTGACTTATTTACTACATGCAGTCAGTCCTTCTACATCCAGGTGATTTATTCTCTATGTAATAGATCCATAAGGCATTTAAATAACGTATCCATGTATGTCAAGTGTGTAAAGAAGTATTAAAACCACTAAAATTTGAGTAGAAGACTCACATACTATATATCTCACTTCCAAAAGTCATGTCAAATACTTACAATGTCGCAGATCCTCCCACCGCCGACATCCATGTAGAAGACTCGTAGGCCGCGTACCACACCATCATGACACTTGAGAGAGTTATGGGTCTTATTTATCCTTCCTATAAGCCCTCTGCGACACCAACAACCTTCAGTTCGATGAGCTCATGCCTAGCTAGGGACTTTTGGACTATTTCTTGTTCACCAGACGTGTGCTGCCAAGAAAAGAGAATGCGAGTAGGACTCAAATTTTGATATGATGCAGACTGTGAAGATGAGTTTGAACGCCCCCAAGAATCATCTTTGTATCTCATCTTGTGATTACTGCACTCATTTCCAAGCTCAATTCTCTTGCTAGTGAGTTAAAAGAATTGTGATTTTCTCCCATAAATTAATAAAATTAAAAAAAAAAAATCAATGTCTGCACTAAAATTACTTTTGTCCGATGCCCAACTTCTCAAAGGTCTGAACTATCCTTCCTAGAAAAACCATATGCATACCATCCCTTCATTTTGATAGGAATATCAAGAATCGTCGTAGGGACTATACCCATTCCTACTAACCCTGATGAGCTGCTGAAGTATGAAAAAGGATGATGCGAAATCCTTGATGTTGCTCATACGTATAAACTCATCATCACTGATGATGTGCAACCAGATACCTGAGATGCCATGAAAGAAAAAAAATAGTGGGATAAATTGGCAACCATCTATGATGAAAAGAATCAGAAAAAGATCCTCCATCTGCAATCATGACTTCACACACTATCTATGGGGTCCGACCGAGAAAGTAAAGTAATTCTTACATCAGGTATATGAGTTACGTACATAATTGTTATCACTTGGTGAGACGGTTGAGGTAAAAATATTGGTCCCAGATCACCTTGAGAACTCTCCCTTTCTAATTCATATTGTTTGCTATCACATTGAAACGTTTCCAAGTAGACAATATCATTCAAATTTTTCATGAACTTGTTACAGATAGAAGAAGCCATCAACTCAGTCCAGGAAGAGTTGAAAGAAAAATCTCTTATCTTAAAGTTGTATCATGGTCAAAATTTCTATAAGGGATCCTTGATGAGGTAACTAGGGTAAGCGCATGCAAATGGAGGGACAAAAGGGGGTTTTAAGTGGACACTTTTTTTCTAAAAGAAATAAAAACCTTTAACTTGTATGGGTTATTTGAGATAGTTACTCTCATAAATTTGAAAAATTTTATTAGGTGGTATTTTATGATACTATGATCAAGGGAAGGAATGCTTTAATAGGGTTTAGATTCTACGATCCTTGTTCATCGTTTGCCACCATCCATTCACCTATCAAACTGCAGTCCCTGTTGCAAAACCTACATGATTTTTGGTTTTTTTCACTCATTAAGTTTGTTGTGTGGGTCTTTACTCTTGCCCTTCGAGTGGTTTTTTCCCCTTTTTTAATGGCCTTTGTTGTCCTAAATAATCTCCCCTAGTTATTTGGAGAATTTATATTTTATACTGACTCGGAATGTTTCACATTACAAGTTATAAATACTCAAGTTTGTTTTCTATGGCACATTTCATGTTACTCTCTTCTTATTTCTTCATTATGCTTCCCTTTCCCCTTCATCCTCTATCTCCCTCCATCTCACCTTTGTACCTTCCTTTATGCAGCCACTTTCATTCTAAAAATGTCATGTACCCCTCGTAGTGCACCTTTACAGACTTTCCTTCCAAAATGGATAAATCCCTAGCATTCATCTTACACACTTACATACACTAAACTCTTGCGCACCCATCTTTCTTCTGGTCTCTACACGCCCTTTTGCAGTTGGATACTCAATCCCTATTTCCATACTTGCCTTATTTCCTGAACACGCGCGCATTACATTCACGTGCTTGTCTTTCACACGCCCACCTCTACACCTCTCTCTTTAATGCCTTGCATCTTTTCCATCAATCATTGTGCCACATCATTCTGTCAAACTTGACTGTGCTACATGCAAAGCTATCAAAGCGCTCTAATAGGGCACCAAATCTAGACAGCCAACTGGTGTTTGTCCACGTGGTAGGAAAGATAAAAAAAATCAATAGTTGACCAATTTTTTCATTCAATCAGTGTGCGCCATGTGTCATTACATGTTAGACGTGACATGTAGACTTTTGATAGCCATAAATTTTTCTATAGTGCTTAAATTCTCGTGCACTTGGTCTCATTTGAAAGCTTGATGACATCAAATACATTTTGGGACTTTTCAAAATCATATTTAAGTGGGATTTTTTAGGCAGAAAAATTGGGAAGCATCATTTTGGTCATCAATGCACACATCTAATCGACCCCAACCACGATATTTCTTCAAATATTTCCTTCTTCCTTCTTCTACACGAAAAACAGACATGGGGAAGCACATCGGATAGGCTTACAGGTGGTTTTTTAGGCATTTATCTTTTGCAGTTGATAGTTCAAGATTTAAATCCAAGTTTCCCTCCTTTTCTCCTTCTCATCTATTAGTAGTAGAGTTCTACTTTGTAAAAAGGATCCCTCTCTGTTATATCGGCACCATGCCAAAATGGTGGCCAACTTTCCATGGGTTTCAGAGCTTGGCATGGTCTATATATTCTCACCTTCTGCTGCAAATATAAATGAATGTGCATCCCTCAAACAATAAAATCACATTTTGTGGAACTCTTGTCTTCCCTTACTCATTCTCATTGCATCTCACCCTGTCTGATTGCATTTTATGGCATGTTGTGAATTTTCCCACTTGCACAGTCCCCATGTTAATGAGTTGTGCATCGTGCTAGAAGGCCAAGCCCACGTGTTGATTTGTGGTGCACGCCATCCGCCCTCTTCTCCCACACCCAATTTTTTTCCTTCACTGACTCATAGGATAGAGATTGACCATTTCCATGGTGATATCACCTTCCTTCGCTTAGGATTTCCCATTTCTGCACATCCTTCTATCCCCCAGTCCCTTAGCATGTTTACTCCCAGGATTTTCTTTCAGCATTAGGCGAGTAGAAATAGCGTTAGTGGTAGGTAGAGGAACTGGCATTCTTTAGAGATCCGTATCAAGTGCACAAGGTCCCAAAAATTGGAGACAGTTCCATTGTTGTATTAAACAACTCGGATCTCTCCCAGATCTGAGACGGGGCTGGCAAGTTTGACAACCAAAAATTAATGGCGCACCTAGTGGTACCCAACTTGAAGAGCTATACATCTTCATCTAAAAAATTTTGGTGTATTATTGTTGATATACAACCTTTAGAGGCATTTTTCAGTACATCTGATGACTCCACTAATTCAAACGCACCCATTATCTCATTCACAGACTAGTCTCCCCTCCTTTCATTCGATTCTCCTTCTTCCATCCTTCCACCTTCCTCTTTTGAAGTTTTGAAATCATGACTACATTTCCCCTCCTGGAATTCTCATTCGCAGTAGCAAAACTATTTATTCTCCATCACCACAGTTTCACAATCCTCCTCCAAATTAGTTTTATAAGCCCTTTTATCCTGAAAACGCATATAACCCACCTCCCACTAATAAGTATGCGTTGTTTTCCTAACCATGATGTTTATGAAGAACATGTTTATACAGATGATTGGTGACAACTCTATGGATAAAGCTGATTTTGAGAAGGAGGAGAAAAATGAAGGAGGAGCAAAATATGGAGATGGACATGATGCAATTGATTATGACAAGTTCATTGAAGGATTAGCTAGGCAATAGAGTTGGCTATAAGGTTCCTTTAATTTTAATATAAAACTAAAATATCCATGAGTTGGCCTTGTACTAATAAATACCTTAAAATATCAAAAGAAGTGTGTTCATAGCGCCTTTTTGAATAAATCTACATTTTCAATTAAGAGATTCTTAACCAAGAAATAATAAGATGGTAGAAAACTAAGATTGAGTATGCCCAACACAAGTGATGAAGAACTATTAATAAATGATCAAAGCTTAACATTTATAAGGTGATTTGTAATAGGTATTCAATGGCTTCAAACTAGATCACAAAGTGGGTGATATATTTTTGTTAATAGAGGCTTACAAATCTAGTGTACGTGGAAACCTAATGTCAATGGGGTAAAAACTTTAAGGGTATTCTTTAATACCCTTTCGAACGCTACCATACTTTTATAACCCCCCATCCCTCCCATTCCTTTGTGCCAATACCTCTGCACTAATATACGCCATCTCATCCTATTGTACATGCTCCCATCTTTTTACATGTTACCCCCCCACTAAGATTTCCATTCGTTATCCATTTTCCCCTCCATCCCAACTTTAGATCTCTTCCATCACCTTTCTCTCGCATGTAGATTCTATTCCATTCAGTGTGTGTTCCTTTCATTCCTTCTTGCACACCCATCCTCCCACTTTCTTCCAAGCCCCATCTGTGTAACTATACCAAAAATAAACATCCCCTTACCCTACATGACATCTCCAGCCAATTTTATCATGTTCGATGAGTGCAAGAATGGTTTAAGAATGGTGCAAATCTTGACTGGGATGATGAGATCATTAGGGTGCATATTCCAGAAGAAAATTGGTGTAGCCCTCAGGGGGTGTGCTCTCGATGGAGACCGAGTTTCTTGTAGAGGTAAAAACCGCACATGTCCCAGCCTACAAGAACTCCTCTTTAGGAGGAAAATATTCATGAGGATCCCATCTGCAGGATTAATTTTTAAAGAAGTGGGAAAATTATAAGGATCAAACCATGCTCAATTAGATATCTAGCAAGTCACGAGCTAAATAAATAGTTTCCACTAGTTATAGCTCATTTTAGAGCATGCGGTTGAGCTTCAACATGCCAAAGGTCACTAATAACACCTCTCGAATACAAGTGAAGAACAAATACAAGAGGTATGTATTCTATTTTTTGATACTTTGAGGAGGGTGAATAAACCATTTCCAAGTCAATTTTTCACTCTTATTCTTGACCATAGTCTTCAACGCAAAATCAATTACATGGTTACAATTTGTGAGGAGGGGAGGCTAATTCTCTCTGTCTACTGTAGGTTTTACTTGACGCACCCCTTTGCATTTGGTTAGCGTAGGTTATATTAGGTGTTCTTTCAGTAACACAAGTTCTTGTGCACCACTCTTCATGTTCCCCTTGGGACATGTATGATTTCAGATTTGTAACATATCTATGTTCTGCACGCTCCCTCTGGATCGATTTTCCTTTTGTTGCGCCCATGTTCCCATTGTTGTCTGCTTTTGGGATGGTAGTTTAGTTTCAAAAGAGGCAGTTCTAAAAATCCGCATAGCTTTCCACTCTCAAAATACATAGTCATAATATCTTCATTAGAGTAGGGGTTTAATTTAGAGTTCAAACATGCTTCAGGTAATTCCAAGGGTGTTCTTCAAATTGCAGATCAGATTATGTTCACACGCTAGACTTCATGCCCAATGGATCCTTTATACAGGCTACTAGTCTCCCTCATTTAGTAGGTAGACAGGCCTCAAAAGTCACCAAGAAATTTGTCCCAAATAACTCCCCTCGTTATTTGGATAACTTATATTGTATTCTAACTTTGATGTTTTACATTATAGGTTGTGCGCATACTCAAGTTTGTTTCTTTGGAACATATCATGTGACTCGTGGTTCTTCCACATGCTCCCACGTGCACCTCTAATTTCTTTTTTCCTTATGATATTTTTCTCCTTCATCCTCTATCTCCTTCCATCTACTCTTTATGCCTTCCTTATATGGAGCCGCGTTCATTATAAAATTTCGCGCACTCCTCTCGCGTGCACTTCTAAAAAATTTCCTTTCAAAATAGATAAATCCCTGGCATTCCTCTTGCGCACTTGCATACACTAAATTCCCACGCAACCATTTTCTTCTGGTCTCTGCACACCCTTCCATAGTTGGATGCTCCACGCCCCATGCTTCTATATTTGTATTATACAAGTATGACTTCATTCCTGATACGTGCAGTTCCATTCGCACACTTTTATTTCACGCATGCACACCTCTGTGCCTCTCACTTTTCATGCCTTGCGTCTTCTACACTATTCATTATGCCAATGTCATTCTTACAAACTTGATTATACTACACATAGCCCATAAAAGTGTGCCAACAAGGGTGCTGAATCTAGACAACCAATTGCGTGCATGAAACATGGTAGCAAGAAATATAAAAACAAATAAACAGTTGGCCAATTTTTTCAGTCAATCAACATGTACCATGTGTCATTACATGTTAGGAGTGACCTATCGACATTTGATAGCCATTAATTTTTCTTGCAGTACTCAAATTCCTGCCATCCGCCTGGTCTCATTTGAAAGCTGCTAACATCAGATACATTTTGGACTTCTCAAAATCATATTTAGCGTAGAGATTTATTAGGGGGAAAATAGGTAAACATCATTATGGTCATCAATGCACACATCTAATTGACCACAAACACTAGATTTCTTCAGATCCTTCCTTCTTCCTTCTTCTACATGTCAAAAAGACATGGGGAAGCACATCTGATAGCCTTGCAAGTGGTTTTGTAGGAATTTATCATTAGTTATTGGTGGTTGAAGATTTGACTATGAGTTTCCCTCCTTTTCGCCTTATCTTCTCTCCTTCTTCTTCTATAAATAACACAATTCTGCTTTATTAAAAGGATCCCTCTGTTTGTTGTAATGGCACCATGCCAAAATGGTGCGTGACTTCCCATGGGTTTCAGACCTTGGTATGGTCTCTATAATGTATTCTCACCTCCTGTTGTGAATGTAAATGAATATGTGTCTCTTAAGCAATAAAATCATGTTTTCTTAGAACTATTGTCTTCCCTTTCTCATTTGCATTACATATCGCCTCTTTGTTTGTGTTTTCTTACTTACAGTCCATGTGTTCATTTGTTACATGCTCTGGAAGGCCGAGCCCGTGTGTTTATCTTTTGTGCATGCCCTCTGCCTTTTTCTCACATGCTAGATTTATTTCCTTTTCCACTCGTGGAGAGAGACCGACCCTTTCCCTGGCGCTATCGCCTTCCTTAGCTTAGGATTTACCCTATATTCACATCCTTTTATCCCTCATCACTTGGTATGTTTAGTCTAGGATTTTATTTCAGAATTATGAGTAGTAGTAGCATTAGAAGTAGGAAGAGGAACCGACCTTCTCCGAAGATTTGTCTCAAGTGCACAAGGTCCCGTAACTTGGAGATGGTTCCATTGTTTCCTCAAACAACTTAGCTCTCCAGATCGAGATGCGGGTGCAATTTTGAAAACCAACAAACTCCATATAAACATCCTCATTTATTGATGTAGGGAATTTTAATGGTGTGGCTCCAAACCATGTCTCTGAAGAAACCTCAGAAGTTTCTCCCTAGGGTAATGAGTATGATTCTCCTACTCCTGATGTTGTTCTTGATTTACTTACTTTTGATAATGCCTATAATTGGCTTGAAAATTACACATTAGTGGCATATTTTGTTGGTCGATCCCCCTTGAGAGAATTTTAAATAAATGGGTTCAAAACCATTAGCACCACCATGGTGTGAAGCTCGAAGGCATCCAAAACCACAAAAAGGCTTTTTTCCTATTTTATTTTTTGAACCCTGAGCACTACAAGGACATTGTTAATAAAGTCCCTTCGTTTATCCACAACTCATTGGTTGTTTTCTCTCACTGGAATCGATAATTTCAAGTCTCAAAGTAGGCTAAGCTCAAGGACCCTATCTGGATTGATTTTTTAGAGCTGCCTTTACCTCTCTGATCTTTTATAGGGGATCTTTTCAAACCCTTGGGATGGCTCATTTACAATGAGCAACCTAAATTTTTTAACGCTCACCCTTAACATCGTGTGTGCCTTGAAGTAGACATTTTAAAATAACTTAAAGAATCAATTGATAGCCAGGTCAATGACATCTGATTCACTCAAATGGTTCTTTATATTAACTTTTCAAACACTTGCTTTCACTGGCAATCCTCTGAGCACATGATTCATGAATTTCCTCTCATGATCGACTCACGTTCTTCTTTTGTAGAAAAAACACCATCAAACCCTAAAAATTTATTAGACAGTTGGAAAACTGTGTCTAATAAAAAGATTGCTTCAAAAGGCCATACAAAACCAAAAAAATAGTTTATCATCCTGTTGTCACCAACGGTGCTAGTGCCTGCACTACTTCTCTGACCAAACTGTCTGAGCCTGCTAAGACTAAGATGCCTATCTCCCACTCACCTATGGTCCACGGTTGTTATTGATATGGTTGTTCCTCTAGACAAACCCTTTGATGGGGTTTTTTTGTCACCCCCATAATGATAGAAAAGCATGTTCTCATAGCTCTTTCCCTATAGAGGATGGTGAATATTTTCAATAAAAGCGTAGACCTTGGACCTTTGGAGATAATTTTATCCCGAGTTCTTAACCAAACCTCTTTTTCTCCCAATCAATATGAATTCATCCCTACATTCGAGAGTGAGGGAAATATGAATTCAATATCTTTCTCAATGATTGTGCATTCTTAGAATATTCTAGGGCTTACTGAACCGACCTGATGTTATTTGGTCAGGAAAAGTTGTCAACACTTTATCCATATGAAAATTTTGTGTCTGCAAGAAGTTAATCTTTTTTGTTTTTTCTGTAATATGCATCTCATACTACTTGACCACATGGCATATGTCATTCCTTGACTCATGAGCAAGGGACAAGGTGGGGTTATGAATTTTATTTACCCTAACATTGTACAACATGTGATGTTGTGGGGTTTGGACCCCACACATCATGTGGTGTGGACTTTTTTTTATTTTGAATGTCATCTAGTTGGTCTAGCTAATATATATATAAATATCCTCTAATGATGTGGGGGGAAAGGGATTATTTCTTTGGCGTTGGATTGAAACTTCTATGCTAGTTGCGTTATGGGTGGTGTGTGGCCACATCAATATCTTAGAAAGCCCAACTGATAAACATGGTCGAATTCCAATGCAGTGGTGTGCGGGAGAGTGAGAAGCCTGGTTTCACTTCAAGCATAAGATAGGCCTTTTTGACCCTAATATTTCCTACTCGTCGTCCTTCTTCAACTCCTCCGGTTTACTTGTTCCCATTTCTGGGATAGGAAATATCATGTTGTTAAAAGACTTGACTGGGCTCTTATGCCCTCTTAGGATTTTTTTTTACTTTGCTCATGTCTCTAGCCTGACACGTGACTATAACCAACACTACTTTTCTTTCTGATGACTTTCCCATCTTCTTTAATTTTTTTTGGAATAAACATGTCAAGAAACAAAAGGGGAGTTGTCAATTTTATCTTAATATTTCTCACCTCAAACATGCTTATACTATATCTCACATACAGTGCATTTGGAACCTGGTCCCTTGACTCTTGAGTTCATATGGCTGGATTCAGTGGTCGAAAGATGCCGTTAAACACACCAGTATATTTTTACACACTTATGGTAAAAAATCTTCCATCTTCATTAAAAATGATCATACAGGTACATACCATGAGTTTGAAAGAATTTCTCTAGCTTAAATATTCTCCCTTCAACAAGAATTTACACTCTCAGACTTGATATCTGATGACATAATCTTAAGATTCATGAAGCTTTTAATGTCTAGGGAGCACAACTGCGTGCTAGACTGCATTGGCTCAAGATTGGTGATCAATCTTCCAAATAAATCTATGTCATGTTACGTTCTAAACACACTTTAGATAGGATAATAACCATTTTGCATGATAATGTAAGGTTAACTTCCTTACCTAATATCTTGTAAGCTTTTGTCCAACATTATCATGGAGTTTTTTCAGCTCAACGAGCTACTCTTACTAGAGAGGAATCTATTTTAAAGTGTTTACACGTGGTTTCCTTCAAATTCTCACACTCTCAAAGGACTACATGTGATCGTATTCTTTTCACTCTTTGATTTGAAAGAAGCTACTTTTCAAATGGAAATTGACAAGGCTCCTAGTGTTGATGGTTTTCCAGTGGAATTTTACTAAACCCTGTGGGACACAGTTGGTTCAGAAATTCACCATGTTTTTTTGGAATCTCTTAATTCCAATTCTCTAGGGGACCTCATTAACCAGGGAAATATCAAGTTCATTCCCAAAGTAGGAGATCCTAAAATCATCAATGAATTGGATACCCATCACCTTGCTAAATTTTTGTTATAATATTATTGCTAAATTTTTAGCTAACATGATTTATAATATTTTCCCTCTAATTTATAGAAGTGAGAAAACTAGTTTTCATTAAGAACATGTTTATTCTTGATAATATAATTGTTGTTTGGGAAGGGATGGAATGGGCTAGAAATTTTTCAAACCAAGAAGTATTTGTTAAGATTGATTTTGCTAAAGCATATGAAAAGATTGAATGGGATTTTATTTTAGCTATGATCCAATATCTTGGTTTTTGCCCTAAGTTTGTTCAGTTTGTTCAAATGATCTTTTTCAGAACGTTGGGGCTTGTATCACTATCAATGGGGTGCAGTATTATAGGTTTGGTCTTTTTAGATCTATTTGACAAGGCTTCCTTCTTGCTCCCTCCATTTATGTGTTGGCTGTCAGATAGTTTGAATTATCTTTTTACCCATAGAGCTTCTCAAGGACTTTTTAAAGGTATTTTGTTACATTTCACATGTCAACAACTTATCATTGGGAAATTTGTTGATGACTCATTTCTTGCTCTCTTGAAGGAAGAAAAATTGGTGTGCCATGTACTAGATTGTTTAGAAATATTTCGTCTTACTTCAAGGTCTAATATTCAATGGGAGAAAACTCAATGCTACAGACAATCTCAATTACCCATGCCTAATTTCCTTGAAGAGATGAAGTGGAGCTGCATTGAGCCTGATGTGTAATTTAAATTCCTTGGGATCCCTTTCACCTTCCAGGCCACATCTATTCAACTTTGGGCATATGTTGTTTAGAGAATTGAGCACAAAATTGCTTATTGGATCTCCAAGCTTCTCTCTTTAGCAGGTAAGGTTTCACATCTGGTCCAAAGTGCTAGCTGGCTACACACATTTATTAATCTTCATGTTTGGTTTCATCCATTACTTCTTATGTGAAAATTAAGAAGATACTTTGATACTTTATGTGGGCCAACACTACAGGGTATAACGGTTTCCATAGGGTGGCTTGGGACATTTTTTGTATGCCCAAAGAAGATGGGGGATTAGGTTTGATTTATATCAAAATTCATGGTAAAAGTCTCTCTGTGTTAAGTAGATTTTGTATAGTTTAAAGGGTAATGAAGCCTGGAAGCTATTTATTCGTCATGGTATTTGTCAGGCAGTTTCCTAAGGCACACTTGCTTTGAAAATATTTTATTTTCAATCCTTGATGTTTTTTCTAGTTTCTTGTAAGAGTAAAGGTTATTTTATTTTACCGAGTATATGGAAGGCCTGGGAGTTTCTCATACTTAATCTACTTTAGGTAGGTAATGGATTCAAATCTCTCCTTTCCATTAATTCATTATCTCTCTGGTGGTCACATGGGTTTTATTTTCAAGACAAACCTCTTGCTTTAGCCCCATAGTTTAAAGCTCTTAGATTGTTTTAAAAGGGAATTCATTTTACTGCGGATTTATTCTAAAAACATTCCAGAGATTAGATTTCTTGGGATTCTCTCACTTAAGAAATTTTAAATGCTCCCTACTGATGCTGAGTATATTCGACAATTAATTAAAGGTATTCCTACTCGAGTATTTCCATAAAAATTGGGCTTGCATCTAGTGTTCCTTGGTGGCGTGACAGGAATTAGCCTACTGCTACGCCTTGTAACCATTACAAAACCCTCCCTTTTTTATTCATTTATGGCTCCTAAACTGGTTGATTTTGCTACTATTAATAGATGTTGGTGCCTTTCCTCTTCGTCATCTATTTGGTCTTTCTGTTTTCATAGGGTTTGTTCTCCTCATGTTGAGCCTCAAGAATGCCCACATTTTATGGTGCATCCCTCATCAAGTCCTCTTGGATAGCACTCAAATCATCTATCCAGGGTTTACTCTGGTGATCCATAGGGATGCAAAAGTACTCTACTTCATCAAATTAGTCAGCACGAAGAAGGAAAAATAATACACAGAAGGTTATGTGCTTTTTCATAATAGGACCTACCACTTTGTGTAGAGCGGCGGTTACAGAACCACCATCCAACTAGGGTGGAAGTCCTAAGACCTTCGGCCTGCATTGGGCAGGTGGTTCTAGCTCTTTTAGATAGAAAACAAAAATATGAAATGAACAACCCAAAATTTGGAAGGTTTTCCATTTCTCTTCTCCTCCACGAGCTTTCCCATTCTCCAGTGCATAGGAGGACATGAGAAATGCTATAAATACATGTTTGTAGAAGAGAAAAAGATCCTCGAATAGCATGAAAACAAGTGAGCAAGAAGTTCTTAATGCTAGAATTGTGTTTTTTAGAAGAAAGGAGTGTTGAGGCAGAGCAAGAAATTATTTGGGAGGAAGTTTGAGAAATTATCTACTTCTCTTTCATACTTATTGTAAAATTATGTACTTGTTATTTTTAATTGGCCGATAAAAGTGGGAAGAAAGAGCAATTTCCCTACCTAAATAGTTTTTCCTCCTCTTGAGGTTTCGAGGATAATTTTTTTTGGTGTTTTATGAGCTTAAATTCTTTCCTACAATTGTGGATTCTAAGCATATGAATTATTCATTCAATAGCTATCTCTGTCAATTTTCTAATAGAAAGTAGAACAACAATGTTGATTTATGATTTTATGGATAATTCCAAAGTTCGAATATTTTACAAATCATTTTGGTATCAAAGCTAACAAGTATCCAGGACTGTGGTATTCATTATCAGATTTGTATGACAGTGATGAGATCTAATGGAGAAGAGTCTTTACCTTGCGATCTAAAGATTTATACAAAGAAGTGGAAATAGATAATTTGGGGAAAAATGGAGGAAGCTAAGTTGGTCTATAGAATTGAGATGTTGGAGACCATGATGGATAGGATGTTTAGAAGGCAAGAAGAGCTTGTTGATTTGTAGAAGACAGATTCTGTCAAGCAAGACTCCATGGACTTAGTGGTTCGGGGCTTAGCTAAAAATTTGGCATAGGAAGGAAGCCACCATGAGGAAATTTATGAGGAAGAGCATGAAGACAGAGACCTCAAACGTAAGTGAAAAGGTAAAATCTAATCATACTCCTTTTAAAGTTGAGAAAACAGTTGATATTAAAAGCTTTAAAGGACAAGTAGATGCAGAGTTGCTTGATAAATGGTTCAAATAGTTATAAGTCTACTTTAGTGTCCATAATGTCACTGAGGCAAAAAAGATCACCTTTGCATGTCTCAAAATGAAGGGAAACATGCTCTGCTTTAGTGAGAAACCCATCTAACCACTTGTGAAAAGAAGAAGCATCCTATTGTGAAATCTTGGTAAGAATTTAAAGAATTACTTAGAGATAACTTTTATCCTATTGGCCATAAGATTGACCAAATGATTAAATGACAGTATTTTAGATAAGGTAGTGGTCAAAGTGTGTAGGATTATACTACAAAGTTCTGGAGGTAGACCATGTTGCTAAACATGGACTTGGAGGATGAGGATATCCTGACTGTTGTTAACATGGACTTGGAGGATGAGGATATCCTGACTAATTACTTGGAGGACTTGACACTCAAAGAAGTCCATGACAGTTGTAAAAGAAAAAGGTGAGGTGGAAATCGAAGATGACTTTTATGTAGATGAAAGGCTTGGATGCACGGACACCAACATGAACAGATAGGAAGAGGAGATGAGTAGAATATTCTAGATCAAAATCTAGATCAAGAGAACTAATGTAAATGCTTTGGTTGATACTGGTTCTCAGTCTAACTTGATTTCTGAAGTATTTGTAAAGAAGCTTGGTCTTAAGACCTATGAACATCCACACCCTTATATTTTGGGTTGGGTGAAGAATAGTGTTGAATTTCATGTAACAAGAAGATGTAGGGTTAAGTTTTGGATAAATTCCCAATATATTGATGTTTCAAAAGATGACATTATTCCACTTCATGCTTTTGATGTTGTGTTCAGGAGTCCTTACTTGTATGTTAGGGATGCTATATTTAGGAGAACAGAAAACCGGTATAGATGGGTCAAGGATGGGATCAGCTATAACATCTGGGTGCACCAGCGTAAGACACATGTTACAACGGTGAGTGATAACCAAGAAAAATGAATTATTCAAGAAAATCATAATCAGTTTTGTTTACTTTTGTTAAAGGATAAATAAGAGGAGGTATAAGTTTTAGGTATTTCTAACTAGAGAAAACATGATTTGGATAGTATTATTCAGTCTTTTCAGGAAGTATTTGAGGCTCTGAGTGGGTTACCACCAAAACGGAAAGTAGAGCATGAGATTCAGCTATTACCAGAGTCCCCTCTACTGAACATCGGGTTGTCTAGGAAATCCTTGCTTGAGAGTACTGGAGTAAAGAAATATCTCTAAGAACTACTAGACCAAGGGGTGATACGCTCGAGCACCTCAACATGCGGTTCGCTTATTGTGATCGTGCCAAAGAAGGATGGTTCTTGGAAAATGTGTATTGACTACCACGCTTTGAACAAGATCACCATAAAGAACAGATATCCACTTCCCCACATAGATGATCTCTTGGACCAGCTTTTGCATGCCAAATTCTTCACAAAGTTGGATCTCAAGTGCGATTATCACCAAGTCAGAATGAAAGAGGAGGATATATGGAAGACTGCCTTCAAGACAAAACAAGGTTTATATGAATGGTTACTACTTCCTTTTGGGTTATGCAATGCACGTGCTAAATTTATGAGATTGATGAATGATGTATTGCGGGATTTCATAGATTCATGTGTCATTATATATCTAGATGATATCTTGATTTTTAGTGCCACATGGAAAGAATATCTAACTCATTTACAACAAGTCTTGCAAGTTGTCAGGGAGAAACAACTACTTTGTAATATGAAGAAATGTGAATTTTCCAAATAGTCATTTTTCTATCTTGGGCACATGGTTGGAGGAGGATAACTAAGAGTGGATCCAAAGAAGGTGGAAGCCATCACTAATTGGCCAACACCAAGATGAGAAACAAAGACTAAGATTTTTGTGGGAGCAGTACAATACATGTGGAAGTTCATTTTGGGATTCTCCATGATTGCTACACCTCTACTCATAGTGGCCGTAAAGAGTAATGGTTTTGACTGGGGTAAGGAACGAGACAAATCCTTTGAGTTATTGAAATACAAGATTAGTCATGCTCCAATACTTGCTCTTCCTAATTCGCAGTAAGCTTTTGAAGTAGAGATAGATGTAAGTGATTACGCCATGGGTGTAATGTTACTTCAAGGAGGTAAACCCGTATGTTATCATTCTGAAACTTTCACTTCAGTGGTTAAAGGATATTTAGTATATGATAAGGAAATGTATGCACTAGTTTGGGCAATTAAAAAATGGAATCATTATTTATTGGGTAAATAAACTATTGTGCACATTGACCACAAACCTCTCCAATATTTGCAAAAATAGTTTAAATTGCAGCAGGAAAGGCACTACAAATGGATGGGGTTCCTTCAGTAGTTCCATCTGTTGATCAAATACAATAAGGGTAGTATAAACTTGGTGGTAGACATGTTTTCTAGGCCGCCCACACAGAAGAAGTTTTCCTATTTGGCCAATATCTCTCAGATTGAGCCCTTCACGAAGGAATCTTATAGAGAAGCATATGCCCAGGAAAAAGGCTTTGGAGTGACATTTCAGCAGTTGCAGTCCCAAGGGAATGAAAGGATGGGGATTGAAGATTATTATCTCATGGATGGGCTTCTCTACTGATGGGGGAAGCTTTGTGTTCATAGAGAAGAAATACTTCTATTGATAAGGGAAACACATACCTAGAAAGTAGAGGGACATTTTGGTGTTGGTAAGACCCAAGCCCACTTGCAAAGGTATGTGTACTGGCCCAATATGCAAGAATAAGTATCGAAATTTATACGTGGATGTAAACTTTGTTGTAATAACAAGCCTAATACTAGGAAGGAGGGTTTGTATATGACTTTCCAGTACCTACTCATATGTGGGAGGACATTTCTATGGATTTTGTTGGAGGATTACCTATGTCTAAACATGGACATGACTATCTCTATGTTGTTGTTGATAGATTCAATAAGATGTGTATTCTTATGGCATATAAAAAGACAATAAAAACACATGAGGCAGCAAATATTTTATTTGCTAATGTATAGGTGCATTTTGGTTTGCCAAAGTCTATTGTTTCTGATGGGGATTCCAGGTTCTTGGGGAAGTTTTGGACTACTTTGTGGGACAAGATGGATACTAGGTTACAGAGGAGCACATCTTAGATGGGACAAGATGGGATAGATAGATGGGTAGATAAAGGTGGTGAACATGACCTTCGTACAGTTAATCAGAGGGTATAACAACAAATACCCTAGCACTTGGGATGAGTCCTTAGCCTACATGCAACATTCCTATAATAGGGAAATACACCCATCCACTATGAAGTCACTGCTTGAAGCATGCTTGGGATATCTACCTATAAATCCGCTAGACATAGTAGTTGGCTAGTAGGATGAGGAGGAGACACGAGACACATAGGTGACTAGAGCCAACAAATTCAGTGAGAGGATCTGATAAATCAATCTCAAATTCAAAGAATAGCTAGAGAAATCTCAAGCCAAGTATAAAGCTAGGCATGATCAGCATAGGATGGAACATAAGCTTCATGTTGGAAATAGAGTTTGGCTTTACTTGAGCAAGGGGAGACTACAAGGTCAAGAACGGAAGCTCAATACACTATGATATGGGCCCTTCACCATATTGGAGTAGGTTGGAAAAAATGCATTTCGGCTTGATTTAGTGCCAATCATGAGGATGTACTCTGTAGTTAACTATGAGAACTTGCACCTATATGAGCCATCCATGCTAGATGAAGATGAAAGACTAAAGTTGCTACCTTCCATTGAGGATTGCATCTTGGACTCACGAGGAGAATTGGATGAGATTGTAGTGTTACAACAGAAGGTCAGAGAGACTAGGAGAGGTCCGCAGGAGTCTTGCCAGATTGGACTGAAAGGAAAGACACCAAGGAAGGCCTTGTGGTACTCAAAGGAGAAAGTGAGGGAATTATTTCCTCATCTACTCCCCCATTAATATTTTTGGGACCAAAATCCTCCTAAGCAGGGGAGGTGTGATCCATAGGGATCCAAAATTACTCTACTTCATCAAATCAGTCAGCACAAAGAAGGAAAAATAATACATGGGGGTTATTTCTATTTAGTAACATGACTGCTGCTCTGTATAGAGTGGCAGTTACAAAACCACCACCCAACCAGGGCAGAGGTCCTAGGATAGCCAGTCTGCATTGGGTGGTTGTCCTAGATATTTCAGACAAAAAATGAAAAAATGAAATGAACAGCCCAAAATTTTGAAGGTTGTCCATGTCTCTTCTCCTCCATGACCTTTCCCATTCTCCAGTGCACAGAAGGACATGAGAAAGGGTATAAATACATGTTTATAGAAGAGAACAAGATCATCGAAGCATGAAATAAAGTGAGAAAGAAGTTCTTAGTGCTGGAATTGTGTTTTGTAGAAGAAAGGAGTGTTGAGACACATGAAGAAATTATTTGGGACGAAGTGTGAGATATTATCTACTTCTCTTTCATACTTATTGTAAAATTCTATACTTGTTATTTTGAATTAGCCAGTAAAAATGGGAAGAAAGAGCAATTTCCCTTCCCGATTGGTTTTCCGTCCTCTTGAGGTTTCCAGGATAATTTTTTTTGGTGTTTTATGAGATTAAATTATTTCCTTTCCTGTAATTGTGAATTCTAAGCATAAACATAATTCATTCACTATCTATCTCTATCATTTTCTAATAGAAAGTAGAACAACAACGTTAATTTTTGATTCTGTGGATAATTCCAAAGTTGAAGAGTTTATAGATCATCCGATTTGTTTGTGTTTCCAACAACTGAAAACTATTAAGCACATTTTTTGGTATTTCTTGCTTGTGCATCCGTATTGGAGATGGATTCATACCCATTTCCAACACTTTTCTCCAAATATTTTCTCCTAGAAAATGGCTCTTTTGGGGGACTCGGCCCTATTACCTGCAATTTACACCAAATTTTGGCACATTTTCATAGTTGAGATATTATTTGTGTTATGGAAAGATAGAAACAACGCAGCTTTTAATAATGCAACACTTGATTATGATTTCTCTGTTGTTAATAAAGTGGTTGTGATCTCTAATGTCCTTCTTCAGACTAAAAATCAAGCTGAGAAGGTTCGGCTCGAGGTGGAGCATCTCCAATGCCTCCTTGATCATTAGGGATCGTCCCCCTATGTTGTTAGTCAAGTTCCCCTAGATGCGCCCCTACGTCGTCATTCACCACCTCCACCTCGCCACTCTCTTCAACTTGACCGTGGGTGGGGGTGAGCTTATCGTCGCCCGTAGACTCTTTCTCCATGGAAGAGATTTTCTCTCCCTCAGCTACCTTTGTATCTATGTATTAATTATCTAAGCAAATAGAATTGAAAGTAACACCTAATAGTTCCAAAAAAAAATATACCTAAACATAGATTGTCATGCTAAGAGTTGAAAGAGACTAAATATCAACAACATGCATAGAAATTTGAAGGAAATCAAACTAATATGTTAAGAACTATTCTCTATTATTTAGATTCCAAAACTAAAAATGGACCTAGATCGATCAATGGAAATCAAATTTGGTTGTTTGATCTTCAATATTTGAGAATAAAATGTCATCAAACATTGCTACAAGACCATTTGGTTCTTCCCATATTACCCAAGATCTTAGATGGATGAAATACAAGATGAAGATACCTAGGTCTACAATAATGAAGGATGCTCAAAGATGAAAATGCCTATAGTTTATGTTATATGTATGCAAAGGTTTAAGAAGAAAGGTAGGAGGAGGGTTCTTTATATAACCCTCCGGTTTGAAGATGCTTTGCATTGTATTGTATGTGGATTAATAGCAAAGTGAAGTTAGTTAAGGATGAGCATAATTTAAGTTTTTTTTATGGGAGATTAATATATCATTAATGATTTATGGGAGTTGAGGGGGGTGTATTAATTAATCAAGAGTGATTAACTAATAGGTTGGTGTAATATTGTAGAATCTTTATAGAGGAATGTTAGCATGATCGAGTAGTTTAATCCAATAAATGATGATCTATTGATTTAATAGAAGAGAGTAATTAATTAATAATAATTAATCAATCTAGTTAGAAAGTAACACTAATTAACGAAAGGTCGTTAATTGATGTTTATAGTGTTCAGAGGGTTAATTAATTAGTGTAATGTAATTAATTAACGGTGATAGAAGAGAAAAGGTGTGTTATTGACGATATGTTGTCAATTTGTGGGAAATGGTATAATTAGCACAATTTAAGTATTTAAATTGCTTGATCCGAATTATAGGTGTCTACATTTTCCCCTCTATGGGGTGGCGTAAGTGACGTCACTTCAAGGATAGTAGACAAATACAAACACACAAATTTTGAAGGGAAAGATAAAAATTAGTGGAGTGAAGGATGCCTCCTCGAGTGTTGATGGGGTGATGAAAGAGGTCGATCGACGATTGAAAAGATGAAGGAAATGTAAAGAGGAATGGAGAGGGGTAGGATGATAGGAGAATGAGATTGAAGAAAAATTAAGATGGCAAGAAAAGAACCTACTTTCATCTAGTGTATCAAAACAACTTTTGTGTCATCATATTATTAGTGATCTATGTCATCTGTCGTTATTAAAAATATGAACATACGACAAAAGTGTAGAATGACATGAAAAACCATAATACAAATAATTTTCCATTGTTGAAAACACTAACTCAATGTAACATACGGAAAGCAATACAATACGAGAAGGAAACAACCTCATTTAATAGGGGAACAAATACAAACACACATACTCAAGCCAACAAAAGTCAAGATGGTTGCACAAATGTTTTGTTATCAATATGAAGATTCCCAAATGTTTTTTATTAACGAAAAGGGTTTAAAATGATGCCACAAGTAAGGGTACATGTGCGGGAAATTGATGGAGGATACGAGGTCCAATCATAAAGCTTTGTATTCTATGAAATAGTACTAAACAACTCGATGTTCCCCATAGTACAGATGAAACAAGTAGTCCAGATTTGTAAATGGTTATAGATCAAGGTGATCCGCTAGTTGTTTTGTTTAAGAACACGTGAAAGTGCCAACAAGATATGGGATGAATATCATGTGTGTGACATAAATTTCAGTTGCGTACGAGATTTTTACCATTTTTTAGGATTTTTGATTGTTTTTTACCAATGTTTTGGATTTTTGAATGTTTTGAGATTTTTAGGATTTTTGAGAATTTTTGAAATGCTTATGGGATTTTCAAAAGTAATACGAATGTTTTTGGATTTTTGTGTTTTGAATATTTTCAGTTTTTTGACTAACATATTTGAATTTGTTTTTGATAATTTGAAATTTTATATAAATGTTTTTGGATTTTTCTAAACATATTTGAATATTTTTGGTATATTTGAAATTTTTCCGAAGCTATATACTGGAAAAGAAAGACACTTGGATGCCCTAGCAGTAGATGGAATGTACACGAGAAGAATGCCACACATATGTTCAGGATAGTGAAGATGTGAAGATGCCCCCAACAAGAGATGAGAATATACAAAGTTGAACCCTTCACACATATACAAGAGGAAGATAAGCTAGATGAATCCCAAGATAGATATGTTCAATGTGATCTTGATCCCAAACCAATGAAGTACTAGGAAGGTGCGAGCATGCCCCCAGTGCAAGCTGGCCAAGAAAAACATGATAGAAAAAAATAGAAGATTTTTTTTTTATTAGAACAAGGGATAGATTCTATCAAATATTGTAAAAAGGAAATATTATACACATGGATGTCCTGAACGAAGTATTAAAAAAATGTGAATGCTATGGAAGTGTTATCGCCGAATCAAAAAAACCTTTTCTTTGCACAAGTGCATATGCTTGAGCTCATGGTGTGATTGGATAACATAGGTACTATTTCCAAGTTGTGGGACTTGCTACTTGAGATAGACCTCCAGAGAAAGTTGGTTCTTGCTCTTAAACTACCTGCCTAGCTATCCTAATCTACCTTTCCAAGGGACCAAGGAGAGAAAGTGCATAAGAATTAAACCCTACACTTTAATGGTGATACACCAGAAAAGGAGGGGTGTGAGAGTAGTCTTCCAATGTGTGAGATACAGAAGCAAAGTGCACACTAGAAGGGGTGATAACAATTCTCCACAATCTAGCAAAATGCATTCATAATAATATTTCATACATGTACAATAATAATGAATCCTTGCAAGAGCATAAAAATAGACACAATATTCTTGTAATGAATATTGAAGGGGCAAGAAGAGTGCAAAAAAACACAGGAAGGGAAGATGCATCCAAAAACTTGTATTTTATTGCTTCATGATATGCACAATTTAGTCTATTACTGGATCACCATGCAAGGAGTCCACTACAAGGGCCTGTAGCACATTGGCTTCACAAAACAAATTTTGATAGAGCTTTGCTACAATAAAACTACCTCCCCTTACAATGAGCCCAACACTCCAATTTATATAAAATGAGAAGAGGAAGAGGAGGGAAAAATGGAAATCCCAAAATATATCCTTCAACCACTTGTAAGATGCATTGAATGGAGTGAAATGATTGTATGCTACTTGCAAAAGGCTCCCCATATTGTCCCAGGTGCTGTAGCAAAGAAAGAATGATGACCATGCCTCTTAATTACACTCCCAACCACCAAATAAAACACTGTCATGAATCTAGCCACGTTTTATGAAAAATATCCATATATTTCTCACAAAATCCCAAATTTATTGATTATTTTTCATCAGGCTCTGAGCTATGATTCCAACAGTACCAATTTTGTGTGATTTCATTGAGAAATGCAAAAGTTATGACCTTGTGAGTGCGGGCAGCTATTTTGGGTCTGCCAGGAGTTTTCTATCATTTGACGGGAATGGGCATTAACTGAATAAATCCGAATATGTTTCTTGTATTTTATTAAAATTAGAGCTTGGAGTCAAAATTTATGGCCGTTTGAAGTTCGGGAGTTCAAACTTTGAATTTTCTCTTTGTTGCGGCTATTTCGGCAAAATCGGGTCCATGTCTCCTAGTTGTCTCGGACACATTCTTCCACATCGGCCAACTCAGGCCTCTTTTTCCTTGCACGTCTGCCATTGACTAGGCCATGAGGGCTGTTGACTTCTGCATCGGCCACATCCCATTTTTTCTTGGTTCCTTGTGCGGCGATTTCACCTTTGCATGTCCCACGCGTACTTTTGTCCCGACTGTCCCGGACAAAAATCTTCGCACCACCTGCAATAGACTGAATTGTGGAAAAATTGGCCAATCATGTCCCACACATCCCGACATCCCAACTGTCTCAGACCACCTAGGAAAAAAAATTCTGACTTCATCGATTCCTTTTGATTGCGGCTATTTCGAAAATGTGCGCCCTGCACATCCTTGTTGAACTTGTGCAGTCTGGGACACAAAAAGCTAATTTATCCGATTCCTTTGTATTTCAACCATAGACTTGGTACAATGAACCTTAGTATGATCCACACTGGTACGACCCACAACCTCCAGACCCACAATGCATTAAAATGAGCCTGCCACTTCATTTTTTTGATTTTTTCAAATTTTTCTAACTTCTTGCTTATTTTCCGTAGATGGGGAAGTTAGAGAGAAGCCAAGGGGACCCAAAAAACATGGTTTTGGGCCTTGAGTAAATTCTACTTGCTCGGGAATGAAGAATTTGATGCATGTTATCAAAATTACCTTGAGGGGTGAATTTTGGATAACAGGAAGGATATTAAAAATGTATCTAGAATACTCGTGATGAAAAGGTGATGAGTCAAAGGCACAAATTGTGAGACAAGATACAAACTCGAGAAAGATTTTGAACAAGGTCTAAACAAAACCTGGTAACATGATAATCTTGTTTTATCCTAGAGATCCTGTGTGTGTACGTGGAAATAAATTTCCTCTTGGAGGGAAGATTTAATAGGAAACAAATGAAGACACCCTAGCCAATGTGTAGGAATGATTTATTTTCAAATTTGATTTGTGAATGGATGGTGGAAGGAGATCCATACATTTCTCTGCTTCTAGCCAAGTGTCCATAGCCATGACTGAGATGTATTTGATACTCGTTGTAGCATTTATCTACTTTTATCCAAGCATCCATAGCCCCGATAGAGATAGTGGAAATACCTTAAGAGAGAGTTATATATCAATTTTCTTTTTGCTTTTGATTTTTGACTGATTTTGATTCTTTCACTTTTTGAAAACCTATTCCATCTCTCTTTATCTGAAAAGGGGTTAAGAATCACTTATGGCTTTATGGAAGGATGTAGAAGTGATGGTTATAATGAACTTGGCTAGTGTCAAAAAATACGCCCAAAAATTATTCACAACAAGTTTATTAGATGTAGATAGTGATAGGATCTCTAAAAGGTCAATTTTTATTTAATTTACCAAAGTGATGAAAGACCAAGGTCAATCGGATACCATAGAGATAAATGTGTACAAAATAAGCTAACCAAAATATCATCAAAGGGATGAAAATGGTGGATGACTTGTAAAGGAAATGAAAATAAAGGGAAGAAATAGCATCCATGTGTATGCAATACATGATTATAATGTTTGATCTTTTTACCTTTGATTTTGATTTTGTTTGTTTGAATGTTTACTCATTTTTCTGTATTTTTTAATTTTGTTGTTTTTTTTGTAATGTTTTAGTGTTTTGGGAGATTGGGACCAAAGAGGTCACTGTGCATGATAGGATCCAAAAATTATGTGTGTGATTTCCTTAATAAGGTAGACTAAGCATGTTTTTTATCAAGAGTGATATTATCCCCGATATCGATGATCGTGGTGAGTTCACACTCAACAAATTAATGTGATTTGTTTTGAAACGTATATCTCATATGCAGGAGCTTGATCTCACTATCCATAGGTTTCTACACCTTACACCATACATGATGGGTATGTTGGTGTTCATTCTGTAATTTTGTTTGATTTTGAATTTTATAATCATTTGAGTTGTTGGGAGCTTTGGGTCTCTTCGGAGTTTTGATCTTAGCTTGATTAAGAACCTGTCGGGGTTTCCTATAAGCTAATGCTTGACTTGTCCAATCCCAAGAATTGGAAGGAGAATGTGGACATTTAGAATTGATGAGAGGAATGTGAGGAACGATGGTGGGATTCCCAAAAAATTTTATAGAATAATAATATGATGGATGAAAGGGATGTGGTCCAACAATTAAAGAAGATGGGCTATCAGGAGATGAGCTAAATATAAAAGATGAATGGCTACTAGGATGTGGCCCCATAGTAGAAGGTAATGGGATATTAGGATGCATCCCAAGAATAGGGGATGAGGGGCTACCTAGAGGTGTGTCATTGATAGAAGACAAGGGGCTACTTGGACTTGGCCATAGAATAGAAGGCAATGGGCTACCTAGAGGAGACCCACAAATAGATGATGAATGAAAACTTGGAGGTGGCCCATATATAGAAGAAGAAGATGAGATATTTGGTGATGAAACAAAGTGTGATTGTGTTTGAGGAATTGTGATATTTAAAGAAGAATTGGGTGATGAGAAGATGGGCCATGGATCAATATTAGACCCAGGAAGTTAGTCACAGAATGAAGAATGTGAGGATGAAATAATAAGAGGAGGATCAAGTTGTATGATATGAGGCTCTTCTTCTATTTCTTGATAAAAGGAATCAAGCTTTTCCCTATAAAATGTGAATGCATTGAGGCCTAAATCTAATCCTTGTTCATAATTTGTTAGAGGGATATCTTTGTGTGCCCCTATAAATTCCATGATCGCTCCTTTGTTCTTAAAGAAATCAATCGATATGGGTTTTTGATCAACCACAGGGGTTTGATTAGAATAAAAAGGTCCTACTAGTGTGGAATATTGAGAAGATGTTTGATGATGATTGATAGAATAATATTATGTGAGAAACGAAGTAGACATGGAGATATATGTCTTGTGATTAGAATAAGATGAAATGGACTTACCTATAAGTTAATATAGTGTTGGCAAACTAGTAGGATTGAGTCCAAATTTTATAGTTTGTGACGTTGGAGTCGAATCGGATGATTGGCTAGAAGGAATTTGAGTCACATGAATATTTGAAGCAAGAAGAGTGCATTGAGGTGACTGATTAAAGAGGTCCTACGAAGAAAGGTAAGACTACAACCTAGGAGTCGTATTACATGATTTTTTTGGAAGAATTAAAAGCTATACGGATCTTCAAAGGAGGAATAGGCCATTGAGGCGAATGATAAAGGAGGTCCTACAAGGAAAGGGAGGACCAAAATTCAAGAACCACATTAGATGAATGATTAAAGGGGACCTGTGAAGAAAGGGAGAATTGTGACTCAGGAGTCGAATTAGAAATTTTATTAAGGGGGTCCTGTTAAGAAAGGGAGGACCACAATTTGAGAATCACATTAGATGAATGATGGGGAGAGTTTGTGGTAGAATAAATCTTTATAGGAGGAAAAATTCGTTTAGGCAATTGATTATTCCTTGGAAGAAGGTTAATTGGGAGGAGAATCTGAATAATAGTTTGGATCAGAACAATCAAGAGAATCAAATGAATAGTTTGGTTTAGAATCCTCATAATCAGAAGAAATTTTTATATTAGAATTAGAACAATCATACCATCAACCATGAGATGAAGGTGGGGAAATGCGTAGCCGAATGGGTTCTCTAGCACGAAGAACCAAACATGGTTTAGTCATGATGGACATATTTTGATGTGAGCGACGAAATTTTTATTCCTTATTATCGTACGTACAAGAAATGCTATGATAATGAGTCATGGTTGGAATTTGTTGGGTCCAAATGCCTAGACCTAGATAGTGTGTTTGGATTCCTTCAAATAGAAGGAAGTTTCATGTAAATTTGGGCAACATAATGAAAATAAAATAGGCATTTCATGAATAGATATGGGATGCTTGTGTGATTTTCCAAAGGGTTTATAAGGAAAACATGTATCATGATAAGGAAATTTCAATAATACAACAAGGTTTGGACAACAAATTGCAATTGTAATGGATCAAAAAGGATCAAAAGGATTGTCCTAAAGGGATAGGTAAATATGGAAAATAATCGCAAGGAACAATCACGCAAGTTTGATAAACTAATGAATCAAACAAGGAACTACTCCCTTAATGTTTTCAAATAGTAGTTTGACGTCAAATGATCAATGAAATGTCACTAGTTATGTCAAGTTAAAAAATTTACAAGGTGTAATTAATAATAAGATGTTGATATGAATTCCAAAAAAATTATACTTAAAGTGAGTTTAAGTCCAACAAAGACCTAAATTTTAAAAAGTGGGTGTTACGAATATGAACAACGCAACAATATCACTAAGATACATTAACCAAACTTTATGGAAAAGTAAGGTATTAGTATCAAATTAATATTAATACGATGCACACAAAGGCAACGATAACACCTTTCAATTGAGGTAATGTTTGAAAGAAAAACCAATGCTAAATTATACCAAGGAATTTTTAAGGTGCGCGTAACGTAACATTACAATCTAAAAACTTAGGTCAAGTTTTAAAGAAACAAGACACAAGTATAAAAATTGTTGCGATACGATACAAGCAACATAACACTTTAAAGGAGAATCATGTGAAGAATCAAACCTAACTACAGTGAAAATATTGACTTGGGCATTAAGATCAAATGGCTATCAAGATATGAAAATGCACCAAAAAACTTTGAATGCTTACCATCCAATATCAAACACAGACAAATGTAAATGGGTGTAAAAGCGGTGGACACGTGTTTCACCTCAAAGTAATGTGATAAAACAGATAAGGGTAATGAGCGTAGGAATAATACCTATCAATAGTCACAAGAAGGTTGTTGGCGTTGTGTAATTTTGATCACATTGAATGTGAGAGGTTCCTTTTGGCTAGGAGGAACTACTTTCAAAACACAATAAGACCACAAGAGAGAATTAAACAATATATGGTAGTGGAATTCCTAGAAAATACTAGTTCTGAGAAGTATGATACTCCCTAGAGGGCTGTCAATCCACTGTTTTATCAAATTAATGAAAATAAATGTGAGAAGTAAAGGTCCTATTGTTAGCACTCTGTTTAGGTGTCTCAAAACGTTATCAATACACTAGACTAATAAAATTACTAAAATACAAACTAATCTAGTACTGGGAAAGGTGTGGTTATGGTGCGATAAGGTCACTAAGGTGTTAGGTAAGGTCTGAGAAAGATCTTCGGTGATTTTGGGTTGTTTAGTGAAATTTATAAGCTTGCTATTATAAGTGATATTACCAGTCATAGAGATAGGTATCAATTAGGTGACTGATTCTGGTACTATCAAATGACTGACATTGGTTGGGTGACTGGTGCCGGTAGGGGTAATATGGTAGAAATATAAAAAATGGGTGTTTTGGGTCTCTTTGTGATTGCACAAAGAGTTGAGGGGGTTTGGGATGGATGATATGATTTTTTTTAAGCCTTAGCAAGGGTGGTAGAGGTGCTTGGATGGGTGAAATGGTTCAGATTGTTGGAATAGGTGGTAAAAAAATGAAATGTGGTATTCGGGATAAAGAAGGATAATGAAAGATGTAAATAAAATACATAATATCAAAACAAGAACCTCATCAAGTAAGAATGAATTACTTATCTAGTAACCTGTAGATCTGAAGGTGGTTGTTGATTGAGAAGATTTCATGGGAGATAAAATAATTTGTTTAGTGCCACAGAAATGGATCTTTTGTGCTTTGATGTGATGATCTAAAGTTGTGGATTAGGTGACTGGATGTTGTTGAAGACCTGAAGGTCTTTGGCTCATCGTCAGGCAGCTTGCATGCTCGAGAGTTAGAATTCCAAAGCTTGAGTGAATGAATGAATTAGAAAACCTATAGAAAGAGTTAGATAATATTATTTAAGGGCAGCTGACAGTGGTTAGGGAACTGATGCTGACCGAGTGAAAACTAACATCATTATGGGAGAAATGGTCAAATTGGCTTAAAATGGCCTAATTACTCCCATATTTGGCATGATTTAAGTTTTAGGTCTGGGTTAGAAGTGGGAGTTAAAGTTAAATATAGTGAGAGAGATAATAGGTCATAATGGTTAGGGTTAGAACAAGTCCTAGTTGGTTAGGGAGTGTAGCGACTTGGTCTTAGCCATTTAATGAGATTGGAATAGTTCAAAGGTGAGGTGCCTAGGTGAGGTGGATATTAATCTGATTAATAGTAATCAAATTAATGATAGTGTGAGGATTAATTTAATTATAGGTGATTAAATTAATACCAATGTGGGGAAGGAGGCCATGGGTAGGTAGATGTATCGAATTGATGAATCAAAAGGGTTTAAATGGATTGTGACCCAAATTTGGTGTCTACAACATGATCAATTGATAACACACGTATGGTTGCTCTTGTTTTGACCAACAAAGTGTCAAAAGAAAACAAAGGAAGTAGATAAAATGGGGTTGACAAGTGTTTGGCCTCACTTCGGAAAAGCTTCACCTTTCCTTAGGGCAAGTGAGAAACTAAGTAAAAGTAATACTTCATAAGTTTCATGGTGAATGACGCTTAGTTAGAACTTTAATGGACTCTCCCCTTGTTTGAAAAATAAGGTTTTGAATCTGAGAAATTATTTACTTCACGAAATCTCTTTACAAAAATGATTGGCTTGATATGGTAAAGTTGGCTCCTAGACAAAATGACTTTCCTAGGTGGTTCCCTCAGCTAGGTGACATAAGTTATCTAATGCGAGCTCGATTTACCAATAAATTTGCACTGACTAGTACTGAGGTATCTTGAATTTAATTTACCCCATTCAAATACAGTGAGAAATTAATGCGTTCATCATGTATTCTTACTGGGGTTGTGATATGGATAATTTTGATGCTAAATATCACTTGTAAACTACTCAAGTAGGTGTACGGAGCACTTCCTGTTTTGTCCACAAGGTTCCCTCTTACATGGACTATTTTGAGGTTTATAGGATCACCCCCATTTTTTTATCTTACGGTTTATGCCAAAGGGGTCATGTCCTATTTTTAAGTGGACATGGCATACCCTTATCTGAACTTGTAATCACAATGTTTTGAATGTGGTGTGCCTTTTTATCTTTTAGACCCAGTGTGGTTTATTCAAACACTATTTGGCAACCTACAACACATGTGTAATTATAAATTTGTTTTAATAATCCTTTCTTTAACAATAATTTATAAACCTATATGCAAAGATTAATTTTTCAAGTGATTAAGATATCATATAAAGGAGGTAGAATGTCATTTTTTATTTCCCAGATCGTCCTAAGATGCAAGGAAAGACATACACAACAAAATACCTCACTAAATTTATGAAAATGGAAAATATGTAATCAAATTCCAAGAAATAAGTTCTTTTTAACCAACTTTGAAGTTCTTTCCCATTTAGAAAACTTTATTTGAAGTGTTTAGAAATCATCAAGGAGGTAGTGAAACATCTATAATTCCTAAGATCGCCTAAAAGGCACGATGGAAGAGCATACATGATTCAAACCCTCAAAAATAAAGATGAAAACACTTTAACTAAGTTACTATGAAAATTATGATGGAATATAAACCTGCAAACCATTGTTAGAACCCTGTAAAAAAGTTAGAAAAATCAGAAAAATCAGAAAAATCCGAGAATCTATTTTAGCAGGTTTTCAGTAGCTTTTAGTATATTACATTTTCAGAGGTCTTGGGAGAATTTATAGAGTTTTATGATAGAAGAAAGATACCAAAGGTATATCACATCATAAATTTCACTTCGTGCTCTTTCCAACGCCTATTCAAGTTTTTAAAATGGGTCAACGGGCTAGGAGATATGACCCAAACTAGGAGTAATAAAAATAATACGAATAACTTTGGATCAAACATAGACATCTATGTGCCCTTCAGAATGCATGTGCTTTATTAGTAACATGTGTACATGGATAACAGTATGTGTACGCCTCTATAAAAATGATAGCAAGCTAAGCATGTGCGTGGGTAGAGATTTTTCTGCGCGGGAAAGATAACAGGTGCGTACGCTTGTCAGACAGAGGGTAAAACAAAGGTCTAGCAAATGTGTGTGCACTTGAAACATTATGTACACATGAATTCAAGAATATGCATGTACAATAATAATGTAGGAAAACACAGAGGGTGAAATTTCATGTGTGAGGGCATAAAGGTTCCTATGTAACCTTTTCAATGTATGTGCGGGTTTGACCAAGACTGACACATGGTACAACTAGCAAAAAAATGTATGCACAAAACAGTGTGTGCGTTCTCTTTTGGAAATCTACACGTGATTTTTAATGTGTGTGTGCCCTTGAAAAATTTACCTCTTTGCATACCTATAGAAGATGTCAAAATATAGAGCTCTGACATATGCAACTTCAAAAAGGTCAATTTTTTCCTAATTTAGCTCAACTATAATGATAACCCATCACAATAAACCACATAAAAGAGAATCAATGCATATAAATTTAGTGAAATAACCTAAGGATCTTAACTTATTTTACATGTGCATGATTTGGGTTAGCAGAACTTGAGAAAGACTAGTAAAACTCACTAAAATCAAAGATACTATGAATCCGTCCCATTGGGTGTGCCAAATGTATCCATGTAATAATTAGCTAAGCTAAGAGAATTGCAACTAACACCTAATAGTTCCAAAAAAACTAACTAAACATCGATCATCATGCTAAGAACTTAAAGAGACTAAATATCAACAACATGTATAGAACTTTGAAGGAAATCAAACTAACATGTTAAGCATTATTCTCTACTCTTTAGATTCAAAAAATACAAATGAACCTAGATAGATCCATGGCAATCAAACTTGATTGTTTGATATTCAAGCTTTGAGAATGGAATCTTATCAAACATGGCTACAACACCATTTGATTCTTCCCATATTACTCAAGAGCTTGGATGAATGAAATGCAAGATGAAGATACCTAGCTCAACACTAATGGAGGATACTCAAAGATGAAAATTCCTATAGTTTATGTTATATACATGCAAAGGTGTAAGAAGAAAGGTAGGAGGAGGGTTCTTTACATAACCCTCTGGTTTGAAGAATCTTTGCATCTTATTGTATGTGGGATAATAGCAAAGCTAAGTTGGTTAAGGATACATATACTTTAAGTTTGCTTTATGGGAGATTAATATATCATTAGTGATTAATGGGAGTTGAGGGGGGTGTATTAATTATTGAAGAGTAATTAACCAATAGGTAGGTGTAAGCTTGTAGAAGATTTTTAGATGTTATTTAACATTCATCGTCTAGGTGAACATCCAATGCATCACGCATTTATTTAGTTCATAGAAGAGAGTAATTCCAACTTAATCAGTGATTAATTAATCTAGTTATAAGACTGGGGGTGTCACTAACTAATGGACCGTCATTCATTAATGTTCTCACAGAATTGTGTTGAGGGTCCACTACATTAGCAGTTCAATTTAATTAATATTCATACATGACACAAGCTGAAAAGTCCCTCTCCCTTAGCTTGACAATTGTGATTTTAGACCACTCAATTTAGCCCAGAATACATTTGTTTTTTATTTTAAAAGCAATGGGAACCGTTGGAATTGCTTGATCTGGAATCTAGGTGTCTACAGGATTATATATTGGTGGCTTCTTCCATGACGGGAAAATAACTAAAGTTTAGGCCGTCTCCTAGATCAACACCTAAGTTTCCTCGGCTCTAGCTAGCCAGGGGTTGAGCACTCAACCCAAGTTGTTGCCTTTGGCATCAAAAAGATAATTGCTATGGGACCATTGAAGTCCAATCATTAACTGTGGCTCTCACTTTGTGTTTAGATTAAGATGACAAATCATAGAACAATTCCCCTCCCCTATCGCCACATGCCTCCATGTATGCGGTTGCTGCTTAGGATGGTCTCTTTTTTGGTTGAAAAACTAACCATTTATATGTAGTTGTTTTGAAGACAAATCCTGTTGAATGAAATCCAACAAACCCTGGCTCGAGAACCTATTATATCTTGATGTAAGAGCAGTCCCACCATTTTGCAAGCTACGATCTTCCAACAGGGGGTTGCGGCTCTGTATGATATTAGATCTGTCAAACCATGCTCCGCTTAATATAGAAGTGCATTTGTTGCATATCACTACAACCATCGCAAATGTCTATGAGAACGCATGATCTTGTCATGCATTTTGTCGAGTCTAGTTTGCTATGCTGCCACTATTTTGGATTACATGGGTTAAGTGCCAGTGACGCGTGCAAGATCTAAACATCTGACAAAAGGTTCTCCCATCTTTGTAAACATACATACTAGACTGCCAGTCATGGTCCACGCCCTGTTTTTTTAGCTCTATTTAATATTTTTGCACAGGCTGTTGAGTATAAAGCTAGCATAAGGCGAACATCGAATACTGGGATTGAATTTTTTAAAGATTGTTATTAGTGAGCTGTTCTGTTCATTTTTCATCTGCAAAGATTTCGACCTTTAAAAAATGGACTATTAGCCTACTGTGCCCCCTTAACTACCTCAAACAATATGTAAAATATAGTTGTTTGAGAAAAAATCTAGGGATAGAATTCGTCCTAGTTTGGGACAAAGTATAAATTTGAATTCAATTTCGATGATGTGTGAAGGCAAATGATACAAGAGTCGAAAGATAGGTTTGCGTTGGTTGCAGCCATGAGGAATGAAGTCATATAGCAAGAGACATAAAATGGATGTAGTTTGGAAGCACGTCACCTGTCATCACAAGCTCCTTCATGTATAATCAGACACAGATCAATATATGCGGTAAGTTTTTGTTTTACTCAACCTGGGAGTCATACTTTTAGCACGATCGCGTCGCTCATTCAAGAATGTCAAGTTCATGAAGGACGAATGCACATTTTTACGCGGATTTCTTTTCATCGGGAATGTATTTTTTCTGCGTTTGAGTAGATCCATACCTTAAGTTTGAAGGAAGTTCCAAACTGGATCGAGTGGAAGAACAGCTTCAGCTCTGTAAAAAGGTAAGAACAGAAAGGCAGTATGCCCCGGTATAACGTACGGACACTGTATAGTTTGGTAGGCCAGAGTGTACGGAATTCAACGTATCGTCTTTGAAGAATGCTTATTGATGATTTTGTTTGTAGATTCCAGCTTGGCCGTATACATTGGGGATGTGTAAGGTGTTGAAAATCGGTGTTTGAAAACTTAAAACTTAGCACAAAGCATAACACGTACATTTCTTTGCATTTGAAACTCCCGCTATTGTAGATACGTTTGGTAAGGGGCTACTGGTTTCAACCCACTTGGTGAAATATTTTGCTGGCATTACCCATGATGAAGACATAGTACCATCTTGAGATTGAAGGAGCTTTCTGATATAATTGAAATCTCCATATGTTGAAGGGCCAAGTTTATCGGCAATTGATTGTCGCTCTAGCCAGGGGATGAACGAATTAAATCGTCATGAGAGTCATTGTGGCAAGATTTGCATTTCTTAGTAAAAGCATGAGCATCGGATTCAATCCAGGGTATGTCCAAAGATCATGTCCATAGGTCCTGCATCTTGAATTGAAAGATGTGACATCTTAACATCTGGAACAAGATGAACAGCTAATTGATGAGTGATACACCTGAGGAATTCAATTTTTGTTGCACACTGAGGAACATAGTTCCATTCTCCTAGACCTTATAACCCATGAGGTACTCCGATGTGCTCGCATACTCATATCAATTATCCAGTAAATCTTATGCCAGGCACAATCAATGCAACTATTTTATTCCCTTGACATACTTGATGCACTAGAGATCGGGTTCGGATCATTCGTGAACCAAAGAGCAATATTGTCAGAAGAAATATGTCAAGTCACCATTAGATCAAAGGTTCAACGTTTGCATAAGTGCTTGCATTCATCATCCCTATCCATCACTCTGCATGGATTAGCCAACTATTGTACTGATGAGTCAATCAAAAGTGGTGAAATCATACATCTGACATGTTGAGTTTCTAGGACTTGAACCAATGCCTATTTGAAGGATCAACTATCTGCTCTCACGAAAATGGTACCGCATTCTTGCTAGAGCATTGTTGAATGGATCAGAAATGATGTTTATGCTTAGATGGATGTATCATAGTTTTTAGTAACTCAATCTTGAACTGGCTAAGGAAGATCAATGTCAAAATTGTTTGGCACCACCATTATGGGGCATCTCCTTCGCTTACCATCACATGTACCATCTTGGCTTCCAAGGTCAATGCGGGCACGGACCTTTCTAATTTTTTCTAGTGGATTTGGCATTTTCAAACACTTGAAGGGGAAGTGTATTATAGTGTAAACTTGATGATCTGACAGGGATTTACTCTAAGAGAAAGAGAGCAACATCCATGCCAACAAACATCAACAGGTTGTTGATCCATGATCTGCTCAGAGGCATTACCTACATTGTGGTTGAACCTGATAGAAGTCCATATTTAACTGTTACTTAAGGAAAACTCCTATGGGCACATTGTGAACAAGGAGGGCACTAATATTGATCTTGAATCAGAAGAGTGGAGGCCTATTCTTCATATTCCAGATCTTCTATTAGTGTGTGGCAAATGAGACAAGTGCACACCTATTTCTTTGGTAAGGTCAACTTAGATTGAGAAGGGGATTCATGTTTCAAATAAGTTCTTCACAGCTCCTGAAGGAATATTGCATCAACATGATGAAGCATAAAGAATACTCCCTAGTGGAGACCAGTAGGGGACATAGATGGCCTTTTTGAGTGTATTACAATGTGTCATTGTAATAAGCCCCCACTCTGGCTATGCTACTTGATTTTCAATCAAGAAAGCAAAAGGATCTACTATTATGCCTCCGATGCATTACATATAGTTAGTTATGTTCTCAATAGTGCACTAGACAATTGGAGATAAAACACCAAAGTCACCTATCGCATTTTTTAGAAATGCCCATTTGATTTAGGCATGTTCAAGCTTAATTGAATGCACAACACGAAAAACATGTTCTATGCAGTTAGTAAGAGGCCTTAAAGAATATTAAGCCAAAAACACTATTTGCTAAACTCTCATGTTGTTGTGATGGTCCCAAGCCCAACATTCAAGTTTATTCTGATGCAACAAGACCCAGGCGCAAAAAGAGGAAGACATAGGTATTTAAAGTACAAGAATGAGTGATCCTTGAGATTAAACCTGGTCCAGGTTGAAGAATCGGGGACCAACCACCTCTCATGTGAACTTCTCATCTGAGTTAGAATGGGATGACTACTCGAGGATGCTTACACGTGCTTGATAAAATATCTTCCTCTTGTGTTAGTTGTATGTTGATCTTTGACTGATCTATGGTATGTTGACCATATATCCTCTAGATACTTCTTGACATTTTCAGTAGGATTTCCCTCCTGGTCTTGACGTGAAGTAAAGAAGAACTATCCATATCAGGGCAACTTCTTCTAGTATGTAATCTAGCAAGAATGCTCTATACAATAAATAAGGTTAGATGACACATTTCACTCAGGTGCGTAGAATGCTTGATAGCAACAGAACCTGATACATGTTCAAGAAGAACAACGTCATGACCTTAGCATGCGTAGAAAGTTCACTGGATCGCCTATCAGCATGACTCACTCATGCAAAATCAGACATGGGAACTTATTGACCTGCCTACTAGAAATAAACCCATAAGTTGCAAATGGGTTTTTAATACTAAACACAAGGCAAAAAAAATCCATTGACAATCACAAAAGCACGACTTGTAGCAAAGGGATATGCTTAGAAAAGAAGGTATAGACTATGAAGAAACCTTTTCACCCACTGCGAAGATGAAGACCATTAAAGTTGTATGTGCATTGGCAGCACATAATGGATGGAAACTTCAATAGATGGACGTCAAGAGTGCTTTCCTCAATGGTGATCTCAAACAAGAAAGTGTACATCGACCCAACCTGAAAGATTTTTTTATCAAAAGCATCCTAAAAAGGTATGTCCATCTCATCAAATCATTGTATGGATTGAAACAAGCTCATAGGAAATGGTACATCAAGATAGATGATCACCTTGTACAACATGGTTTCACCTGATAGCCCCTCAAATTCCAACTTTTACATAAAGAGGGTGGGGATCGAAAATCGTCATTCTTGTTTTCGTATCTTGATGATCTTGTGATTACTTGGTAGTTCAGATGACCAGGTTGATATTGTGAAGAATGACCTAAAAACATCCTTTGACATGAATAAATCGGATGGCTACTCCATTACTGTCTTGGCTTGGAGATATGGTAGAAATGGAATCACATCTTTATTTCCTCAGAAAAAATAATCCAAGACAATCCTGGAGAAATACAGAATGTTAGATTGTAAACCTCTTTCAACACCAATGGAAAAAGGTTTACAACTGTCTCGATTCTAGGACTCAGCTCAAGTGGGTGTAACTCTCTACATACACCTCGTCGGGAGTTTCATTTACTTGACCTACAATAAACCATACATATGTTATGTTGTGAGATATCTCTCGATAAGAAAGAATTATTTTGTATTGTTTTTCGACATTGTAATTTTCAACCTTTTTTTTAACACCCAGCAGATGTGGTGTTTTTATATGATTTTCTAAAGTATAAACATGGATACATACCCATGTGGTGTTTTTAAATGTTGTCACTTCATCAATTGATAAAGAGATAAAATTTGCATTTTTTACATTCTCTTTCAAATTTTCCTTCTTTATCATTGCAAGGCATTTAGCCATTTCCCATGCATTTTTTTCTGACCAATGAGACTAAGGAACGTTGTGCATTCCATTATATTGATACAGAACCTTGAAATTAAGGAAATATTAAATCAGTCTTCCTTTCTTAAGGATGTGAAATAAATTAGAGAACTATATGATTTTAGCATGCAAATTTGATTAATTCATATTACCAATTTGCAATGTGATCATACCGGTTTTTTCCATGAGATGTTTGTGTCTTTTCTTCTCTTCTTCGTAATTTATTGCATATTTAATATGCATTCATTCTTTTTCAGTTTTCTACCTATGTGTTTTTATTTTCTAGCCATCCTCCCCTGTTACAGTCAAATATTATTTTCCATAGTGTTTTTCAATTGTGTCCAACTTTAGTTGTATTTTTTGTTGCTTTCCCAATTTCTACGTACATATTATACATGTACATTCAGACAAAATATATTCTAAATTAGCTAGATGCATAGGTTCGATAAAATGAAATTTGGTAGCCAACTTGAATCTTTGTGTCCTCCTAAGTGTCCACATATTCTAGTTCACTTTTAATGTTTTACTTTTACGAGAAGAATTTTGAGAAATATCACAATAATTCAGTTTCCTCTTTCATGAACCAGAATTTGCATTTGAATTTTGTGTTACATTTTGTTGAGTATTTGTATTTGATATATGTTGATGCACTCCTAGTTACACCTCAACAAGAATATATTCAATCTCTGACATCTCAATAAGAATATCTTCAAGATCTGGGATGGTATCATCATAGCTGTCATTTGGGTTATATTATGCATAGTACATGTGCACTTCAATAATACCTTCCACATAGTTTGTACTCTAACTACTAGTTCAGGTGGCATTTGTATGGGTATTGGTGGTTGTAGTATCTGTAGAAGTAGAGTTTCCAAAATAATTAAATAGGAAATTCTGAGATCTTTTTCTGACATTTTTGGTCTTTTGAGCATTAGCATATTCCATTTTTCTAAACGGCGAAGTTGAACCCTTTTCGTGCATCACTTAACTCTTTTTTGTGTATTTGCAATATTGTGTCATGCATCAACAAAAAGAGTGTTGTGTGTCAAGAGCCACTTTTCATGTGCCGACATACTCCTGGTGTGTGTTAGAAGAAAACCCTTCATGCATGTCAGCAGAGAACCCTTGTCACGTGTTAAAATAATACCCTTGTTGTGCATCATTTGAAAACCCTTTTCACACATTAATAGAGAACCCTTATCACACGTCATCAGAATACCATTGTCGCACATCAAATGAAAAACATTTTCACGTGTCAGTAGAAAAACCTTGTCACGTGTCAGGAAATAACACTTGTCGCGTGTCAAAAAATAGCCCTTGTTACTCATCAGACTTTCGTGTGTCAGTGGTGTAGGCTTGTTAACCAAATCCAAATCTGAACTACACTCTGTGTACGGGTGCTTGGAGTTCGCAAGTTCACAGTACTTGATATGTCAGTACCTTAGTAAGATAGTAGTAAGTTACTGGTATACTATGCAGTGAATCACTAGGTTTATATAGGATATGTTTTTAAGGGTAGGTGAAGCCGAACCCTAAAAAAATTATACTGTAAATTTAAGGAGAATAGGACACTGACCTATTTCGAAAAAATCACCTTTTCAAATTTTCCTAAAATGAAAATTTTGCCATAGTACGAATATTTTCCACTAACAAAATCCCTACCTTTCCCCCTAGAAAGGTACAAAGGGGACACAAAAGTGCACCTCAACCTCATGATGTCATGTGGCACATGAAAAATTAACTAAGTATGAAGCTTGTACCTTGGGAAGTTCCTTGAAAATGACATTGTTAGAGCTTCTGAAGGTCTTTTTGGGAACTTATTTATATGAATTTGAATTAAAATCAAATTTTGTGAAGAATTGGATAGTTATAAAGGTCTAATTCATCTCACAACATTGTCAAAAATGGAATTCTTTATGAGGATTGCTAGTTTTGCTTGCCAAGAACGAGTTGTGGAAATAAATGCACGGGCCTTGTGAAAAATGTAAAAAACTCCACCATGTAGGGAATTGAATCATATTTACATTTATATCTTGTTTTTTATCTACAACTCATTTTGGAGCTCTTAGAATCATCTTCAAAAGATTAGGTGCTTTTCCACAGTGTGAGCTCGTTTGCCCTCAAAAACCTTCTTTTGTTGAACTTTCTCCTAAACCTACAAATATTTCATAAATATTCATAAATAACTTGAAAAATGATCTTAGCTCATTAACACCACTCTTTGATGAATATTTATCGTCAAATATGCTTTGAAGAATATGCACATGCCTTAGAAAGGATAAAAATAGCCATTCCTAAGCCTTCTGAAAGATCTGCATTGAAGAACATTGTTTCGAAAGAATCTTGTTAGATTGTTTTCATCTCTTTGACACATGGGAAAGTTTAAGACCATAAACATGAGAATTAAATGGATGGTGATAGGATTAAAACAAGGATGACATAATCTAGAAGGGTGCCCAGAAATTTTTACATTAAAAAATTTGGACACTAAGGTATAGTTATCATATTTTCATGTCGAATTTTTCCCTTGAAAAAACACATGACAACAACTGGATCTCACTTGGGGACTCATTCTAGATAAAAGAAAAAAGTGAGGAGAGGATGATAATGAACTCCATAATCTCAACTTATAATTCTGACCAATGCCTTATCCATTGGAATTTACATAGTCATTATAAGCAATAGATAGACTGAAAGGAGTACACACACACACAAAAGGAGAAACACACAACATATGAAAAGGAAAAACACACATAGCAGGGAAATGGAAACACCCAAACCTAAATCACCTATGACACATATGGGGGAAAACCCTCTTTCACTGTAGCACTTTTATTTTCAGAAGTTACCTCCAAATTAGTAATACTAAGTAATGATATCTGCAAATCCATTGACTAGTTTGAGAAAGTAGCCTCCTTTTCTTAACTGCTTATAAAATCCAGGTGCTTTCATGACAACCTATATACTTGGGAGGAATGAGCCTACATGATATTTTTGATGCTCAGAGCTTCTCTTAGAAATTCCATTTTTCTTATTATTTTTCAAATAAGTTTCAGAGTGAAAATTTCCTTCCGTGTTCACCCAAATTGCTGATTTCTCATGTAGCATCTCATCATTTTCCTAGGGATGATTTTTGTTCGAATTGTTTGAATATCCTGTGGTTGCTTCTTTTCCACATTTATGTTTATTAAAAAAATTCATGAGAGGCCTTGAATTCATATTTTTGTTCTATTTCATTATGATGTGTTTGGAAATTGAGTGAAGAATCATACATTACCTCATACCTATATTACATGGCCATAACATGAGTCAAGAGGTCAAGACTTAGCTTGGGATCTTTCGCACCTTTTGTAGCATTCAATATTTATTGCAAGGAATCCTTATTCAAAATTTTCTAGATCTCATCATCACATTCACTTGAGGATTCTTCATTTTGAAATACAAGGAAACCATTTGGAGCAATTGCTTCATCATCCCAAAGATCGTTGCATTGCACTACCTATTTATTATGGGAGGATTTGTCATCAAAGGACTCAAATACATTTTTTTCAATATTCTCTATATAATAATAATCTTCTTCTTCGAATGGGAAATATAACACCTTACTTTCATTAACCCATCCATCAATCATTTTATTAGGAGGGTCATCAGGTTTTTCACCCCACTTTAGTTCATCATGACCAAGTTTCATATTGGTTGAGAATTAAAAAATAGATTCACGTCTGTCTTATAAATCCATATCTTGCAGCATGATCTCAATACTGAGATGATGGTCTTCTATTTCTTATACAATTCTTAGCATTTCTTCTAAATACTGTTCCTTCAAACCCTTCAAAGGATTGTCACAGGTTGGATTATCTTCTTTATGGATGACATGATCAAGAGAATCTTCATTTTTAAATGGGAATGAAAACACCTCCTCATCATGGGTAAACAAATTAGTTTATTTCTCATCTTGGAAATAATCAAGACTCATTTACTCTTCTTTATGGCTCACATCATTTGAAAACTTGGGGTTAGCCTCTTACAACTCAAGATTATCCGTACTTATTCATGATCGATACCCCATCAAAAAGGAATGTTTTGTCCTATAAATATTGGGATCTCATCCTCCTCTTCAAATGTTATGAAAATATTCATCTTCCCGTTATCTTAGTACAAAATGTTAGATCTTGGATTTCCCGAATTTTGCACTGTATATCTCACCTTTTTCATAGGAAGCAACTTCTTCATATCTCCTTTAAATATAATGGTTGTGGAATACTAATTCATCTAGATTTCTCCTCCGAACTATCAGCATAAGATTCTACTTAACAACATTCTAAATGAATTCAGAATGTCTACTACCAACATAGTCATTGACACCTTCTTATCCAAAAATTTGGTGACAGCCACCTGCGCATCATTGATATTTCCCACAAGTGGGACCTCCTTTAATTCGATAGAGTAACATGAGCCACTAGTTCATGTCAAGGTGAGTCTAAAAGAATTGACCAAATTTATATGCATTACATTGTCAGAAGTACCCAAATCTATTATGAAATTATTCATCTGGTATCTTCCAGTAAGAAGGTATACATAGAAAGGATCAATCTTATCATTCTTCTGATGCACTCATGACAAGAATTCTCTACGATGGAGGTGTAGGTGGGGTTGGTAGTAGTCCTTTAGAACTAGGAGTCATGGTCTTTGGCTTTGACCTACTACCCTTGATATGTCAGACACACTTCTTGACCGCAAATACTCATACTCATAAATCTACATCTTAGATTTGTTCAAATGTTATATGATATCAAAAGGAGTAGGTGTAGATAAGGGGGATTCAAGGAACTTATTTTGAAGTTAGCATGGGCTTGGAAGTGGGAGAAGATGTTTGGGAAAAAGAGTTTGAATTTGAAATTACATAAGAGGATCTATAAGGAGTATATTTTGTATGATCAGAGTTAGGTTTAGAAGGAGCATCGGAAGACTTACTTAGAATAGCTGGTGACATATTTCTTGCCATGAGGAAGTGGATATCCTCCACTGATTATTTTAGTTTGTAGAGTCACCACAAAATGATATTCGATATTTTTTTATATAAGTGGAGGGAGAAGCTCCTTTTTGGGACTGAGAACAGGTGAATAATGTAGATGAGAAACCAGTTGCATCTTTGTTATCATCTTCATCACCTATAGAATAGTCACAAAATCTAATTTTTACATCATTCTCTACTTCTTCGATCTCTGTGAAATCACTAACTTTGCTTTATTTTTCAATTCCTTCTCCATCTTCTTGAGTTATACAGATTATAATGATAAGAAAAGCTTCCAAGGAAAGCCTTTGGGGTGCTCTGAAAATATTATTCCTATCCTGAATTTGAAGAGTAATATTTTGAGCTATTTGTTTCTTTTTTGCATTCAATTCATTTGCCAATTTTTAGACAAGAGAGTCAGTGGTACACTCCTTGGAAAATTGAACCCTTTTCTTTCCATTTGGATTCTTCATTTTTCCTTAAAAAATTAGATCATCTTCAATCTCAATTACATCATCTTTGGAAAGATCAAGAGTACGAGGTTGAACTCTTCGTAGGATGAATCCAATTTTAAGGGGTTATGCATTGATGAAGAATCGCTTGAATTTTTCTTCAAATGGTGAAGTATATTTCAGTATTTTATGGATTAACCAGTTTAAATGGGCCATGAAGTCTCTCAAAATTTTATTTGATTCTTTCCTCATTTGTACCAGTTGAACGAGGAGATCTTGGAAATCTTTGGATGATTTTAATATTTCTTTGAAATTGTCTTGAATGTCAACCCAACATGTGATGGAGTGAGAGGACAAGAGATAAAACCACTCAGCTACATTTTCTTGAAGTAAGTTCATAAATAATCTCATAGGAACATCCTTTTGTTTGATTCCAATAATTCCACATGATGTGAAAAAGGAAGATGTGTGCTCTTTGAGAAGTTGTGTGTCGTCACCTTTGAACTTTGGAAAGTTATTGCGGGAACATTTTTGTAGATCATGAAGAGGTGGTACGAGAGAAAGTGGACTTATATTCCTTCTACATGGAATAATGGGTTGGGGTCTTTCTCTTTCTTCATGTGCCATTATTTCTTCTACTTCCGCTTCTGTAAATTCTTCTCTGAATTCTTCTTTTGATTTGTGTTATCCTTCACTACGGAATAAAATTATTAATGGTGGATAGAAGGAAGGATAAATAAGAGGATTTTCAAGGGGTGTATCAATAATATATATATATATATATATATATATATATATATATATATATATATATATATATATATATATATATATATATATATATATATATTGGATTTTTGGTTCATTTTTTGGGTGCAAAATATTCCAATTCTGCCCCACAATGGGCAACCAAAAAAAATGGCAAGAAAACATTTCGGCTAGAAAAATTGATGGATTTATATGAACGCTCTAGGACTATGTCCCTTTGATTGAATGGGGCATCTCCATTTATTATTTGTGAATGAAAATGAAATTATGTGGTTAGCCTAAAGGTCGGGGATCCAAAAGGGACATTCCACTAAACCTAAAACAAATTATTAAAATTTCTTGCAAGGGAACAATTTGCTAGATAGATGGGAAAAGGGAGTGGGATATTAGAAAGGGGGGATTAATATCGTAGGTAGAAACTTAGATGCTTGGAAATCTTAATCAGAGAATTTCAACACATATATTAAGAAAGAAAATAAACCTTGTTACTAACACCAAGATAAGATGGAATTATGAACAAAAGTCTCACTAATTCCCTTGTCAAGAAAAGAATGAAACTCCTTTCTTCTATATTGCAATTCTCACGGAGTTGTACAAAGAGAGGTATAGAATAACATATTAGAAGGAGAATGGAAGAAAATAGCTATCTCTTTTATTTATCACAAGTAGTTTTCTACTCTTGAACATACAAAATTGAAAACCCTTTAGAATGGGGAAGTTGTTACAATTTATAGATTTCAAGAGGGCTCTTCACCTACCCCCACATGAATTTTAATTTATCTTATACAACATATATGCCTCTTCAATTCCCTAGGGAGGATTTTAAGTCTCATTTTTAATTATTTGAGGGTGAATTATCACAATATTGATTATAGTCACATTTAATTAAACATGATAAAGTTCATGATTGCTTATAACAAAGAAATAAAAAGGGGGTAGAGAAGAGGAGAAATAATGGAGAGATAAGAGAAGGAATGCCCCGTAGCCTGGATGAAGAGAGGATCCACTAATGTTGAATATTGAAAATTGTTCCAAGATGGCCCTCTACAAAACTTCCCTACTCTACTGATGGAGGTTTTTGTTTTGGACACTTTTGAACACTTTTCTCCTTTAAAAATTGCACTTCTACACACTATTTGGATACACTGAGAAGGGAGTTATGAATACTTGATAATAAAACCACTGAGAACATTAGAATATTTCTCTCCTTATTGATAAAATCCTCTTGATATTTAAGACATTATCACAACTTCAAGATCAACTATTCATATGGGAGAAATTGGATACACTTTGTTCCCTTAGCTATGATCTTGATCCTGCCACTGCAGATGCACTAATGATGAATTAGGCACGTGATAAAATCCTTTTGATTCTAGAGTTAGGAAAGGAGAATGATACCAAAATAAATTTCATCCACTAGTTGATCATGTATCACATGTGAAATGAATTGAAAGGGTCTTCAGTACAAAATTGGCAATTTTCTTGTTTTGGCACTCTTCACTCACCACATCGGGGAATGTGAGAATTGACTTGAAAAAAAATGAGAGGAACTTCTGTGGGTGATGAGATATTGTAGTATGAGTGAATGAATGAAATGTGACCACCTTTACCTCCTTTCACTCATTTTATATTTGTAGAATATTCACCATTATGGTCTCATTTAGCAAATTTTTGCCATTTTTGTCAATTTTGGAGTGTCTCGATCATGAGGGAGTGAAATAAGGAGTGTGAATGCACATTTATCTTGAAATTAATATTTATAGTAGGTTATCCCATGAAGAATTAATAAAAATAGAAATTGGTCTTCATGGTGTCAGATTCAAATGAAACCACTTGCAGAATTTTAGATAATTCATTTCGAATATTTGCTCGATTTTTCGCATGATTTTTCCCACTCGAATTATGGGAAGTGAAGAAGTACCTCACTTCCTTTTTGTTTTTTATTTATGAAAACCATTCATGCATTCCCTGAGATTTTTTGAAAATTTTCTTTGACATCTCTGATTGTGACAAAATCAGATTCACTGAAATACATTTTTCATCTAAACTTTAGTTTCAGGTTTTTAACTTGATTCGTGTGCTGGAATGATGGGAAATTTAAGGAATGAAAGATAGGCAAAAAAAGTGAGGGTTTTTTCACCATTTAAAATTTAGTGAATAATTTAATATGATATCAATTTCTCCTTGAAGTCATTCTAAAATGAAAAATATTGCAAAAAACCCCACCTCAATCTCTGCACTGGTTTGTGAGATATGAAAATCTCACTTTCCTGGGTATGGAGTTATTTAGGGGAGAAAATGAACATGGAGAATTTTAAAAATTGAAAATTTTATAAAGGAATTATTCTTAGAGATCATGAAAACATGAAGGGAGGAATAGACGAGGAACAATGGCGGATAAAAATATGGAAAATGTTTGCTAGAGTTCCAAGTAAATTTTGAGCAAAACGGGGGAAGATGAAAAAATGCACTATCTCCTTGGTTTTGTATTACTGGGGGGGATGAATTTTTTCCCCCTTTTCCTCTTGGAAAAGAGATGATGTTGAAAAAAAAGTGTGCACTTACTTTGAGAGGAAAAGTTGTAGACATGCACTAGTGGATGGGTGAGAGGAGGGAGCTTATGTTCGGCACCCAGGGGCTGAGTGAAGTCACATGAGGAGCCATGTGGGAGAAAGGTGGGGGGGTGCATTTTTATGTCCCCCTTTTCCCCTTAGAAAGGGATGAAGGGGACACAAAAATTCACCTCATCCTTATTTTGACAAGTAGTGGGCATGCATGACATGAGATGGGGACTAGAAATTTTCAAAAAGGTGCTTACAAGAGCCTCCTAGGGTCATGTGGCAGGTCTAGGAGGTCAAAGGTGAGTGGGTAAATTTTTATGTACCCCTAGAAATATATGAAAGGGATAAAAAAATTTACGTGAACCTCATTCTTCCATGTGGCACTAAAAAAATTGACTATGGAGCTTGTACCTTGGGAAAGACCTTTAAAATGACATTGTTGGAGCTCCCAGAGGTCTTTTTGAGAACTTATTTATATTAATTTGACTTCGAAAGGAATTTTTAGAAGAATGGGATGGGTCTACAGGTATATTTCAGCTTGGAATATTCTAAAAATGGTCTTCTTTACCAAGATCGCTAATTGTGCTTTCCAAGAATGAGTTGTGGAAAGAAATGCATGGACCTTATGAAAAATATGAAAAATATAGCATGTAGGGAATTGAATCAGATTTCCATTGATAAATTGTATGACCTCCAACTCATTCTAAATATGTTGGAAGCTTCTTCCGAAACTCGTGTGGTTTTTCGTAGTCCAATTTCCTTTGCCATCAAAAACCCACTTTTGCTTAACTTGCTCTTAAACCTCCAAATATTTCCTAAATCTTCCTTACTAACTTGAAAAATGATTTTGGCTTATTAAAACCACTTCATGATGAATTTTTTTCTTCAATACACTTTGCATAATATGCACTTGCTTTAGAAATCCTAAAAATAGTCATTCCTAATCTTGTTGAAAGATCTACCTTGAAAGACTCTGTCTCTAAAGAATCTTGTGAGATTGTTTTCATCTCTTCAACACATGAGAAAGGATAATAACACATATAATAGTATTAAATGGATGGGGATAGGCCCGACATGGGGATAAAATGATCTGGAAGGGTGCCCAAGAAGGTTTATAATAAAAAATTTGGACAATTGTGTATAGTTGTCATGTTTTCACATTGAATTTCACGCTTGAAAAAACATATGACAACAGAACCATATCATCACCTTCTTCCATCTTGAGCCCAATTAGCTTCCACTTAATTGAATCTATTTCAATTCTTTCTTGTGACCTACAAACCTTTCAATGTTTTCCAAATAAAATTTGATGTCTTTGTTATATTTATATGATACATGTAGGCATAAGATAATCTGAGACCAATAATTTCTATCACTTTTCAATCTCTACTTTCCCATTCATTTGGTTCATCTACATCTGTTGAATTTTTCATTTTCCCATTGATAATTTCCCATAGATAAATGTTAATTGCAAATAATTGATTTCAAAATTGTCAGGTATGAAAATATTTACCTTGAAAATTTTCTATATGACTCAACTTATCAATTATGAACCAATCACAATGTGAAATATTTGATTTTTAGGATGTCAGTTTCAAACGATAATACATATGATTACAATGAAGAATTTAAATCTTTTTATTAAAAGGTAATAATTAATTCCTTTTAAACATAACATTCCTTTAAAAACACCATCAGTATAAATAATCACACTTTCTTTACGAATTGGGAATTGAACCTTTGACTTGGTTTGAAGGATTTTAGTGAAAAAATTATTCACCACTTGGGTTTCTATCAAGTTAATGTTTTTTTGATGAAAACACATCTTATATTATATTAATTCAATAATATAGAAGAAAACTTTAAGAAAAAAAGTGGGTGGTATGAGAGCACCCCCCAAAACCACAAACAAACTAGGCCAAGCCTAGGATAAGGAGAAACACACTAGGAAACATCTAGGAAACCATCAAAACACAAAACTAAGTAGCAACAACAAACATCCCCAACGCAATAGGATCATGGTCATCAGGCCAGTCTGAACTAGGGAGGTCCTTTCCATCATTTGAATTGTCCCAACCAATGGGGTTTCCCTCTTCATTTTCTCCCACCACTCGAGCAGGAGAGATAGTGAGAGGGATACAAGGAAACTTTTCTGAAGGTGGTGGGAGGGGGGCGTGGTGGAAAGTTCCATCCATTTGAGGTGTGCATCTTGGAGGTGATAAGAGATCCCCACCCAATTTTATGGTCAGGGGTGTGAGGGAGATCCCAGCCTTACTATAGAGCTAGTGGCGTAAGACTCCTTTGGTGCTAATTGTGGGGTGAGTGACGAGCCTAGTTAAATGAACACCTTTGAGAGAAACTGTGATAATCACCATGGCCATGCGGTGAGGAGCACCAAGATGGCAATCGTGGATCTTGGGAGACATTGCATGATACATCCCCCCAATTTCGCAATAGATTTTTCAGTTGGTCCACCTCCAGGGAAACTTTTGTACCATGGACTTGAATCTACAAAGCACATTGGAGATAATCACAGACTTGTTATATGTTTAAATTTACAGATCAACTTTGGATTTAGCAAAGAAAGAACAATTTTGTTCTTTCCATATCTAAAACAAATTTACCCTCTTAAAACATACCAAATTTGGGTTAAAAAGTGCATAATCTTAGGGTTATCTCCTAAAAGGATATGCTGCCAAGTAAAACATTGGGGTTTGAGAGGAAAGAAAAAAGAATAGATCCAGTTCTAAAAAAGCCGAGCTTTCAGAAAAAACTAAAATAGGTGCAACAAAGTTTCCAAATGGCCTCAAAATGAACACTTGGGGACATGAACCCCAATTTGAAAAATATGAGAGCCAACAGGAAGACCTTGGTGTAAAATACACCAGATAAAAGGCGCTAGTTTAGGTTCCACACAGACCGACTAAACAATGTCAAATCACCTTCTCCAACAAGATGGATTAGAATGAATCCCCCATTGAATGTTGAGTTTTACAACCATGGGAAAATAAGGGGAGAGCCAATGGTAGCCTTTACTGACTAAATAATTGTGAAATGGGGTATCAGCATACCATTTTTAGTCCTTTCACCAAGGCCGAGAGGAATGCACAGATATTTTGTGCAGCATATGATTAGGGAGTGAATTCATAACTTTGGAAATACTAGCATGATCCAAGGTGGTTAGCCAAAATTGAGTTTTGATCTTGAGCCCAGAATACCTAGATTGAGAGTGTTTGTAGAATAAATCTTGAATGGTACAAATTCCATGTTAAACTTGAGCACAGGAATCCCTGTGACTTTTGAAAAAAAACTTATCTTGAGCCAAAAGGATCGATGACCACCGTAAGGAGTGATGGTTATTTGAGAGACCATTATGGGAACTATTTCCTTTCCATTATAGCCATGTTTTGATACAATCCCATCCTTCCATATGATTTTGAGAAAAAAAGTGCCAATAAATTTAATAGGAACAGGAAAAATAAGAATATTGCTAAACCCCAAACCTTTCCAGGTGGGGAATCCATAAGCTGACCCCTCTTCGATGCCATGTTGTAAAAGTAATTTCCACACTTATTTTCCTTCAATGCATCAAATTATCCACTTCACACAGAGTGCCTGCCCTTGGTACTGAATGTCATTAAGGCCCAACCCCCTGAATTCATGGGGAAGGAAGCATGACTTGCAGGAAACATGTTGGAATCCTTTTCTAGTGGAAGCATTGGCCCAGAGAAATGCTTTGAGGAATTTCTCCAGGATTTGAATAGATTCTTTGGAAGGAACCTAATATGAGGAGTAGTAAATGTGAGTCACTACAGGGACTTTGGAACAAATTTGGAATTTTCCTACCAAGGACAAAGGTCTGGTAATCCAATACTGCAAATTTTTGGCCACCCATTAAATAACAAACTATCAAAGTTCGACCAATGTATCTTGAAAGGAAAAGGGAATTCCAAGAAATTTAAACATTTATCTTTGGGAAAGAATCTTCCATTCAAATGAGTCCATCCAAACGGGTAAATGGAGGAAGGATTGCCTATAACATTGGGTTTTTCTCCATTGACTGGATGAGTCAGATGCTAAATAAAATATATTGCGGCAATTAATGGCATTGCGAATATTGGATTTTTCCTCAATGAGAGTGAGAAAAGAATCATTTGCAAAGTCACTGTTAACTAATTAAGGATTTATTGCAGAAGGCATCGCAGTTGTGATTTAGCGTGGACCAAAAGATACCCAAAGCCTTAAACTGTAAGTACATAGATTGCAGGTGCTACTGGGTACCCTTAGCGGATCAAATAGAACAAGCCAAAAGACTAAGAGTGAATACCATTGATAGTGATCTTGGAATAGGAATTAGAAAATAGCATTTTTATGGATTGAATGAAGATGAGGAAGAAGCCAAGAGATTGAAGAATAGAAGGAACAAACGACCATTCAATCCAATCATAAGCTTTCTCAAAATACATTTTAATGAACATAGCAGATTGATTGGATCTGTGAGCCCATTCCATGTCCTCCCAAACAACAATAATGTTATCCAAAATATAACACCTCTGAATGAACCCAGTTTGTTTCAATTGGATGAATGTGGGAAGACTATTATGCAACTACATATCTAGAGCTTTGGCAATAATTTTGTACAATACATTCAACAAAGTGATGGCTCACCAACTAGTAATTTTCTCAGGATCCACAAGTTTCAAGATGAATTTAATATTCCCTTTGTTGATGCACGACCCCAATGATTGGTTATGAAAACCTTCGAGATAGACATGAAGAAGATCTAGGCTAATAGAGTCCAATAGGGCTATACAAAATTCACAAGGGAATCCATCGCATCCAGGGGCCTTATCATTAGCCATTTGCATGACCAATTCATGAAGGTAATCAATGGTGAGCATTCAGTCACAGACCACCTTATGAGAAGGAGAAAGCTTACATATAACCGCAGCTAGAAATTGCCTCAAAATTTGTTTGTCATGTTGCAAAGGGTTGTTGAGCCTAGAAAACCAGTTTATAATGTCACATAAATGTCTGTAGTATGAGCTAGGGATCAGTGACCCGAACTCTTCCATCAGAGATGGAACAAATTTAATGAGAAGGTTTTTTGGCTCTAAGAGAAATAAAGAATTCTTTTGAAACTCGGTCACCAATTTTAAGAAAATTCATGTGTGCATGAATTTGAGCTTCCCTAGTGTTATAATTGTCACCAATTTGAATTTACTGGTGAAGCATTGCAACTTGAAGTTACATAGTTTCATAGAAGGGGTTTCCTTAAAGTGCAACTTCTACTCGGATGAGAGAAGAGGTGTTAGCGGAGTATGAGCGAAATCTAATGCTGGCCAACTATCAGCCATATATTTTGAGGAATCTAGTAGTCCAAGTCATAGCATCCTCCCACCATTAATTCCATTTGGCATGCATAGGTGGATGAAAGAGCTAATAATGGCTTGGTTGAGGGGCTAAGTTACACACACGCTTGATATGATTGAGAGTGGGCCCATGTTGCATCAAGGTAGTATTAAGAAAGAATTGGCCTTTATGACAAAAAGTGCACCTATGATGCCAAGTGATATGAAATTGAACAGGGGAATGGTCCAAAAGGAAAAAATTAGGCATGACCTCCACTGGAAAGAAATAAATGCTTTCAAACTCAAATAAATATTGAGCTGATAGCATAGCTTGATCGATCCATTTAAGAACATGATCTTATCCTCCTCAAAGATTGGACCAAGTGAACCAAGCTTCAAAAGTTGTAGTGTGAGAGGCATTACGATCATGAAATCCAAACTTATTACACATGAATAACCATGCCTCCCTTTCACCAAATTTTCACCTCATCGGCAGGTGAATGTGCTTATCATTCGGTAGCTCAACTATATGAAATCTAGTCTATTTTATTTAATACATCTTAAATCACGGCTATTTAATTTATCCTAATGTTATCGAGTTAGAGGTACCCCTTGGTCAACAATAAATTGTAATTAATAGATCTGTTAAATTCCAAAGTAATATTCTATCCCCCCTAAAAATTTGAATTAAACAACTCATTTAACAATGTTTATTTATTCCCTCAATATTAAAAAGGTCACTTCATTTAAAAATATTCCCCACAAATTTAACATCTCATCACTTAAGTTTGTGCCCCACCCTCACCTTTAAACTATTACCCCTAGGCACCCTCTTAATTAACTCACCCCAACACCCCCAATAATTATAAAATCCCATAACTTAAAAGATGTGGAGGGTTTATTTTGGGCCCTTATATCAAAAAAATCTAAGCCTTGGATTTTTAGGGCTTCCTACAACCCTAATTTATTAAATTTATGTTTTCCTTTTGACCTTTGTTTTGCCTCTTTTCCACTCATTTTTGCAGGTTAATGGATAAGGCTATGGAGGCCATAAAGAAGTTATGATTTTTTTATGCAGGTTTTGATGGAGGGAATTTCCTCCATTCTATGTTTATCATAGTTTTTCTTTCTTACAACTAGGGTTTGAAAGTTTTTCTTACCATTATGTTTTTTAAAGAAGAACCAAAATATTCTTATGGATTATTTTATTATTTATGATGTTCATATATATTGAATCCCACATAACACACACACACACACACACACACACACACACACACACACACACACACACACACACACACACACACACACACCACACACACACACACACACACACACACCACACACACACACACACACACACACACACACACACACATACACACACACACACAATGGACCATAAATCCACTGGTTCATTGCTATAACTAGGAGGCCACAACCTGAGAAGATGGGGTTCGAAGTGTTGGGGGGAAGGGTTTTGGAGATAGGGGAATGACTGACAGTGGGGGCATGGGTAGAGGCACCATAAAGGTGTGGGTGTAGCCACACCACAATACATTGTGGTGTGGATATGACCACACAACTATGGATTCACGATGGAAGAGTGGGGGGGGGGGGGGGGGGGGAGGCCACAACTTGTCCCCGCAACACACACACACACACAATATATATATATATATATATATATATATATATATATATATATATATATATATATATATATCTGTACACACAATAAACCTTAAACACATATTTATATTTATATTCATTTTGTGAGGAAATTACATACAACCGAAATGATGGATTTTTATCACACTTACGTGAAGTAAAAATCCATCATTTCGGGTGTATGTAATTTCCTCATAGAATTAATATAAATATAAATACGTGTTTAAGGTGTATTATATATATATATATATATATATATATATATATATATATATATATATATATATATCATTTAGTTCTTGGTTTGAAAGATATTATGGAATAAAGGGGAAAGAAGCACTAAGAAGAAAAGAAAAAAAAACCAGATTTAATGAAAACTTATTTCTCTAAATTTATTTAAAGAATACTACTCTTAAAATGAAACAAAGGTATTATAATAATTTCAAGAGCATGAAACATATTACAACCATTCTCACTTATGAGCATAAGATGAAAAGATTTATCCAAAATGTAAACTTGCAAAATATAGCTAAATTAATCCTTTATGTTACTGACAATCTTGAAGGAAAAGGAAAGAGATTTAGCTAAAATTTACAGCAGGGTTATTATGATCATACTCTCCAAATTTTAACATAATAAGAGAAAGATTTGTGGGAAATATTCCTCTTAAGATATAATCTAAAACTTCATTTTCTTCTTATATTTAATACTCAAGTATGCTTGGAGAAAATCACATAAAACCAACTTTCTTTTATTCCACAAATCAGGCAAGATATGGTATGTCATTTATAAACCAAAATGGATACATAAAATGTAACTTTCCCTTCCTCATAATGTAATAACTTAGAAATGATAACATGGATAATGGATTTGTGTGAAACTCATCATCCATACAATCCTTTAAACTTAATTTCATTACTAAAGAGAAACAAAACAAGCTACGAAGCCCATAGTATAAGTCTAACAATGCACTTCTCAAAAGATACAAGCATACCCAAATATTTCATTACGCAATATTTACAATCATACAAAAAGGAAAGAATAAAAGTTTATTTCAACATGAAAGAATCAAGATTACAATATAACTATATTCCTTCTCAAGGAGGGGATCAACAACTCAACCTTCTAATACAACCATTCAAACTCCTTATCAAGGAAGGAGAAACTTAACAAATGAAACAACATTTTTTAAGTGCAAGATACAAATACATCCTAAGATGGGAGAATACTAAAAAAGAGTTACAACATCATTACAAATGTAAAATAAAATACAAGTTGATAAGCATACCCTAAAGTTTGGGGCAACAACATATCAAAATATTCAACTTTTCTTCAAAAAATTCCAAGCCAAATCTGCAAGTTCACCCCTCTAAAATGATTTTCATAGCACAATAGGAAAGGGCCCAGTTACCTCTCAACCATATGGCATCATTACATGCAATGTCCAAAAAAAATTAGGACATGATAGCCTCCCTCCAAGCCCATGGGAGAGATAGTAGCCAGCCTCAATAATGCACAAGTGAAGAGAACAAGGGTGACAAACACACAAGCACAATTAGACAACACACACAAAAATCAAATAAACAAAACCAACACCTCAGGAAAACTCCATGTTTTCCTCAAAATGGGAAGAGTGACAAGAATCCCATATGAAGCCAAATTCTTAACCAACCATAAGAACACAATAATAATCTCCAAGTACCCTCCTTATCACTCCATTCAAAATTTCCCTCCTTATCTCTCCAACCAAATCACCAAGCATCCTCCTTGGAAGAATTTTCAAACCATATATGATTTCCTTTCCAATGATAGAGAAGAAATTTCAAACCATATGAAAATTCTTCTCCACATCAAACCATATGAAGGGAGGAATAATGAATACCAACATGGCTTACCTATCAAGCCATGTGGTGTAGAAGGTTCTTCCTCCCTCTTCCCCAACAACTCCAAAATCCATCACAAATCATGATGGATGGAGAAAATGAAAAGAAAACCAAATCCAAAAAATATTCCCATAACAAACACACATAACAACAACAAACCAAGACAACATTTGTATTTCAAAATCACATTAAGTTATCATAAGCAAAAATGAGAGAGATACATGGGGGCATACCTCAATAAATATATCCCAAACTCAAAGAAATTCAACACACTCCAAATATCCAAACTCCACGTGCTCTCTCAAAAATCTCTAACTCCAAAATGCAAGAATGACCAAAAAGTCCAAACCCCTCTCCATGAGGGAGTATAAAAGAATAAACAATTTACAAACCTCACAAATGAGAGGGTGAAATTTTTCACCCATCTCATCTCTCTAAAAATGATTCTCAAATTTACAGTGAGTATAAAATAAAACCATTTTAGGAGTTAATCTCTCAAATTCCCCAAAATGTAAATAAATCCAACTCCCTACAACTTTTAAGAAACACATAAACCAACCATTCTTACAAGATAGTGATGTGTGAGGGGTCAAATGGGAGGGAAACTCCCATTTGGCCTTGAAACGAATCCCCTTACCCATAGGTAGGGTCCAAGGGGTCCTTTTTCATGAAAGGGGAGCTCCCAAAGTGAAAAGAGGTCTCCAAAATTGCCACATTTAGCCAAAATTCGAGATTGGGCTAAATGGCACAAGGGTTGAGGTAGTGGGGCCCACCCAAGGGGTGATTATGTGGTCTCAACCTCCTGATAAAAAATTTAATTAATCCTAATACACTTATAACACATATGGGGACCATTAGGTCGTAAAACTAGTTTATCTCAAGACTAAACAAATCACAATAACATAACTGCAATTAATAATCAATCATGGTGTTCCAAACATGATCATGCCACAAACATTCAAGGATACACACAAACATACATGGATAGGAATCAACTCAGTTAACCACTTGTGCAACTCAAGGCGTAACTACCTTGAAACTGACATTCTCACGTGCCTTGTAATCTACACACTCAATGAAAACATTAAACATACCTTCTCGATAAATATACTAATTAAATAATCTCAATAAATCAATCATGGATATATCATGCTAACTATACAACAATAAATGTGAGTATGAAATGGCTAAACACTAATCATATGCATCCATATCAACTTAGGCTATACTATCCATCTAAGCATTACATGACGACATTCAATTAGCCATTACAAATCAAATGATCACCAAATAGATGATGAAATCATATGTTTATCCATCATATATGAAATAAAATAAATTGTTCCACAACCTTCTAATATCTACAATCATACAATACAAGAACAAAGATAATGATCCATAATACTAGTTTGGCACCATGCGCCCAAATCACCACAAGTGTTGTCAAAAGAACTATAATAAGAACATATAGTATCCAAATGGTGATAAAATCCATGGCCAATATCAAATAAAAGAAATGAGTCATAAAAATAACTACTGCAAGAAGAGGTGGGTACTACATCCCCCTCTCCTAAAATTAGACTTCCTCCTAGAAGTCAATGGAAGAGATAAGGATATCGATCCCTCAAAGGTGTAACATCCTCCCACATAGCTTTTGTCTCATCATATATGTCCCACTACACTCTAACCTAGTCCAATTATTTCCCCTGAAGGGCCAACTCCAATGCTCTAGGATGCGCACTGGCTCCAGTCTCCACTATCCTTTGTCCTCCACCTGTAATAATGACCAATCCAATACAAATTGATACGAAGATTCGAGCTTTGTCAAATGAGAGAGTTTGTAGAGTGATTTATATATACAAAGGTTGTTGGAAGGGGTTTGATGGAGTCTTACGTAGAAACATGTGAAAACTCCAAGAAATGCATCTACATAGATCTAAAATGGTCCCGTGTAAAGAAAGGACAAATAATCCACAACAAGTGGTGTCAAATGGTGGTAGATATGACCAATATTTCATTCCTAATGCTCTCTCTACACAATTTACTCACAAAATAAAATTCATGCTCTTATCAATCAAGGAGAAATATAGTGGAACCACCCCTCTTTCCTTTCTACTCCATGAGTGATGATAGACAACTCTAATACCAAATGAGATTTGGCCCAAATTTAATATACTAAAAATAATAGAAATATGAACACAAAAAAATAATAATAATCAAAATGTTATTCATGGGGGACAATATTACACTTGGGAACTATAGGTCAAAGAATGAGCCAAGCACAAGATGGATTAGAAACAAAAACATACCAATCTAGGCCCTCTACATTGGTTCTTCGACATGAATACCATAGATAGAATAGGGTAGCCGATGGCTCTTTCCCTATCCCCTGTCTATAGAGAAGGGGAGGGCTAGGGGATCCCCCTTGTGTGGCATTACTACCAAGCGAACCGAACGAATTCAAGATCTGGAAGAGAAGGCAGTAATGCCCACCAGACCTACTTGTAAAAGTATTTTGTTCTATAGGAAAAATAAGTACTTTCCATGTAAAATGGATAAGAAGTTCAGAGGTGAGTATTCACTCTTCTAATATTCATCTCATGGTGCCTCTTTAATAATATCAATCTATCAAATACCGAAATCTCTAAAGGACTCTTTTTCTGAAAGGTATTTTTCACCTTCTACTTTTTTCCAGCATCTAGTTTAAAAGTATTTTCTTCTTCTACTTGAAATTGTTCGGAAATATTATACTTTATAGTAGGATGATCTCTAAATACAAGGAGTCAACTTAATATCATATCTCTAAGCTCTCTCATGGCATATATCTAAGTAAGAGATCCCACATATGTCTCACACACTCCTATTCTTTTGAAAACTCACTCTACAATATTATTTTCACTCACTCACATTACAATATTACAAATATCAATAGAGCACTAGTATAGGTTATTCCTAACATATTTAGCGTGAAAGTGTGACATAGCTGGAAAAACTCCCATTTTGGTAAAAGTTGTGAGGATGCTAACAAGGTTGTGGAATCTAAATTTACACTTGCTAATTACATTTTCCATAAAGGTTCCAAGACATTATCAATAAATTAAGTTTTGCATATCCTACGATCATTAGAATCCATGAGAACACATTTCTATAAGACATTTAGTCAAATAGTTTGCATACCAATTACATGCTTGCACATTTTTCATATATGTGTGTGTGTATTATTTATGTATGTATGTATTTATGTATGTAAATATACATTATATAAATATATGTGTGTGTGTGTGTGTGTATACATATATATCCACACATTAGAGTATAAAAATTTATAACATCTGTCTAAACTCTCATCCCATATCGATCATACTTTGGTGTATGTTCATGTCCACTTTCAAACCTCCTATTTTAACACAATCAAATTACATGCCTTTTATAAAACTTAAAACCATGGATAAGAGAGGAAGATCACCCCATGACCAATGGATAATAAAGGAAGATCATCCCCATGTCGTAGAGTAATGTAAACTGACCACAAATTGATGTATATCCTATTAACCTCAAGATTAACTATCTCAAAAATGAATTCCTCACATGCCAAAGGCCATTATAATTGATGTTCCTTATATTATGTCAAAATCCTCATAAATTATGTTGAGGATAAAAAGGTATGCAATATTAACCCTAACAAATAACAAATAATGATACAATTACATATCATGTCCATTTTATTTTATATTCATATTAAATGTTCAAAATAAAAAATGCTTGCAAGGTATAAATATTTTACTATTGGAACTTCCCTTTATATTAATTAAAATAAAAAAGAGTTACAAGAGTAGGGGAAACTTGAAAACTTGTGGTCCCACAAAATATGCCATATAAGCACCACGAAACACTCGAACGGTAAATAGAAAGCATAAGAATTACATAAAAGTAGATAGCACTAAGCAAAAGGTCCCACTCCTAGATGAGGAGGAGGGTCATCTTGAGGAGGGATGAACGCCCCACTCAACATCTTGGTCAAAGGAGTATCAACCTACCAAGAATCCCAATATGGAATCTATATCTATAAGGGCACACTAATTCCCCAACCAGGGGGCAGGGAGGTAGAAAACATCTAAAATACGGGTAGAGGAGAGGGCCACCATGGAGATCTATACATGGCCATCACCCTCGGAGGAGGACTCAAACCCAAATCAGAAGAGGTTGGAGCTGAAGGGAGACCCCGGGAGAGGTGGAGTAGTGGCTGCGAGATTATCTTTTGCGATGCGGTCCTGGTGGAGGAGGCCGCCGAGGTAGAGATGGCCAAGGTGGCAGTGACAAAGGGTCTGGAGGGACACAACTCATCGTGCATGAAGCACTCCCTAGTGTGCAAGAAATTCCTACAAGTGATCAAATTCCAGAGCAACATTTTTTACTTGAGCTTGAATTTATATGCGCACAGTAGCCAAAATAACCACTTTATCATTAGTGGAGAATAAAGAAACAAATTGATCATTATTGAATAAAATATAATTACTAGATTATGAAATATGAAATAGAATACAATATTTAAATAATTTCCATAGAGCATCAATATAATTAGGCCAAATACTGAAATCTCCAAAAAATGACGGACACCAATGAAATAATTCAAGGTGATAGGGTTGAAAGAATGAATGAATCCAAGACCATATGCTATGAGCATGAATATAAGACCAAAAAAAATGCTTAAAAGATTCAAGTCTGGATAAGAAAGTGCACTTGGGATTGGGAATTTCGATGTGACTCAAAATTGCCGAATGGAATGCCCTAATAAATAAGCCACCAAAGAAAATGGTTAACTTTAAGATCAAGTTAGGATTTCTAAGCACAGGAAATCCTACAAAGCCATGTAGACTACGTAGATCATAGGCCCTAGCAGGTGTTGATTCTAGAAATGACAGGAGAGATGGGGATCAATAAATGGTATATGGTTTCGGCATTGTAACGGAAGAAGTCAATAACATGATTCCATTGTCAATTGTGCCACTATGCATAATGAGGCTTAAGCCCCAGTTTATGGAGCATGGCATTTGACATAAAATCTTGAATTTTGTAGATAGACGGAAGGTCCAAATTGGTTTCCAAGATAATTCTGTATATAGATTTTTTCTAGAATAACTTCTTCCTTGGCCTTCCAACTCTGCACAAGTGGATCTAAAAATAATGGTGTCCTCTCATTGAAGGTATAGTCAAAATTTATCCCTCAACATGTGAAATTTTCATTGCAGTGTTTGACAGTCCCTTTGATAAGGAGGAATTCTTTGGAAAAATATAGGAATTTTTGTCTCATATCTTTCTAATGAAGCCATGGTTCCCCAACATTAACCCCTTAACTAAAACTTTCAATACCAAACCTGTTTAGATAAGACTACCGTAGCTGCCTCTAAACTTCTGGGGCGTAGATAGCTTCAGAGTTACGGGTAATGCTTTGGGTAAATTCTTAGGCATAGATCCCAATACTTAACTTTTTTACTACACCACGTATGTTGTATACTAGAGGATATGGACATGACTATTGACTTTCCGGCCATTATGGAGCTTAAAGTTAACGATACAACATGTAAAAATAATTTAGATTATGAAGGCTTTCCTTTTATATGTAGAACATGTTTTTCTCTCGGAAATTTAACCTCCAATTATCACATTGTTAAAAAGCAGATTAAGGGCCAAGTTTCTTAGTGGAATGATTTTAATCTAGATCATCTAGTTGTCAAATGTCTTGAGGATAGTGAGACTGAAAATGAATCAGGTATCCAAGAGGATAATTCCACAGTTTATGAAGACAAAAAGGGTGAGGAAAACCCCTTTTCCACTAGCCCAACTAAGAAAGTTGTGCAAACCAAGGGTGACATAGAACATATCGTAGAGACGGAAGGTTTCACTATGCCTTGATCTCCTAGAGCCATGCAGATTCATTTTCCTAAAAATAAGGAGGTTCCTAAAAAATTTCTACCAATCGACCCTGATGAGAATGTGGATCCTAACAAGGGTGAAGGATGGTTGGTCGTGAACAGAAATTAGAAAGGAAAAAGTTGTAATTATCCTCTTAAGATGAGCCTTAGATCTCAAAGGGGGAAGGACCCATGGGAGAAAGAATTTATCTTAGTGAGAGGTCAAGTGGAATTGACTCTCTTGCTTTAGAGGGTATTTTCTCTTTTGGTGTTTTCTACTTCTAGATTGAGACCTGTCAGGTTGTTCCATTATTGGATTTATAGGGCTTGGCTCCTTATTGTCTTTTTTTTTAACCTTGATGCTTTGAGATGTTCGTTGGTGTTTGTTTTTTGTTATATTCTCTTAGCTGCTAGTAGAGGCTACTTCTTTTGATCTTCATTGTTATATATTTTCTCCATCTGTATTTGGTGTTTTTTGGTCCCCTCAAAAACAAATTATTTACCTAATCTAAAAAAATAGAAAAATAATTAAGGTGTGGAACCTTATACTATTCCAAAAAAAAAATTGTAAGGAACACCGGAAGTAATGTAATGTCGAAGAATAATTTTCTAGGCTTGACTGCATGAAAGACATCTCGACACCCATTTAGAACATAAAGCCACACTTTTCGTGTAAACATCAATAATACCCATGTCACCTTGATCACGGGGTAAACAACACACTTCCTAAGCCACCCGATGAAATCCACTTGAACCAAGTATTTTTCACTAAAGGTAGTCTCGGATTATCTTGGAAATCTTGGCGAAGGAAGCCCCGAATGGGCACTAGCATCCATAATAGTAAACATGGGTGGCTGCAAGAATATTTGTACACACCTGAAATTTACCAATCTAGGGAAAGGGATTTAGAATACCACCGAGAAACTTTATGTTTGACTCTTTCATTCACATACTACCATATAGTGGCAGAATCACTATCAAAGGTAAAAGTAATGCCCGAAAATTTAAATTATTCTTTGCATCCTATCCACTTCTAAGGGTAAGCTTTCAACTAGTTAGGCATAGGCTAGTAACTTTGTTGATAGCCCAATGCCTTATCCATCTGAGTGCTAGATCATGAATAAAGAAAAAATATGTCAAGGTGATAAAAAAACAACTCCATTCTGCTCAAATTCAACAAGGGTAAGATATGAATCATCAGGTTAGTGACCATTAATGAGTTAAGCCGCATGATCTAGAAAAGTAATTCCCCAAATGTGACTTTGATTAGCACATTGAGTAATAAGATATCCAAGAGCATCAACGACTAATACCGACAAGGAAGGCACAGGAGGGTACCCTTGTCTAATAGAGTGGAATATTCCAATCGAGGAGGACTTATGCCCATCTATAGTGAGGCAAACTGAAGCATTGGAGAATAGAGTTTGGACCGCAAAGATAAAAAATTCTTGAAAACCTAAGGCTATGAGCATAACTATAATAAATGGCCATTCGATACATTCATAAGACTTTTCAAAGTCAATTTTGAGGAATAAGGGTTGTTGGCAGAGATAATCGATCCCAATCCATTCCTTCCCAGACATCTATAATATTATCTAGAATGTAGCAGCCTTTGAAAAATCTCGTCATCTCAGAGCGAGTAATCTTGGGTAAAATATCAACAATGCGAGGAGCCGAAGCCTTAGCAATAATTTTATAGGAAACATTCAAAAATGTGATAGACCTCCAAATAGTAATTTTCTCTGGATCATCAACTTTATGAATTAAATGAATATTTCCTTGATATATGAAACTCCCTAGAGAATTGGATTGGAGAGCTTCATTATAAACCCGAAGCAGGTTTGGACCAAGAAAATACCAAGTAGCTTTTAATAATTCACAAGGAAATCCATCCAAACCTGGAGATTTATCATTGGCAAGGAACACCAAAGAAACATAAAGCTCATCCAAAAAAAGAGGAGTATTGCATTGAGCATGATCCTTGGGATATATCTTGACTGGAACCACTCAATACATTACTACAAAGTGATAGCTCGCTCATTGGTAACCTCTTCAACTTGGAGGACTAACTGGCAATACTCAACAAAATTCGTGAGCCACTGCTAAGTAGATTGAATAGATTTGATTTGTTAACGACCATGCTTGGACCGGAGGGATTTGAAAATTTTCTTAGACACTTTGTCTCCCACCTTGAGCCAGTGCAACCTCAACTGGATTTACATTCCATGGGCTGAATTAGATTCCATGAGCTTGAGATTTTGTTGATTATAAGTAGCCTATAACTATAGGGGCATGCTGAAAGGATTGGACTCGAGAAGAAAAAATATCCTTTTGAATTCTTTGTATAGAGATGAGTCCGCCCATTTACGCACTCGAGCAAACTTCTTATCAAACTGGTAAAGGAATTAGGTGTTGCGTTGAATTTCCGTTTCGCATTACTCATTCGAGCTGACAGTAAAAGGTGGATGTGGCGCCATGTTCCAAATTTTATCAATAAGTGGGACCACCCCTGGGTGACTCTACAAAGAAACATTAAGGAAGGATTGATTAGATGGGACTTTGAATGGGGCCCCACATAAATAAATCAAATGATGATTTGAAAAAAGCACATCTGACCACACCATGACATCGGTGTTGTCCATAGAAAATGTATCAAAAATTAATCAACCCTTCATCCTACTATTGAGGTAAAGGTGGAATCAGACCAGTTTGATCATAATTGGCTTAAGCAAAAAATCAAGTGTGTAAAAGGGTAGTTTAAACTTAGGCCATTAAATATCATACCAAAAATATAAGAAACCTAAAGAGATTCTGGAAAAATCCTTATCATTCATAATCATTCAAAGAAATAGAAAGAATAAAAAAAGTACAAAAACATAAAAGAACTATACATATTTACAAATGGTCATTTTGACTAAACACAATGAAAAAAATGTCAATGAAATAGGAATTCATTAATGAGACCAATATCCATAAAAGAAATTATACTATATTGGATGAAAATGTACACAATTACAATCATGATCACGTAATGTATTCATCAACTCCACCAGATTCCAAAAACAACCAATATCCTAGGGAATACAAATAACTACAACCAGTTCAAGTTAAAAAATGAAAATATTCTAGATAATTGGAAATATTATTACATAAAAATTGGATATACTTGTTCATTCTCCTCAAGATCTTTTAGTTACCTAAAATGTTGCTAAATTTTTTTTTTAACAAAATCCATCTCAGAAGAAAATAACAGAAACAAATTTGAATGGAAAATTGACTATAGTTCAGCCAGGTACCTGTGATTGTCCTCTTTTTTCTTCATTTCTTCTAAGTCTTTTAAAGAAGTCTTGGGTGGTTAGGTTTCATAACCAACTCATTTGAGAAAAAATAAATAAAATTATAAAATAAATTCATTCACTTTATTTTAATTATTGACCACTCGAAGACCCTCTTTTATAATAAAATAAGAACCTCTTTTGAAAATAAAAGACTTAGGAATAAAGTAATTTCTTATTAGTAACATTAAATAATTAAGGTAAAACATGATGGAAAGATGGATTGGGGCCCACATTCATAACTTAATATAAAGAGAAAGTAATTACCAAAACACATAAATCCATAATGTATATTCCTGATTAAATCCATCATTGATCCAAAGAAATAAAAATAAAAAATAATGCATAATCATGGTTTATGCATCCAACCATCACAACACCATTATCATAATCTTGAACAAAAAATACCCATCATATCCTTGTTGCAAATTTATTTTTACCATATTATATTATATATAAAACATTAGTGATAATTCTTCAATCTTTACTTTACTGAAAAATTTGATTTTTTTGGCATGTTTTATGTGATCTTAAAATTGACACTCATATGGCTGTCATTTTGCACTTTCTTTGGTCTATTGTGACGGTCATTTGGCCGTCAAATTTAAAAAAAAAAAAATTTCCTATATGTTTTAAAAAAAACTAAAATTTAGAGTAAACAAAGAACAGTTCACACCTTTCTCATAGCATTTGGAATCACTAAAAATAGTTTCAAATTGTTCCATAAATTGCAGATTTTATCACAATATCGAAAGTTCCTAATTACAAGACCAATTTGTAGAAGCCTTATCTTACAAGAACATCAAACATCTTTTTTTGAAGGGAAAATGCAAGAAGCACTTAACATATGTCATGATAAATTAATTAATCTTAAATCAAGTTAGAATTGGTCCTTACCATCAAAGATGACGAGGCTCAAATATGATGGGAAAAAGCTTGTAATTCTGAGTGCTTAAAATTTGTATATGGTACAAAATATCGGGATAAAAAGTGAAAAGGCCTTGTATGTCAAAATCAAAAACAGGATGTTGAGAGATAATTACACAATCAAGTATTTTAAAAACCTGATCACATCGTTCTTGAAGATTGGTCCAAGTATACCAAGCTTGATCCTTAAATTCTTACCACCATTTGAGAAAAGGATCAAAAATCGCCCAATGGATTTTAAAGAAATACCAAAATTCATGCTCATTGACACACCAATGCATAGGAAGGGCTCTGCGTTTATGATCTAGATGTTTTATCATATTAAAGTTATCACACGCCACCTAGTAAGTTAAAGGAAAGTTGTCACCTAATCATTTCCATAATGTCATTCTTTTGTAACCCTCATTAGGAGCATAAACAATTAAAAATACCAAAAGAAAGATCATTAATCACCATAATCACCCACACGACCTGATTTGAAGGATCTTGGCCTGAGGAGGTGATTAAGGCCAATAATTTTTGGGGCAATGAAAAATACTAGCACCACCTTTTCCATCAATGTGATGAGTATGAAAATGTAAAAATCTAGGATTAATACAAGTTAGCGTATTCTAAAGAAAAAAACTAGAAATTTTAATTTCCTTCAGACAAATAATATCAAGGCAACTAAAATGTTAGCAGGATAATCAAACAAAATATTTGTGAGGGGGTTCTATGTTGAGTTGTGGAGCTCAATTACTTCGGATTAGCATGCAATGTGAAACTTGCTGGAAAACACAGTAACTGTCATCAGTTATGGAGGGACCAACATCGGTCACCTATGACTGGCATCAGTCAGGCAAGGAGGAACCAACATCAGTTAGGGATAACCAGCATCGGTTACCTGTGTATGAGTGTTTTAATTAAATCACGGGAATTAGATATATTTTTAGTATTAAAGAAGATCTATTGATTGTAATTACATGGCTAAGTGCCCTAAGTTTGTATACTGCCTATATAAGCATGAAAGCTAGGGTTTAGAAGTAAGAATTAAGAAGAACTTGCAAAAGTTGATGATTATGGTGAGAATAATTGTGAGAGAGAGAATTCTTGGAGAGGAAACAAAAGCTTGAGTGAAAGAAATTATTGTACATCTGAGAGGTGTGGAAGATTGTAAATCTTCATTATATATCTTGTCAAAGCTTTGGATAATAGATTGGCTTATTTTTTGGTGGATGTAGCCCACACTGGGTGAACCACGTTAAATCTAGTGTTGATTTATATCTCTTGTTTTATGTATTTCTTCTAGTAGAATATCCACTTTTATTTGCATGTATGTCTTAGATCTGATATATTATCTGTACAACCGGTGTGCTAACCCCAACAACTGGTATCAGAGATTTGTTTGAGGGTTTTTTGTGTTGACAGATTTACTCACACAGGGTTTTCTGATTGAGTGGGAGCTACAACAATGGCAAAAGAAAAAAAATACAAGGTAGAGAAATTTGACGGCCAAAATCATCAATTATGGAAAATGCAAATTGAGGATTATCTGTATCAAAGAGATTTGTATTTATCGTTGGATGAGAATTCTAGACCTATGAAGATGACTGATGAAGAATGGAAGATTCTTGACAGAAAGGCTCTGGGATCTATAAGATTGAGCCTGATAGCATCCGTGGCTTCCAATATTACAAAAGTGACTTCTAAGGTAGGGTTAATGAAATCTCTTGCTTATTTATATGAAAAACCTAGTGCTTCAAATAAATTTTATTTGATGAAGAAAATATTTAGTTCTAAGATACATGAAGGTGGATCTGCATCTATTCATTTGAATTATTTTCAGATCTATTGTAAATCAGTTAAAATCGATTGATATACCGTTTGATGATGAAGTGAAAGCACTTTTATTCTTATGTTCTTTTCCTGATAGTTGGGATAACTTGGTAATGGTTGTTAGTAATACAACATCTGCTAATAATGTTTTGAAGTTTGATGATGTGGTTAGTATAATCTTGAATGAAGAAAATTCATAGGAAAAGTACAAAGGAGTCATCATCTGGGAATTCTTTGAATGTAGAAAGTGGGGGCAGGTAGAAGGAGAGATCCAAGAGTAAGAGTAATGGGAAATCAAAGTCAAGGGATAACATATCCAAATCCAGAGGTAAGGGAATTACTTGTTGGAAATGTGGAAAGAAAGGACATGCAAATAAAGATTGTTGGTCAAAGGATAAAGAGAACCAACAACCAGACAAAGGTAAAGAAACAAATCTTGCTACAGCAGAGGTAATGTAAGATGCTCTTATTCTTTCTTTAGATAATAGAATTGAATCATGGGTTTTAGATTCAAGAGCTTCTTTCCATGCAACCCCTAATAAGGGTTATTTCAGAAATTATGTCTAGGGAAATTTTGGGCATGTTTATTTGGGTGATGATGAACCTTGCAGTATTACTGGAAAAGGGGAAGTTCATCTTAAATTATAAGAATGGAAATACATGGGTATTGAAAGATGTGAGGCATGTGCCAAACCTCAGGAGAAATCTTATTTCTGCTGGGCAACTAGGTGAAGCTAGTTGCATGGTTACTTTTACAGGAGACTCTTGGAAAGTCACCAAGGGTGATTTTGTTGTGGCAATAGGTAAGAAGGTAGGAACATTATATTTATCTACCTGTGTTACTGATTCCTTTTCTGCATTATCTACTTCAGATTCAAATGCATGTATGTGGCCTAATCGATTGGGCCATATGAGTCAAAAAAGGAATGCAGATCTTAAAGGCTAAGGGTAAGTTATCAGATTTGAAAGATTTAGATCTTGATTTCTATGAGCATTGTATCTTTAGAAAGAAAAAGAGAGTGAGATTTATCAGAGTTGGGGAAACTAAGAAGGAGCATAAATTGGAGCTTGTACACTCAGATGTGTAGGGACCAACTCAAGTAGCTTCTCATGGAGGATCCCAATATTATGTTACTTTCATTGATGATGCTATAAGAAAGGTATGGGTTTATTGTATTAAACATAAATATGATGTTTTTTGATACTTTTAAAATATGGAAATCCCTTATTGAGAATGAATCAAATTCAAAGTTAAAGTGTCTTAGATCTGACAATGGTGGTGAATACTGTAGCAAGAATTTCAATGATTAGTCTTCAGTGAATGGGATACGTAGAGAAAGAATGGTTCCAAGAACACCACAAGGAGAATGGTGTTATAGAGAGAATGAATAGGAAAATCATGGAACGTGCTAGAAGTATGAGGATACATTCTGGATTGCCCTTACAATTTTGGGCAGAAACAGTTGATACAATGGTATATTTGATTAACCATGGGCCTTCAAGTTCACTAGATGGAGGAATACCAGAGGAAGCTTGGACCAAAAAAGAGGTAGATATTTCTTTTCTTAAATTTTTTGGTTCAGAAGATTTTGTGCATATTGATAAGGAAAATAGAAATAAGTTGGATGCAAAATCCAAGAGATGCACTTTCATTGGTTATGGATCTGGTGATTTTTTATTCCGTTTTTGGGATTTAGAGAATTCTAAAATTATTAGGAGTCGTGATATTGAATGGAATAAAAAAGAGAATGAATAGGGATCAAATTTTGGTACCAAGGACAAACCGGTTGAGAAGTTTGTGAATGAAAATGAACTCTCAGATTTAAAAGTAATACCAGACAGGGTTACACAGTAACCAGTGTCAGTTGACCCCTGACCGACATCGGTCAGCAGAACCGGTAGCGGTTACAGAGGATCCCAACCGGCATCGGTTATCAGAACTGACATCGGTTACAAGTGACCGGCGTCGATCACTGACAGATTTGGATACAAATTTCCAGGAGGTCCAGAATGAGCCTCCGGTACCCCAAACTCCTGTGAGAAGGTCACAAAGGGTAAGTAAACCTCCAGAAATATTTACACCTTCTCTATTTTATTTATTATTGACTGATAATGGTGAACCAGAGAGTTTTGAAGAAGCAATGCACGATGAGACCCACGTCCAGTGGGAGCATGGCATGGAGAGGAGATGGAATCCTTGGAATAGAACTAGACTTGGGATTTGGTTAAGTTTCCAGCAAGTAAGAGGACATTGCAGAACAAGTGGGTTTACAGGATCAAGGAAGAAGAGGGTGGACATAAAAGGTACAAGGAAAGGCTTGTAGTAAAGGGATTTGCACAGAAAATAGGTATTGACTTTGGTCAAATATTTTCTCCTGTTATTAAGATGATTTCTATTCATACTATATTGAGTTTAGTTGTAGTATATGATTTTCATTTAGAGAAAATAGATGTGAAGATGGATTTCCTTCATGATGATTTATACGAAGAGATTTATATGCAACATTCATTTGGGTATGAAGTCAAGGGTAGGGAGAAATTAGAGTGCAAGTTGAAAATGAACCTATCTGGGCTCAAGAAAGCTCCAACGCAATAGTACATGAGGTTTGATAGTTTTATGCATGAGCATGGTTACTGGAGATGTGAATCTAACCATTGTGTTTATTTCAAGAACCTTGAAAATGAGAGCTATATTATTTTGTTACTATATGTGGATGATATCCTTATTGCATAATCTAGTATGCAAGACATTGGTGAGCTTAAGGGAAAGCTAGCTCACACATTTTCTATGAAGGATTTAGGAGCTGTAAAAATAATCCTTGACATGCAAATACATAGAGACAAGAAGAACAAAAAATTGTATTTGTCTCAGGAGGATTATATCTACATGGTGTTAGAAAGATTCAAGATGCAGGATGCAAAACCTGTTAGTACACCAATGGCTGGAAACTTCAAATTGAGAAAAGATGAGTGTCCTTCATCACATGAGGAGGTTAAATGCATGATGTGATTTCCATATGCTTCAGCAGTTGGGAGTCTCATGTATGCTATGGTTTATACCAGACCAGACATTGCACATGCAGTGGGAGTTGTGAGTAGATATATGGCCAATCCAGGTAAAGAGCATTAGAAATAAGTCCAATGGATACTCAGGTATTTGAAAGGAACATCTAGCATGCATTTATGCTATGGAGGTTTGGATAATTCATTATGTGGCTATGTTGATTCGGATATGGATGGAGATCTGGATGGTAGGAGGAGCACTACTGGATATATTTTCACAGTATGTAGGACAACAATTAGCTGTATTTCAAGACTGCAGAAGGTTGTGGCTTTGTCTACTACAGAGGCAAAGTATGTTGTAGCTACAGAGGCTAAAAAGGAGATGATATGGATGAGTAGGTTCATGAAAGAGTTGGGAAAGGAGAAAGATGATTACAAATTGTTTAGTGACAATCAGAGTGAAATTCATTTGGCAAAGAACTCAACTTTTCATTCGAGAACAAAACACATTTAGTTAAGGTATCACTTCATACAGCAGGTATTGGAGGATGGGTAGTTGAATCTGGAAAAGATTCATACGAGTGAGAACCCTGCGGATATACTAAAAAAATCGTTAGCAAAGGAGAAGTTGGAGATACACTCAACTTCTGTTGGTCTTCGAGTTTGAGACTTGAAGAGGAAGAAATAAATCTAAGGAATGATCCAAGAATGACATTGTACAGGTATGATACAGTAATTAATCTCTAAGTGGGAGATTTTTAAGTTGTGGAGCTCAATTACTTTGGATTAGCATGCAATGTGAAACTTGCTGGAAAACACAGTAACTGTCATCAGTTATGGAGGTACCGGCGTTAGTCACCTATGACCGGCATCGGTTAGGCAACGAGGAACCGACATCAGTTAGGGCTAATCGATGTCAGTTACCTGTGTATGAGTGTTTTAATTAACTCACATGAATTATATCTATTTTTAGTATTAAAGCAGATCTATTGATTGTAATTGCATGGCTAAGTTCCCTAAGTTTGTATATGCCTATATAAGCATGAAAGATAGGGTTTAGAAGTAAGAATTAAGAAGAAATTACAAATCTTGATGGTTATCGTGAGAACGGTTGTGAGAGAGATAATTCTTGGAGAGGAAGCAAAAGATTGAGTGAAAGAAAGTATTGTACATCTGAGAGGTGTGGAAGATTGTAAATCTTCATTGTATATCTTGTAAAAGCTTTGGATAATATATTAGCTGGTTTCTTGGTGGATGTAGTGCAGACTGGGTGAACCACGTTAAATCTAGTGTTGATTTATATATGTTGTTTTGTGTATTTCTTCTGGTATAATATCCACTTTTATTTGTAGGTATGCTTAGATTTGATATATTATATGTACAACCGATGTGCTAACCCAAACATTTTGTAAGGCCCCTAACATTCCATGAGATAAAATTTATAAAAAATCAAACATATCAAACTCCCCCTACCCGTATTTTACGCCATCCTCTGAGCCAAGAATGGAAACATTATTAGCAAGTGGGATCTTGTCTGGTTAAGAAATATCAACATGAATGGAGCATAGATTTACCGCATTATCTCCTCTTATTCCATGAAACACCTCCCAAGGTGGAATGTGAGAGTGACCAAGACGAAGAGATGATGAAGCTAAATTCCTATAATTATCCGATCATGTGGGTAAAACTTATCTTTGCGAGGGTTTTGAAGGAATGGAAACCAACAAACGGGTTAGATTTGATCCTGACTCATCCTTGGAGAGAGAGGAGGGGAAGAAGAGGGGGAAGGTGTTACCACAAGAGTGGATTTTACACAAGAACCCTTCTTATTTCCAACCGTAGTTCAACCATCAATTGGTAGATCACCTTTTGGCTTATATGCCAATGGTTTTGTCACCACTCGCTTGAAACGAGATATAAGAGTACATTCATGAATGCAGTGGTCTGGGGCTTGAAAGAAAAATCTCATGTTGGGGAGGTTGAAATAAAACACCTTTTGAGAGATACACATGGACCCTATTTGAATATCCAGGTGGTCCTGCATATCTTTCACAAGGTCAACTTTGACCCAAACCCACTTGTTGGGGTGAGCGTAAAAAAATGCTCTTGCTCATGGCATAGCACCATGCCAATGGGTTTACCTATCTTTGGAAGGAAAGACAAGAGATGAATTGGGAGTATGAGAAGCTCAATCCAAACTAGAATTTTTAATGAAACCTGACTAATGGGGCTAAAATCAAGATTCCACTGAGAAAACACTAAAAGGGTATTCCCTAAATACCAATAAGTTTTCTTAAGGAGGTCTTGGAGATGAGAAGGCTAGTGAAATGCAAAGAAATAAAACCATTTGGTGAGGTTACGAATGCCTGATACCAAGATACCGTTGGACTCCCAATGGTTCTTTAACCATTTATTTTGTAAGCTTCTAAGGGAATGCAGCCACAGAAATATGTAATAAGGCAATTGTTATGATACCATTTGACCAAAGGGTCTAAACATTCATCATAAATAATAACATCCAAGGATTATTCAAAATCCATGCCTCATCGTAGTCCTTCGGCAAAAAATTCCAAGCACATTTGGCAACCATTTCCACCACTAGTTGCAATAGTCATTGCAATGGATAAAGAGTTAGTCATTTATAGGCAACTCACTGCCTTAGCGGTGGGAAAATAACTGACTAACACTATGATATGACCCAAGAGAAAACCCTATAAAGGGTAAAGGGGCACAATTTATGTAGTGGGATATTGCAAGCACAATAAAATATTAACAGAGCCGAAGTTCTCCAGATCACTTCTCAATCTCTTCATTATTTTTAATTCACCCACATGAATTCATGTTAAAATATTTTAGAAGACCATGATGTAGAAAATAGGTTATATATATTTGTCCCTCCCATACTGGAACAAACTATTTGAAAAATGGAACCCATGGCATTGAATGGAATTATAATATTACTTTGGATTAAAAAGGTCGTATACTACAAGTTACACAATTTAGAAGAAGATTTGCTATTGAATTTATTTTTGTAGTCCGCGGAGGCATTTGGGTGATGAAATAGTTTTGGCGATGTGAATGGTGAGCCAATGTCACGAAATCAAGAGCGAATGGAGTATAATTTTCAAACTAAATGTGTAATCCTTACTCTAAAGACCAGTGGTAAAAGTTAAAGTCTGAAGAACATGAAGCAACATAAATCTTGCCACTTCTTCGAATATTATCATGCAAAAAAAGATATGCCTAGGATTAAAACTTGTAATAACTTATGTTTTCTCATTTTCTGGTGTTTTTTGAGTGGGATATTTTCAGACTCCATATCATCACAACTCCTCTACTTCACAGCCTAGAGTAGTCCTCCCACCAAAACAAGGCGGAAATTGACCAATCCCTATTTTAATTTACTCAAGCTTCACGTGACCTCGATCCATCCAACATTGGAAAATAAAAAGAATATTTGATGGGAAAATGAAGGAGAGGGGAATTAAGGCCTAGGTAAACTTGGTAACTGTCTAAGGTTCTAACATTTAGGGATCACTAATTTATTTTATTTTACTATAGTTTTTATGAAGAGTTGATTGATTTATTAATTCCATATATACTAGTAGCAGTTAGTATCCAACCTTACATACCAACTAAATTCACTTCATTCAAATTAAAATTAAAATTACATAATTGTATTAAGAATATGACACTCAAGATGCCTCGAATATTTATGCAAATGTCTTTGTTGTAGGATTCTTAAATTTAATCCTCATGTATTTTTCTCATGTATTTTTCATACTTTGTAGGAGAGATCAACAAAGGTGAATATTTAAAGAATATGGGAATTTCTTTTTTTGGGAAATATATGAAAAAAGGAGGATTATGAAAGACTATATGTTAGATAATTAATTGGGATTTTAAGTGGTAGTATTTACAAAAAATTAATAGTAATTTTTTCTCAGATGGTAGAGGCATAACATATCAAATAATACGATATTTGGTCACAATTAACTAATTTTTCTACTCTAACTTTTATTTATTGATAGAAGGTGATAGCTTTATTATTACTTAGGGTGCTCATAATACTTAATTCCGTGAGGTGTGCCTGAGTTTACATTAAGATCAAAGAGAGAAAAATTTGCCACAATATTTAACCAAAAATGTGTGCACGATCGAAAAGTATAAGCAGAAAGGTTCACAGGAAATATTTTTTGGGGAAACATCTGCCTGTAAAATCGCCGGGGGTAATCCCCGCCAGAAATACAAACGTTAGATGGTAAAGAGAAGGGCGTAAAAAATAGTGTTTTTGTGTAGCCACAAAATGAATCTTTCCTTGGAGCCCTGAATACCTTGATATTTTTAGGAGCTGAACATACGGCTAGTTAAGGCACTCCAAAACCTTCCGTTACCGTTAATAATTCTGTAAGGATTTTCATTTTATAATTGATATTTTCCCTTCCACTATCGAGCACATTCAGGCAGGGCAGAGAAAGTTGCAGGCTCATGTGCTACGTAGAGGAGTGACAGAGATTTAAATATGAGTAAAAATAATTTAAAGTACATTTGATGTTTGCATAAACAAAAAAAATAAACACCTGAAACAACTCCATAGCAAACATTATTAATGAGGATCATGTATTCTTCAATTTTTATTGAAATCAAAGTTTAAAAAATCGTGGAGAAAAAGGTGCTTTTGGTGGTACGTAATTTTGGGAAAGATAATTAATATTATTTATCTTTTTAATTTACAAAAATAATTTATAATATTAAATATGAATAAATTAAATATATTAATTTTTAAAATTATATAATTTATATTTGTATTTTAAATATAGTTAATTAAAAAAATAAAGAGATTAGTTTAGCAATGTGTTTATATTAAATTTGTTTGTATTATATTAATTTATAATTTTAGGAGGTTTTTTGACAAAAAAAATAAAAAATAGTAAATGGTCTCAATGTAGTTGTAGTTTACTGTTAGACATGAAAAAATATTTGTAGCTTAAAAAGTGTTCCAAATTCCACCGCATGCTTAAGGTATGATGACTTTTCAATCAATTTTTCTAAGCAAGAAAAAAATATATGAAAATGAAATAGACGTCAAATCAAAAGATGAAATTTCCAGGGATGGTTTTTTTGGCTCTACTAGGGTTTAAGCTTAGCAAGTTATTTTCGTAGTAAATGCTCAGCCTTGCCGTACGTCGCCATCACATCACACCGCCGATCTACAGATCCAGGCGGGATTATCTGCATTAATTTTTAATTGATTGCCTGTCCGCCCCTTTGCGCGGTGGCTTATAAAATGACCACCACCTCGGGCCATGCATCTATTGATGCTGGTCTTATCGCAGGAGCTCTGGACAATGGCGCCGAAACGAGTGAGGAAGTTCATCCCAAAGGTATTCGATGAGGTTAGGATACTGATACTCGTTCCCCGAATATTGTTCTTGATTTACCAACTTTTGACAAAGCTTGCAACTGGTTTGAATCTTTTTTTCTTGTTGCTTATTTTGTGGGCCGAGTTCCCCCTGAAGGTATCCTCTGTCAATGGATTCATAATCATTGGCAACCTCATGGAGTCAAAATAGAGGGATTCCAAAACATGACCAAGGGTTTTTTTCTGTTTCACTTTACCAATGCTGAACATTGAAAAGCCATTGTCAACCACGGTCCTTGGTTTATTCGTAATACCCTTGTGGTTTTCTCCCACTGGACTTGAGATTTTCAAGTCTCTGAGCAAGCCAAACTCAAAATTCTTGTTTGGGTCGAATTTCTAGGCCTCGCTTTTCCTCTGTGGGGATTTGTTGACCAACTTATCAAACCTTTGGGTCACCTCATCTGCCACGAGAAAAATAAGTTCTACTCGGCTCGACCCCAAAAACAGGTCTGTGTAGAAATTGATCTCTCAAAAGACCTCAAGGATACCCTTGATATTCAGGTTGGAGACGCACTTTTCACAAAAAGTTCTATACATCAATCTGCCCAACACTTGTTTTCGGTGCTAATCTGCTGAACATATGATCAAGGATTGTCCTCTCATGAATCCAAGCCCACTGCCGGTTTTAGAGAAAACCCTGATAGAGCCATATACAACACTCCTTCCTCTGATGGATGGACTACTATCAATGGAAGAAAACCTTCAGCCTTGACCCGAAACAAGCACCAATAGGCTACGTAAAAACCGGTGGTCAGCCCTACTTCTGCTCCTTTGAAGTCGTCTGATGCGACCCCTCCCAAGCCCATGCCCACCATCTCTCGGTCTCCGCAAGCTGCGGTTGTCATCAGCCCTCACCCCTCAGCTCCTACACTTTCACACGCCTCATTTCCTGAGACCTCAAGATTTTTGGATCTCATGGCCGGTGGTTCGGCTACTCAGACAGATAGAAAGGTGGCCTTACGCCATTCCTGAAGTCCTTCCCCTCCTTTCGAGGAAGATTTCTCACAGAGACCCCGCCGACAGTTCGAGCTCGGTGATTTTATTCATGGGAATGCGCAGTAAGTTGCTTTCTCTAACCGCTTTGGAGTGTAGCCGGCCTCGAGGAGGAAAACATGCACCTTGATAGTTCTCCATGTTAGTTTACTCATGGAATGTCAGGGGACTTACTGATCTGACTCGCAGATATCTTGTCAGAGACAGTTGCAAGCATTTTGAAAAGTTTCAGGTGTTGTGTTTGCAGGAAGTCAAAATATTTGGCTTCCATATTTCTGCTGCTATGCATACCATTTGGCCTGGTTCTCTCTGCCAGATGTCAGATAATGATAACGGTAGAGGGGGCATTGTCACTCTTTTAAGCCCTAACCTTAGCTCCAATATCATATCTTGGGGCTCTGACCCCACTCATCAGGTGGTGTGGACCCTTTTTTTATTTTGACAGTCACATTCTTGGGTTGGCCAATATTTATGCTTACAATGATGCTTCTAAACGTTCTTATTTTTGGCAGTGGTTGGCTAATCATCTGCCCTCTGCTACCTAGCTTTTTTATAGAGATTTCAACATGGTAGAATCCCCCGAAGACAAATTGGATCGGCTTCCAATGCGTTGGTGTACTGGCGAACGTGAAGCCTAGTTTTATTTATGCAATAAGCTTTGTCTTTTTGATCCCAACCACCGCAAGCACTCTTCTACTGCCACTCCTTGGTTCACTTGGTCTAATTTTAGAGCTGACAATGAAAAATTTTATAAGCATCTTGACAGAGCTCCGCTTTCAGAGAAACAATGGTTTTCCTTTGACTCTTCATACAGCCTCCCGGTCTCGGTGGTGGAAAATGCTTTGGTTTCTGACCATAAGCCTATTTTCTTTGGGAGTCAATGGAACTTTCAGTTCCCCAAGCCCAATTCCACCCAGTTCTATTTAAATACATCCCACCTTTCTCATCCCAAGACCTTGGATTATTTAAGACATATTTGGAATCTTGATCCGAGACCTATTGATGGGATTGGCTAGATTGACTGGTGGTCTCATGCCATCGCTCATGCCACTTCTTTCCTTTAGCTATATGGGAAACAAGATGCTCTTTTTCGCAAGAATGCTCATGAATCCTCTCATGTTGAATATTCGAGGGCTATTTAAGAGCTTAATCTTTCTCCTTTCAACACCCATCTGCAAGTGCAAGCTGCTCACTGGAAACTTAAGCTTCAAATTGAGGAGCACTTTAAAGCTAGAGGAACCCAAGTTCGAGCCCGTCTGCACTGGCTTCACATTGGTGACAAAGTTACTAAGGAGTTTTTTGCTTCCCTTAAAACTAATCAAACTCTCACATTGCAATCAAGGATGGCAGTCAAAGGCTTACTCTCTTACCTGACATTCTGCAAGCTTTTATGCATCACTATCATGATGTTTTTGCTGCTCAACCTACTACTCTGGCTCGTGAGGCTGCTCTCCTCCAATGCATCGACACTGTTCCTTGCAAGCTCTCTAAAAGTCAGCACATTTCCTATGATAGACCTCTCACTCTTGATTACCTAAAGGAAGCTGTTATGCAGATGGCATTTGATAAATCCCCCAGTGTTGATGGTTTTCCCTGTGAGTTCTACTAGTCTCTATGGATTACTGTTGGTCTAGATCTACATCAGGTTTATCTGGAAGCAATTTCCTCGAACACCCTGGGTGATCTGCTCAACCAAGGCAACATCAAATTCATTCCCAAGTCTGGGAATCCTAAGCTTATCATCAGCTAGCAACCAATAACTCTGCTCAGTGTCTCATACAAAATTATTTCCAAAGCCCTTGCTATCAAGCTCACTAATCTACTGCCCCTGATCATCAGGAGTGAGCAAACCAGCTTTATCAATAACAAATATATTTTGGACAACATTATTGCAGTTTGGGAGGGCATGGAATATGCCCGTCAGACTTCTCAACCAACTCTGTTTGTTAAAATTGATTTTAAAAAAGCCTATGATAGAGTTGAGTGGCCTTTCATTATGGACATGCTACAGGCTATTGGTTTTGGACCCATATTCATCCGCTCTGTCAATATGCTCTTTCAAAATGTAGGTGCCTATATGACTATCAATGGTCAGCAGTCTAAGAGATTCTCTCTTCATCGTTCCATCCAGCAAGGTTTCCCTCTTTCTCCTTCTCTTTATGTCATTACTGTTGAAGGTCTGAGCTACTTGCTTGCTAATGCTGCCAATGTTGGTTTAGTTAAAGTTATTCAACTACCTTCCTCTCCTAAGCAGCTGATTAATGGTCACTTTGTAGATGACTCTTTTTTCACTTTGGCTGAAACTGAGGCCTCTGTCACTAATGCCATGAAATTCCTTGATAATTTTTGTCTTGCTTCTGGTTCTTCTATCCAATGGAAGAAAACCCAATGTTACATATAGGCGGTGGGTCCCAAACCTCCTTGGGTGCAGGGATTCCAATGGCTTTGGATTGAACTTGGTGTTCAATTCAAATTTTTAGGCATTCCCTTTGCCTTTATGGCATCCCCTGCTGACCTTTGGAATTATGTGATTCAGCGAGTTGAGCAAAAAATCTCTTTTTGGATTACCAAGCATCTATCTCTTGCTGGTAAATTCCAAGTTTGTTTCAAGGTTCTGGCCACCACTCATGTCTATTACTCATCATGTTGGGCACCCTCTAAAGCCGCTTACCACAAGCTAGAGAAAATTCTGCATGATTTCCTCTGGGCCAACTCTAAAGGGAACCATGGTTTTCACAGAGTTGCTTGGGACATAGGCTATACGCCCAAGGACATTGGTGGTCTTGGCCTAATCAACATTCATATGCAGGGGTTTGATCTCACTGCCAAATGGATTATTTGCAGCCTTGAAGGTGAGAAATCTTGGAAAATTCTTCTCATACATTGTATTTCTCAAGGGTCTCCACTTAATCGAAAGGCATGGCAGGGTTTGAACTACTACTCCTTACTTCTATGCCCTGCGACTATTAAAATAGGTGGCTCTTTTGTGGCAAAAAGTATATGGAAACCTTGGGAACTTCTCAAACCCCATCTGCTCTGGCAGGGTGGTGGTTTCCGGAATGGGATCTCTCTTAATTCTCTTAGTTTGTGGTGGAATCCAGTGCTTCAATTTCATGACAAACCCCTTGCTCTTTCCTTGTAGGTCAAGGGTTTGCATCTTTTCAAAAAAGGGATTCAGTATATTCAGGACCTTTTTTGTCCCATCTCCAGGGATTGGCTTCCATGGGATAGCCTAAAAGCTAATTTTTCTCTAAATGACAATGAAAAACAAGCCATTTCTATCATTCAAGATCTCATACCTGGTGATTGTTTGCATAAAATTGGTGTTACTACGCTGCGCCCATGGTGGTTTGATTGGCACTGGCCCTCAGCCACCCCCTTCAGAAACTATAAACCTCAGTTGGGCTACACGCTTCTCACCAAGAAGCAACTTCCTCTCTAAAATTTAAATTCTCGATGGAGCCTGCTTTCCACTTGTTTTGGGTGGAAGCAACACTTCAATGTTGTTTGGGCCATTCCTATAGAGCCCAAAGTTGTGCACTTTCTCTGGAGTATTCTTCATCAAGGGCTTCCTGTGGGCAAGTTTCTTTTTCTTCTGGGAGCTCCCCCACTGTGTTGCCCTTTCTGCAACCACATTGAAACTCTTCTTCATCTCTTTTGGTTCTCCCCTCATGCTTCGTTTTCCTGGCGCTGGATTCATACCCTTTTTCAACCTTTTTTGCCCATCTTTTTCACATGGAAAATGGTTCTTCTAGAGGATCCGGCCTTTATTCCTGCAAAATTTTACAACATTTGGCATTCTTTCAGAGCGGTTATTTTATATCACATTTGGAAATCTAGAAATGCTACTATTTTTAATAAAGAGACAGTAGATAGAATTTTTGCTATTTCTAACAAGCTTGTTGTTATCTCCAATGTTTCGCTTCAGATCCAGGTATAGGTGCAGAGAAAGTCTACATAGAATTTGAACACTTGCAAACTCTACTAGACCATTGGGGTAGTGCCCCTTATGCTGTTAGTTGTGTCCCGCCTGATTCCCCTCATTGTTGCTCCTGCTTGCAAGGTCGTCGCTCATCCCCATGGGTGGCGTAACTTCGATCGGGGTCCGGCTCGTGGGCGGCGTAGCGCCTCTCCTCACTGGCGGGTCTCTCTACCTCTGTCTTGGACTCTACCTGCTTCTGGGGTTTTTGGTCAGCTGGGCTCTAGCAATGGTGGCTCCAGGAGGCAGGTGCCTGACCATTCAAAGTTTCTGCGGCTTTCTCTTGCTATTTCACCCTCCTGGCAGGGAAAACGAGGAGGAACAACAGCAGACTGATGGCTGGGAGCATCCTGATGATGCCCCTGATACTACTCTTGGTGGTTGGGATGACCATCCAAAGAGCCCACTGGTGCTGCCACCTTCCTCCATGTTTGTTGCTGCTCTGCCTAGCTCCATGTTTGGAGTTTCTCTGGTTCTCGCTTTTTTGTTTGAATCTTTTTTGATTGAAAATGCATTTAATTGACATGACACTTTGATACTCGTAGCCTTTATGGCTACTTTGATACTACTTATGGGGTGTGATCTTTTCCACCCGATTTTGTATGATTAGCATTGTACTTCATTATTAATATATGGTTATGCTTTTCAATAAAAAAAGATGAAATTTCCCTATGATAATCAAATGGACATCAAATTACAAGTTGAAATTCACCTCTGATAATCAAATGGACATCAAATTTAAGGTTAGCCATTAATTATTTAAATACCATTGATATTATCATTCACCACGACTTCATTCCAAATTCCGTTCTATGCCTAAGATAATTCAACTTTTCTAAGAAAGAAGTAACAAAATTATATGAAAATGAAATAGACATTTTATCAAAAGATGAAAGTTCGTTACAATAATGAAATGGAAATCAAAATTTAGGGTGAAATTGACCTACGATAATCAAATGGGAAAGTGCACAAAAATGGGGGACAAAAAAGCAGACACATTTTCAATTTTAAGTGAAACGTGAGCCCGTTTCAGGAAAGCACAACCGCGTTATGAATTATTAGGATTGTGAGCACATTATAACACGCTCGTGTTCCTATTTTCTATGCGGTATATGGGGTTGGGAGGGATATTTTTATTAAAATAAATGGTTAAGTATAAGTTTTTCATTTATTAATCTTTATAATTTACTATTTCTTATACTTTACTTCAAAATTATTTTAGTAAATATACGAAATTAAGGTCACTTTGCACCTTATGGAACTAGTCTCACACCTCCATCAGTCATGGCTTAGAAAATGGGTTTTCATATTCTAACTTAGTCAGTACATAGGTATTTTTCAGGATTTCAACATTCGGCCTAAATCTTTTAGGGTTTAAATTCTATAAGCAATGTCTATTTTGGGAAATAATATAGTCAGTGTTTAGGTTTTGGGGCCTTTTAGAAGTTTTTGCAAGGAAATTTAAGAAGATTTAGGAAATGTTTTCTCATTCAAGGAAAATCTTTTCAACAACGGGTTTTCTAGGTGCAGGGAAGAAACACTCTAATGGTGAAATTTGACTTCTCCGGATGATTTTGGGAGCTCCGTAAGGAGTTAGGAGGAAAAAAATAGGCAATGAAAAGTTATGTGAATCATATACATGTTGGTAAAATCTATGTTTCTCTAAGACTTGAAGGTTTCATGAGTCAATTTTAAAATAGTACAGCTTCCCCTTTTGATTCCAAACAAAAATGGCCCTAAATTTGTAAGATCTAGAGAGATGGTCACCAGATGGTTATAGGTGAATATTTGTAAATGTTGATAAGTACCTATCAGAATGGGTACTCTCATAAATAGATAATTTTTTACTATGGGTGAGGATCTCATGTGGACAAGGCCAAATTTTGTGAGTTGAAAACACCTTCATAACACTCCAGGTTATGTTTTCGAGTGACAAAACTTCTTACATTAAAAAGTGGTAAAACATAAGTTATGATGCACCAAAATTAGCAGGAACTTGACAAGGTCATAACTTGAGCTCCGGGTGTCTGTTTGAGTCCATTTTTTTTTTGAAACCACATGTTTTGATGAGACAAACACAACCCTAAATCTGCTATTTTGACGGAAAAAATTAGGATTTAAGTTGTAGTTCAGTTTTTTCCTATTTTCGGGAATTAGTTAATTTTAGTCTATTAGTTGCATTATGAGTTAGAAAGTTGGAAATTCCTGTAATTTAGGAATGTAGAATGATGTTTGGAAATTTCCTGTGCTCGTACGAATAAGCATGCAAACTTACTAAGAATAGCAGGTTCTAGTAAATTGCTAAAAATATTAATTTCTGCCACCTAGAGTAGATTTAGTCAAGTTAGTTAGATTTTTCTTGGCAACTCGAGTTGGGAGTTTTTTTCCTATTTAGGAAACATTGTAATTCCTTATTCAATAACAAAGCAAGGAGATCTATTTTCTTTTGGAGTTCATATTATTTGCAGTATATCAAGTTTGTTCATAATTTGGCTACATTAAGTTACCATGAGTTAAAAGCATGTTTCTAAAACCTCAAGTGTTGACTTAATTTTTTATGAAACACTGTTATGATATCTACATTGTGATGGGAATAAGATGCTCTCTTCTAATTACAAGGAAAGACTAGAGGATCAATCTCTTACTTTTCAAGGCCTCCATAATTAGCCCTAATTATCACATGTCAATTCTTTGATGCTCAAAATATTTGTCGATGAATGGCTATTGATGTAGCTTGAAATATGTGCTTCTGCCATTCTAGATGGAAGGTTTTTTTCAAATTTGAATGAGATATAACTTTGTAATGTGGCCACCTATTAGACTAACATGAGGTGGTTCTAATGTCCTTCCTCCTTGGTAACATGTGCTATTATTTGTATTCTGAAATTTTCAAACCATATGTTTACATTTTTGTTTAGGATATCGGATGACATAAGGTTTGTATATTTTTAATATTTGAATAAATTCATGTTTGATAGCCAAATATCAAACTCTCATGTCTTCACACCGATATCTGGATTTGTTATTACATGCCATCCCAGAAACCCCATTCCCTACGTCATCAGAGCCTTAAGTTTTACCTATGCTTCCAATATACTGTCTGTTCCATGAAATCTAATTGGTATGACAGGATTTCATCCTAAATCTGCTTTTACTAGAGGCTGTCTTTGTCTTAGTCTAAATGCATGCGTACATGTTTGCCTAGGAGTTATGATGTTGTCATCCAAATATGACAGAAGAAACAGTTCTTTTAAACTCCATTGTGTTCAGGCAACTACGAGCTCCTTGATGCCAGCACCCTTCATCATTCACCTTACACATTACGGGGGTGGACCCTCCTTCAGAGGATATTTCACCTGCTTCAGGCATGTGACCTCCAAGTTTGAAAATTAATAAAAATGTCAGCTCTCTCGATGATTTATCCAATTGAGTCTATCAAAATAATCTAGCTGGGACCATTCTTACCATCCTGCCGTATTATCTATCTTCTTCAAAAGGGATGATGCCAATAAATTATAGAAGTTAAAAAATGGGCAGGGGGGGGGGGACACACAATAGGTTATTAGCTTTTTGACAAAAAATAAAGCATGCTTAGTAGTTGTAGAGGAAATTTAGGTGGAGTATCCTCAAGTAGTGTGTGGATTCACTTTCCTTCCCTATTGTAGAAACCATGTTTCAATGAGTTTTTATTGGTATTCAGCACATCATACACTCCATCCACACATTTTGAGCGTATGCATAGTTCAAACGATTAGATGAACTTCATAGTTCTGCCAAGCTTTCATGCCACAATGATGTACACTTTTGAAGCCCCATTTCCATGCACTTATTCGAATGGTGGTAATCATTTAAGGTCAATGGGGCAGGTTGGCTTCAGAGAATACTTCCAGATAATTGACCATTCTTTGCCACGCTTCAAGTTGATTACTTAGAGGTAGGCTCATTCTAGTGTAATTAGTTTCAATCAGCCTTTTGCTACTTTGTTTGACTTTGCAAAGGCACTATTGTATTATGTTTTGAGGGACGCATTTCAACCTATCTCGAAGTTGATGTGAACTAATTGGTAGATTTCAGATTTCAACACATTAGCTGCCATAATAAAGACTCACAAGACAGTCTAATTGGCTGATTTGAATAATTTCCCCTCAGACTGTTATCAACTTAAAATATGTATATAGAGTAGGCTAATTAGACTCGAGCAGGGTTGCACTCTCTTAAGAATGACTCATTTTGGGTATTTAAATTGGCTGAGCTTGAGTACCTACTTTGACAGCACATTCATGTTGATGGGGATTGTATGTTATATCTGGGTTCTGATTAGCCCTTAATTCATACTCTTTGCTGAACCAATGTATCCTCTCTCACTTTAATCGATGGTTTACAAAAACATGGGTTAATCAATCCTTGTAAACTTTTTGTATAGCATTGCTAACTTGTGGCGAGTCTCAAAACTAAGGTCATGATCTAGCAACACTTTTAGTGGTGCAATGGTTCATCTAGGTGAGTAAGTTGATTTCACAGCAACAAGCCTTATAGTAATTATAGCTAAGTCTTATACTTATTGAGAGTCTTCTCCATGTGTACCATTTCTCAGTTTGATGCTTAGCCTCTCAGTTGTGCCTTCCTAAGAGGAGACCAATAGAAATCATTTTTGGTCTTTGATGCATCAAGTATTTTAGTTACATTTTTTGAATGATATTCCTGATAAAGGACGCGTGATGCATAATGCATCAAGCAATAAATTACAACTTTTGGTTTTGAAGTTAATTGGGGAACCTGACCATGTGGAAATTATTACAATTGGGCCTCATTCTAAAGACACGAGAATTGTAGGCAAATGCTTTTACATTTTAGAGTGCCCTGGTAGTTATTTCACCATAGTATGTGCTTTACCATGTGCAAATGATGATGTTGAGTAGACTCGGTCACCTGTGACTTCAAATCATTTTATCAAATTCACAGAAACAACTTATAATTGTCAAGAATGCTTGAGGTTTCTGAGAACATATAGGTAAGTACTCTATCACAATGATGGACCAAATCATTAGACAAATGCACTTCACTGTTTGTTTACAGTCTAGGAGTAATTTAGTTATGCACCATAAGATGGTTTAATCATAGATTTTAGGCAACCTTGATAAGACTCACACGCTTGACAATTATATGTGGTTTTCTTATGTTCAATAGGCAATGTAGATGCTTGACATGATTTTCTGTTTGAATTCCAATTTACTGTTTTTGTTATTCTAGTCTATGATAAGACTCTTTCTGCTTTTTAGAAATAGTCATTGACTATTTTGTGCCTCTTAAGCACTTTCAGTTCTTTTGACTAGTAACCTGCGTAGGTATTTCTGGTGTGAAGTGATTGGAAATGATTGGCCTTTCCTTTCTAAGTTATCAAACATGTGCAATAACCCAATAGCTTGATAGAAGTTTCCATGTTGGTTCAGTGGTTATGCTACAAAAGAACAGATTGGATTTTTTCTTAGTGTGTACCATTTTCCACCCTTCTGAATTCTTCTCGACAAGAAGAATAAATTCAATAGAATCAATCAGAAGATGTGATATTTTTCTGCAAGGAGAGCAAGGAGGGACATTTCCCTTTCCCTCTTTATGTGAATTTGGTTCAACATTTTTAATCGATTGAGTTATACCAATTGACTTCCCCTTGTTTTCATCATCTGGAATTTCTCTTAGAGGGTTTTTTAGTACTGATTTGAACACTTCTTCTAAATCAATGTTTGAGTCAAGATCTCCCTTAGTATCAAAGACCAAATGTTCTAGGAGGGAATTTTTCCACTAATTGTCTCTCTAATTTTTATGCTTTGCCAACCCATAATCAACTGCAGTATTTCCAGAGAAAAAACATATCCTTCATTTGAAAGGTAAGCCTTCATAGTCTAGAGGTTGTGTCCATGTTCTATTTTTAACTTTGAGCTCAATTTGAGCAGGAAGGTTCTTTGAGGTGCCAAGCTCAACAAGAATTCTGGCATATGTTGTGTGTGTAAAATCAATGGTTTGGGAGTCAATGTTTAGAATATTACCCAAAGCATTACCAATGGAGATAAGACATACACGGTCCTAGAATTACAGATGTAGATGAGGCAGTCTAATCTAGACTAGTTTTCAAGAAAATGATTTGGTGGTTTGGTTAAAAGAGGGAAACCAAGGTTTCCTGATATCATTCTTGACATGCCCAAAAATTTCCAGGTATGGTGTCTTTATCAGCTATAGAAGAAAAATTACAATAAATGTTCCATTAGCATAGGGATAAATATCTAACTTGCCATCCAGAAGAGAGATCCAATTTTTGGAGATCGAGTCATAAAGAACTGGGAGATTAGGCCAAAGACCGTTAAATCTGCAAATCAATGCATGATCTTGGTAGAAGGATTCGTCTTCCAACACTAAATCAAGACTATTTTTATCAGTGGAAAAATATTAGTTTCTTTAAATAATTTTTAATATAAATATATGTAAACCAAATATATTAGTCCTATAAATCATTTAAATTGGAATTACTATTTTAAAAATATTTATTTGGAAAATGTTAAGAGATATATCAATGTTGAGGTGTTATTTTCCTTTGGATATAATTTAAGAGATCAATAATAATTTAGTTTCTTTGTGAATTTCATAACACCAAATGGTATATGCCCTTAATATGTTCACACTAGAGTGTTGAGATCATAAACAAATATGTTTAAGAGGGCTCCAAACTCCACTGTAGGACTGATATTTCAAAAAAATTATCAAATTCTCAAAGCAAGAATTTTTTATATATATGATAATGAAATGGATATAACATTTAAGGTTGAAACTAACTTCAGATAATCAAATGGATGTAAAACTTGAATTTATCCATCAAGTGTTACATCTCATAGATATTATAGTCCAAAACTGGCCTCAATTAAATATAAAGAAAAATTATAGACAAGTGTCATGGCAAAATTACCCTTATGAAAATTAGAATTAGAATTAAAAATAACTATATTGATGATAGGATAAAATTAAAAAATGTGGTAACAATGCCTGATTTGGAACAATAATCAACACCATCAAACTCATCACCAAAGTGTGGAATCTTGTTTCACATCCTCTATTTACCAACAATTGGATCGGGTGGTGGAATGATGTGATATTGATCATACCTCTTCACCCTCCACTAGTATGGATAGTAGGTGGCATGGATCGGAAAGTGAGGAAACAACGCAATTTTCAAATAATAAAATTAAAAATTTCTCTCATCTAGAATTTGACACAATCAATGTTCACTCATAGATTATGGATACTCATCTCAACCACAAACCTAAGTTTGGGGAATTTCACATCACCAAGGGGGCTAGAATAGGAGCTAGAATACATTGTATCAATGTCATATCTTGAGCTTTTAAATTATTTTTCAAATCACTTTGACCTAAGCAATCCAAGGAGAAAATAAAGGAAATTCAAACTGCACATGTTTGTCTCACAATCTACCTAGAGTTTTTATTAACTTATACATTAATGTAGGTACATTGACATTATTTGTCAACATTTAATGATTATTTGAAGAACATAATGAAATTATTAAGGGTATTGAGATTGATATATCTCAACATTTTTTCCCAATAGATATAAATAATATATTTGTACTAGATACAAATAATAAAAGTTATATTTTAATGACACTTTCTCTTAATAGTAATAGTTTGTAAAAATGAAATAAATAAAAATATACAAGTGTTATGAAAGAAATTTCTTTACAAAATAAATATAAATTGAACTAAAATTAAATACTAAGAGAATATTCTAAAGTGGATGCGCATACTATAAACAAATAATTTGACCTATAGATATTTAGTAGTTGTTAAATTACACATTTATTTATTATTTATTTATAAGTTGTAAAAAAAATTTCCAAATTAGACATTATTGGTGTATTTTTGTTCTCTTCATGTCCCACTCTTTTTAATCATTTCTTTTTTATGGCCATATATTTGTTTTAAATTTTACGCATGCTGTATGAAGTGGTGAAGACACTCTCTAGCCCACATTTTGGGTTTTTCAAAGTTAGGGTGCACTCGTCCTCTTTGTTATCATTTTTAATGGTTTTACCATTGTCTTATGATTTGGAAAAAAATTGTCTTAATTTGAAAATAAATAATCATGAGTATTTATGGGAAACTAGGGGTGATGGAAGTGGTTTGCAACTAGGCGAAGAAGAAGAAACATGCTAAAAAGAACCTAATGTGCACTAACAATCCAAGTGTCTTCAAAGGTGTTGAAAATGTTATTTCCACATACATAAAAATTAGGTGTTCACATACTAATACAATAAACACATGTTTTTAGATATGATTAAGATCAATATCAATTTATTTTCTTTATGGTACATGTCCAAATGTTGATGTAAATAAAAAAAAAAAAAGGGCTCCAAAATCTATCATATGCCCAAGATATTACACTTTTTTTTATTAATGTTTCTAAGAGTAAGTGCACCAATCTGGGGGGTCAAAAAGAGAACACAAATCCAAAAATAAGAAAAATGCATACGTGTTTTGTAAAAAATCATACGTGTTTTTGTTTATTTTGGTTTGGTGATTCACGAAACTAGAATGCATAAACATTATGTAAAACTATTAATAAAAAATGAAGCCCTTCCTCATTTCTATTTCCCCCAAACATGAATTCTACAGAAAAAATTAAAAATCACATTTCATGTTTAACTATTTATCTCCCGAGATCATCTGCAAATCACTGCAAAGGTTGGATTGAGGTGGAATCAACAATGGTGCCACGGAGAAGTGTGAGAAGAGGTAGGGAAAATTGTTTTCTCTGAATTACACTGAAATTTGGTTATTATATTGTATATTGTAATTAAAAAACATGTTTTTTTATTGTTATAGTTCCACCATAACCACAACAAAACCTTGCAAATTCTGTCAACCCTCCTAGCCAGCCTATAATTGTTAAACATCCCTAGGTAGTCAAGAGGATTTAGCAGCTCATATAGTGGAACATAAGATTAAAATTGAGGAACTAATTAAAACAATGATGTATCCCCATTCTAAAAACCCCCATTTATGCCTCGCTTGCAAACACATTGGAGACATTGTTAGCTCAGGTTGATGTAGAAATGAGTCAAATTGAATTTTGGACATCTTATAGAGAGCATTGTAGGAAATATTACACCAATAAATCATCATATGCATATTTAAAGAAAAAAAATTACAAAATACCTCATATGTGAATTATTCACGGACCCCATAACCAATTTTATTCTTCCGTTGTCATGCAATCAATTTCTAATCCACTGGTGCAATAATGATCAAATAGAAAACAATTTTTGGGACTAATGGTGGATGGTATTTGATATTCCACTTTGCAATAAAAATGAGGTTCCACTATACTTTTTGAGGAAAATCTGTTGTGATTTTATCGTCAAAAATATTCTGAACTATTTTGATTACCACAAGTTTCAGGGCCAAGGAAAAGTATCTGCACAGGACCAAACCAGGTACACAACATGCACCTATTCACCATGATAGATTCCCCACACAAAATCCCCCTCATCCTGAGATTATCTTTGTAGCAGTAAAGGAGACAAAAGAGATTGATCCATTACATGCCCTTTAGGCGCTCTCTGATGCCCTTTTCTGACGTATGAGGTATATTTATGATACAAATGTTGGTGGAGGTAGACATATTATTCCTCTAGGCAGTAGTAGCAAGAGGCCACATCTTTTCATGTCTTGTGGTAGCATGTGTTTACGACCCAATGAGGATGATACTTTCATGTAGACTGGTGTTGGTGGAGTTGTCATTGGTTGTACACATGATAATGTGGCTATGTCAGACACTTTTTTGAGTGATACATTTGGATTCCAGACATCGACGACACCTTTATAGGTATCGTTGAATTTTTATTACATGTTACTAAAATATTTGAGAACTTAATTTACTTATATATGTTAAATTTTTAAAATAATAGTATTTGAAATTGGGTCAAATTTATTAAATTCCACATACATATGTACATGTATGCATTAAAATTACAGCACGCAGGGGGGAGGTCATCATCCCAAAAATTACAAGCACCATGCCTATGCATACATTCACAAAGGTAATTTAGAATGTTAATTGTGTAAAATGTTCACGTATGTAAATATATATAACTTTTGAACCCAAATATATGTCTATATATGTATGTTCTTGTATATATATTATATATGCTTAGCTAACTTGACGTGATATATTTTTGATAAATTTGATGACCTCACCAGACACACCACCATCTCTGCAAGGAGTAGAGAAAGGTTTTTTCTGCTGTGATTTCATCTGCACAGCAACTCATTGAGGTACACAAACTATGTTTTTTAGTTAAATAGCTCATTTAATTCATATTATGTTCAATTATTTTAATAATTTCATTCATTGTAGCATCATGTAGCTAATCAATGTGACTACATTTTTATATGCAGGAGTTACCTACCACAGGTATCAGCCATGTTCATATGATTCACAACTGTGGCGTGATAAAAAAAAGTTGTATATTGATAAAAAATAGTTAAAATATTGTCATTACACATACATGTACTTAGTTGGCGTAAATGTTTAGATCTACATTCAAAAATATTATTGTTAATAAAGTGTTATAAGCTAACTTTGATGTTTGATTTTGTAGTCTTATGTGTATGTAGGGTTCAACCCCTTCCATTCTTACTTCGAGGGCACATACCCCTCGAGCTCATCATTTTGACACCCCCAGTTAACTCAGCTGAGCGTGAGATGTAGATTCAGTGTAAATAGTTTCATTAGCATGGTCTTATACATGTCGAAAACTTGTACATTAAGTTTTGACAAAAACAAATTCTTTGCATTTACAAGTTCAACTACAGTCAAGTTTTGTGCATAAGAGGACTTGTAGTTAGGCCATGGAGGATCCCAGATCATGTCACAGATCTCTATCTACATCTAAGGGAGGGCTTTCTTTGAGAAAGGAAAAGAGAGGGATAGATTTGTATAGACATGTGTGTGTGTGTGTGTGTGTGTGTGTGTGTGTGTGTGTGTGTGTGTGTGTTATGACATTTATTTTGTATGCATGTTCGACATTGTATGTGCATCTATATGGCATTGAATTGATATTATATGACCTATTCACATTTTTATATTTATTTTGCATGTTAATACTATTTAGAACTCAATATTTTTGTATGAGACCTTACATTTATGAGATTATAATTATATCCACACTAGTATGATGTGCACTTAAGAATACAATACATCATGGATATTTTTCATTCATTGGTGTTGTACATACTAGCGTTTTCGATGTATAATATGCATGAAACTTTGTAAATCAATATTTATATAACATATATAAAGAGTTATCTAATCTTAGTAATTATCTGTTCAATTTATCAATGTGTATGTGTTTAGAGAACATTTTCTAAACCTAGGTTCAAAGTTTCAATTCAAATTAAATAAGATATATTAATGAATTTTATTAAATAGTTTTTCATTTCATTAGAGTGGTTTCATAAATAAGATATATTATTGAATATTTATAAATTCTTTGTGGTTTCATTAGAGTCATTTCAATGCTTACATCAATATATAAAGCTTTAGTTATTTGTAAAATGGATTCTCATAGCCACTTGGTAAGAAGGTAATGGGTAGATGGGTGGATGAAATGTAGTCATTATTTTGCCCTTAATACTTCTTTCTAACCCCAAGCATGTCATCCTATCACCAAGCGAGAATTGGGTGCTCATCTAAGGCACTCATGGGCGTCGAGCCCCTCTTTTATGTGAGCTTTGTGAGAAGATTATGCCATTAATGGGGGTTTATTTACAGAGATATAAATACATGCATCGTAAAAGAAGAACATAAAACTAGTAGATCCACACACAAAACCATGCATCAGAGAAGGTAGATAAACACCAAATGAACCATAGGAAAATAGATCTGAGATATAACATGCTAAGTATCAGAAGGATTTGCACCCATAAACAATATATCCATAACAAACCCACACACACGCACCCACACACACACCCACACACACACCCACCCACACACACACACACACACACACACACACACACACACATATTGATTTAAAAGAGTTATGGTAACCACATTACAGTCAAAAGGGGTCATCTCAAACCATATATAGTAAGTGATAGAGGTCCAACCTATACAACAAGCTCAAAAAAAAGCTCCTAGCTATGCCCTTCTTACTATAACCCATTTACAGACCCTAAAATCAATGTCAATGCTTAATTGCATCCTTTATAGCCTCTAGTACCCTCAATCCTAAACCCTAGTGAAACCTAAAATTTTTGTAGTAGTTCATTTCCATGCCTTCTTCTCCCTGGTACCCATATATGCATATGTATATCCCACCTCTATTTTATGCCTCTCCATGCACACATCAATCTACATCTCTCTGTTTCTAGCCCAGGCATTCCTTTATATAATATCGTCACCCACTGCCATGTTTTCTTCAAGCACAGATCACGTGCTAAGTGTTGATGTGGTCCTTCATAGGAGAATTTTTATCCCTTTGCAAACCTTCCACTCTCTGTAACGATGTCTTTAGGAAAATTCCATGTGTGGAATATCTTTTTCTTGGCCTCCAAATCTCTAGGCTTTCACCTTATCCACTTATGCCTATTCGGGTCCTCACGCTTTTCCTCAAGTTCCTCTAGAATGCCAAATATGGCTAAGTCCTTTAAATCCATGTTCTACCTCCTGGGCACCCTGGTTTTACTAAAACCCTTCTTAAACCCCTTTATCCTATGCACTTTCCCCTAAGCACCCTTCTTCTCACAGGTCTTGTGCGTGCACACCTCTTGGTACTTAGCCAGATATTATAGGGCCCAACATGAAAAAATGTGTATTTTTTAATATGAAAAATGTCCATTTCCATATGATAAATCTTGAAATCCCTAATAAGTTTATGAATATTGCATTGCTTCCTTTTTTCTCTAGCTATCTTGGTGTCTCTCTACATCCAAGGATTGAGGACTATTGGGGTCTGTGATAGGATTGGAAATTTTGGAATCATCAAGTGTCTGAATCAGAATGTCATTGCATCTAGAGAAACATTCTCAAACATTGGATTAATGCATCTTGGAAAATTAAATTGAACCTCAGAAATCCTGTCAAATTGCTAGCTACACAAGCACCAGACATATCAATATTTTTTCTTCGAATGAAACCTTTGTTTTCAAAAACTTTCAACTGAAAGAATTATTCAAAATAGTGTCAAAAATGATCAAATTTTCTTGGCATCCTAATCCATTAGACCAAAAAATATCATTAGACTTGTTATTCTCAATTTACAACACTCTTGGAGCTCCAAATATTTCACAAGCTATAGAAAAAAAGGATATATTTGTATTGGGTAACATTTCTTTGTTATAGCTTCTCACATGGAAGGGATTGCTTAGAAAATGGTTATACCAAATTATTATTTTATAATTGGCATTTCCATCCTTCAAAAATATCAGCAGATAAAAAGCATCAAATTGTGATGACTCTCTTTGAATGTTCTTCCTTAGATAGATAGATAGAGAGAGAGAGAGAGAGAGAGAGAGAGAGAGAGAGAGAGAGAGAGAGAGAGAGAGGAGAGGAGAGAGAGAGAGAGAGAGGAGAGAGAGAGTGATGAGAATCAAAGTAAACATTAGCTTTTACTCAAGCTCTAATACAAGGTTTTTGATCTTCACCACTCCTTGACTCCTATCTTACTATAAAAATTGTACAACAAACTCAATAGATTGAATAAACAATCCTCTACTCGCTCATATGTTCGCTCAAGGTATCTAGAAACCCTTGGTTCTATAGTGGGGGATAGTGTTCAATTCTTACTTTGTATATCCTTCACTTATGTTGGAATCACCTTACCTACGACTCTTCCTCAATACGTGCACACACTCCATTTACGACAATGATCTTAACTATTCAACTGAGAACACACATTAAAGTCATGCACACAGTTTACATTTATCAATTGATCATTAAATGTTAGCTCATGTAGCCGAATGAACTATGCATACACATCAGGATGGCCTCATAAATGGTTAGGAAGTCTTCGTTTTAGTGCCCAAGGACCCTAGTGCTCCCAGAATACATCGATCGGGGCGTAGTCCCTTAAGAGCCATGAGAGAAAAGAAGCATTGAGTTCGCCTTGTGATTTCTCCATCAGCGTGGCACCTTGAGAGGTATCGTTAGATCCTAAAACTCCTCACTAGTACCCTCTACGAAATCCTATCTCAATTTGGTCCTCTAAATGTCCTATTATTTTTAATTGCATCGAATAGTTCAGTTTAAGTCAGTCTAAGGTTATTTGATGCAATATTTTACAAATGGAATCTTGTGGCACCAAATAGACTATGCACAAGCATCAAGATGGCCTGGTAAATGGTTAGGAAGGCTTTGTTTCAATTCCATATAGTCCCAGTGCTTCCGAGCATAGTCCCTTAAGAGCTCTGACAACAAAAAATGGTATAAGTTCACCGGGTGATTTCTTGATCACCATTGCACCTTGATAGGTCTCCTTTGATCCTACACCTCCGCATTGGTACTTCTACATCTCAATTTGTTCCTGTCATTGTCTTATTTTTTGTAACTGATTGGTTTATTTGGGAAGGCTTATTTTTAGTTCCATATGGTGTCAGTGCTTCTAGGCTACTTCGTCCGGGCGTAATCCCTTAAGAGCACTGAGGAGATAAAAATGGTATAATTTCACGAGTGATTTCTCGGTCACCATGGCACCTTGAAGGGTATCGTTAGATCCTACACCTCCACATTAGTACCATCTATGAAATCCTATCTCAGTTTTCTCCATCTCAATTTGGTCCTCTCATTGTCATATTGTTTGTAATTGTACTGAATAGTTCAGTTTGAGTCAGTGTAATGTTATCCGATGCAATATTTTGTAAACAGAATATCATGGAACCAATCATACTGTGAACATGCATTGGGATGGCCTAGTAAACAATTGGGAAGGATTCATTTTGGTTCCCTATGGTCCTGGTGCTTCTAGGCTACTTCGTTCGGGTGTAGTCCCTTAAGATCCCCGAGAGAAAAAAATTATATAAGTTCGTTGGGTGATTTCTCAGTCACTATGACACCTTGAAAGGTATCATTGGATCCTACACCTTCACATTGGTACCCTTTACAATATTCTATCTCGGTTTTATCCATATGAATTCAGTCCTCTCGTTGACCTATTGTTTGCAAAAGCACAAAATAGTCCAGTATGAATTAGTGTAAGGTTGTCGATTGCTATATTTTGCAAATGGTAGATCATGGAACTAAACCAATTATGCACATGCTTTGTGGTGGCCTGATAAACACTTGGGGAGATGTTATTTTGGTGCCCAATGATCTTGGTGCTTCCAAGATACTTCATCTAGGCATAGTCCCTTAAGAGCCATGAGAACAAAAAATGGTAAAAAATAGTGGGATGATTTCTCAGTCACCGTGGCACCTTGAAAAGGTTTCATTAGATCCTATACCTCCATGTTGGGTACCCTCTATGAAATCATGTCTCGGTTTTCTCCATATCAATTTGGTCTTCTCATTGTCATATTGTTTGCAAAAGCGCCAAATAGTCCAGTTAGAGTCGGTGTAAGGTTGGATGATGTTATATTTTGCAAATGACATCTCGTGGCACCAGAATGACTACGCACACATGTCGGGGTGGGCTTGGTAAATTTCTTAGGGAGGTGTCTTTTTGGTTCCCAATTATCCTAGTGCTTCCATGCTACTTTTTTCTAGGCATAGTCCCTTAAAAGCCCTAAGAGATAAGTTCACCAAGTGATTTCTTGGTCATTGTGTCCCCTTAAAAGGCCTTGTTTTATCTTACACCTCTACATTGGTACCCTCTATGAAAGCATGTCTTGTTTTTTTCCATCTCAATTCTTTCCTCTCATTGTTCTATTGTTTGTAAAAGCACCAAATAGTCCAGTTTGAGTCAGTGTAAGGTTGTCCATTGTTATATTTTGCAAACATCACCTCATGGCACTGAACCAAGTGCACACACACATCAGATGGCTTGGTAAACACTTGGATATGCAACGTTCTGGTGCCCAATGATCCTAGTGCTTTCAGGCTACTTTGTCTAGGCATAGTCCCTTAAGATCCCTAAGAACAAAAAATAGTACAAGTTTTCCGGGGTGATTTCATGGTCACCATGGCACCTTGAAAGGTCTCATTTGATCCCACACCTCTGCATTAGTACCCTCTACAAAATTCTATCTGGGTTTTTCTCCATCTTAGTTTGGTCCTCTCAGTGTCCTATTGTTTCTAAAATCTCCAAATAGTCCAGTTTGAGTCAGTGTAAAGATTTCCATTCCTATATTTTACAAACGAAAAACTCATGCCACCGAACTGATTATGCACACACATAGGGGTGGCATAGTAAATGCTTGGGGAGGCATAATTTTAGTGCTTAATGATCCTAATGCTTCTGGACTACTTCATCTAGGGTTAGTGCCTTAAGAGCCATGAGAGAAAAAAATGGTATAAGTTCATTGGGTGATTTCTTGGTCACCGTCAAACCATGATAGTCTTGTCTGATCCTACACCTCTACGTTGGTACCATCTATGAAATCATGTCTTCATTTTCTCCACATCATTTCATTCCTCTCGTTGCCCTGTTATTGGAAAAAGTGCCAAATAGTCCAGTTTACGTCATTGTAGGGTTATCCAATGCTATATTTTACAAACGGAATCTCCAGGCACCAAATATATTGTGTACATGCATTTGAGTGGCATGGTAAATGCTTGGGGAGCCATCACTTTAGTTCCCTACGATCCTGGTGCTTCTGGGCTACTTTATCTGGGCGCAGTACCTTAAGAGCTCTGACAACAAAAAATGGTCTAAGTTCTCCAAGCAATTTTTTCGTCACCGAGGCACCTTAAAAGGTCTCGTTTGATTCTACACCTCTATATGATACCCTCTATGAAATATTGTATTAGTTTTATCCATCTCAACTTGGTCCTCTCGTTGTCCTATTATTTTCAAAAGTGCAAAATAGTCTAGTTTGAGTCAATGTAAGGATTTTCATTGCTATATTTAACAAACAACAGCTCGTGACACTTTACTGACTATGCAAACATGTCGGGGTATCCTAGTAAACACTTTAGGAGGCATCATTTTGGTGCCTAACAATCCTGGTGCTTCCGAGATACTTCGTCTGGGTGTAGTCTCTTAAGAGCCCTAAGAACTAAATATGGTATAAGTTCGTCAGGTGATTTCTCAGTCACCATGGCACCTTAAAAGGTCTCGTTTGATCCTACACGTCTGTGTTGGTACCCTATACGATGTAATATCAGTTTTATCCATCTCAATTTAGTCCTCTCATTGTCTTATTGTTTGCAAAAGTTCCAAATAGTCTCTTTGAGTCAGTGTAAGGTTATCCATTGCTATATTTTACAAACGACAACTCGTGGCATGAAATCGACTACGCACAAGTGTCAGGGTGGCTTAGAAAACACCTAGGAAGTGTAGTTTCAATGTGTAATGATCTTGGTGATTCGGCGATACATTTTATGAGTGTAGTACTTTAAGATCCCTAAGAGAAAAACATTATATGAGTTCGTCGAGTGATTTCTTGGTCATTTTGGCACCTTGAAAGGTCTCGTTTGATCCTACACCTCCATGTTGGTACCCTCTATGAAATAATATCTTAGTTTTCTCCATATCAATTTTTTCCTCTCTCTATCCTATTTTTTTCAAAAGTGCCAAATAGTCCAGTTTGATTCCGTGTAAGGTTGTCCATTGCTATATTTTACAAACAACAGCTCATGGCACCAAACTAACTACGTACACCCGTCAATGTGGCCTGGTAAATGCTTAGAGAGGCTTTTTTGTTATTCTAAATGATCCCAGTGCTTCTAGGCATAGTCCCTTAACAGTCCTGAGAGAAAAAAATGTTTTAAGTTTTTTGGGTGATTTCTCGGTCACCATGGCACCTTGAAAGGTATCTTCTAATTCTACAGCTCCACCCTGCAACTCTACAAAATCTTATCTATTTTTTATCCATCTCAATTTTTTCTTGTTGATGTCCTATTGTTTACAAAAGTGCCAAATAGTCCAATTTGAGTCAACGTAAGGCTTTCTATTTCTATAATTTTTAAATGAAATCTCATGGCACTGAAATGACTATATACATGCTTCGGTGTGGCTTGATAAATGGTGGGAGAGACTTTGTTTCGGTGCCCAAAATCCTTCAATGTGAAACATGTACGAGGAAACATGTTAAGAAGAGATGGTTCATATAATATAGGTGGTAAAATGAGAATTGTAAGAAGATATTTTTCATACAATATAGGTGGTGAAATGAGAAATTCCGTTTATTATTTATTTCTAATATTAAATTTCCCTTATCTTCTTTTAGCTTTTAGAATAATAAAATTCTCTACTAACAGTGCCAACCACATGAAGGTGGAAGATTTTTTTGCACCACTAACCTACATAAACATGTTATTAAGAAATTAAATAGAATTTTAAAACCTTGAAAATTTAAAGAAAATCATTAAAGTAAATATTCAAATTGAATTCATGTCGATGTATATCTAATCTTAAGTGATCATACCTTTAGAAATTCAATCCAACAAACCACAGGGATCAACTCTAGTCTTAACAATAGCAAGAATTGCTACATGATCTGATTCATGTACCTTCCATAAATTCTTGTTTGATGGCCTACCTAGATATTTGATCAATTGAATATTTGTTTTAAGAACCGAATGTGAATAGTGAAGTATCTTTCTATGTACTTCATAGTCTTCAAACAACCAAGTATTTGATTTTTTGATATGATACCGTCGAAGCCAAATTCCAGTGCCTACCATTGACCCAGTGGGATACTCAAGGCCTTCACCATCAATGAATGTGGAATTCAATTTTTTCCCCTCTACACAAAAAGACCAGAAGTATTTTGTTCCTTTTCATTAAATTTTGTCATAATAACTACAAAATTTTTCCCTATATCACAAAGTAAAAATCAAGTCAAATTTAAAATACATTCATATGATTTAAAGACACTATAAGTTTTAATGATCATGGAAATTTATGTATTGAGTGGAATTAGAGGTCTACACATCCATTCATCCACCCATTATTGTGACTCATACTCATTCCACACAAAATCAATTAATGATATACAAAAAACATGCCACACACCTAATATAAATAGTGCAAGAAATTTCATTTAAACTACGAAATGAGTGCATATCATTGATTTTTTATCTATCATACAATATTCAAAGATTTATAAATGTTGTTCCTATATCAACCAAAAATATATATGAACCATTGTACTCTCTTGAGATTCGTGGCCCATGTTCTTGACAAACCAATCAAGATTGCTTTCTACACCTGTAAATTTAGAACCATCTTTAAACTTTAACTCTTGTCTTGCAAGGGCTCTTTTCACACATGTTCCTACATCATCATGTTCTCCTTTCTTATGTCCTTCCTCAGTAAAACTCTAGATATGTTGTACACATGTTTCTATGTGCATCCTTCTTATCCAATAAAACATCTGTGCTTTCTTGAATTGTGATGTGTAGTTGTTCTACCAAATGTAATGTTGATTGAAAATAATGTTCCTCTCATTCAAGTTCAGATAAAAAAAACTGGAAACACCCTTGCACATATTCTGTAGAATGTGTCTGATCATCACTAATATAGAAATGATACTCTCTTAATATTTTTCAATATTTCTCATTGCTTTCTGAAGAGTGCATGAATGTTATATGCATGAAAATATCAAGTTTCACTAATTTATAGTATTCAGAATGAACCTCCATTTGTGGCTGCAATGTGTAATTCTCTACGAAGTCAACTACTAAAAAAATAGTACTAAGTGGGAATGTGTCCTTTCTTAACTTCAATTTTCATCCATCCATTGAGCTTTATGTTTACGCCTTGCATACTCATAAACAATTTACTCTCTGAATTTGACCCATATATTTTGATACAGGTAATTGTTTTGTAACAATCTCACACCTCTTAGATTATTTTCCATCTTTTAATTGATATGCCACATATTTATCTTTGTTAAAACTAACTAATTCTTTTTCTATTGAATTTTTACTCTCCTCATGGATACAACTTTTCAAATTTTGAAATCCACCACATACGTTTTTTTTTTATTATTGGTAAACAGTTTTTTTAAAGGGACTATACCCTTTTACAACAGTGCTCCAAAGCAAAATTTTACCCCAAAAATCCCAACAACAACAGCAAAAACAAGACAACTGCTATAAAAAAAAGCTAAAAAAAACTTAACAGCAACACAGCTGCCCAACAACTGTTCAATTGGCCATTTTTTCTAGATGTAACAATAATAGCACCAAAAACAACAAGAATCAAACCAGAGTGGTGGGGGATTTAGATTTGACATTTCCCTTCTTTTTCCGATCCACCACTATCCATTCTGTTCCATCCAAACATGCCTTATTTTTAAAAAAAATCTTGTTGATCTTTCACAAAATACAATAGGAATAAATTCCCTTACAAATTTTGGTGCAACATTTAATCCACACTCCTCTCATAGTGAGCAACATGATATCTGTATGTAAAACACAACATACTTGACAAAAAAATGTCATAGTGCATTGAAAATTCAACATGATGCCTGCAGCAGCAAGTGGTACTTTAGCGAGTGATTTATTTTCACATAAAAAGGTTTGTTCATTTCAAAAAATCTTTGGCTATTTTAGCTTCTAGATTTTCATTCTTAAACTTAGAGAAAAAAATTGTTTGATTCATATCCAAGAATTTTTTTTTTTCAAACGATTCATGATTATGAGAAAAAATTTGTTTGATTCATATTCTTATTTTTATTGTATCTCTTCTATTCAGTGACACCCTTGTGTTGTCATTCCAAAAATTTACAAATAATTCTTGTAGAATATCAGATGTATCCTTTTCTTTCCTTGGGAGTCTACTAGATAATGCCCAATAGTCGGTGTTATTGGCTAACTCAAGACTTTTATGCCTCCCTATTTCTTTCATTAGTGTTTTTCTATTTAGCTTCAAATATCTGCTTGTTTATATGATCCAGTGTTTATTAATTATTTTATCACTTATTATACAATTAGTAAGTGCACATCGTGTAGCATTACTATCTTTGGTGCATCTGTTGACACCTACAATTTAGTAGGCTTTATGTATATTTTCAACAATTGACACATTTCGATCATCAACATTAGATGTTTTTAATCCTAGGGTCTTCATTGTATGTCTCATCTTAATTAATTTCACCAACGTAACAAATAATTGACATCTTTTTGTATCATTCAAATTCTCAAAGTAATTATCCCGAATTCCCATAGCTTTTCTTCTCACATTTCTTTCAGACATTTTGTTTGGCATAGATTTTATATTGGTTTCATCAATTTCAATTAAGTGAATGGGTTTTCTTAAAAAAATTGAAGGAGGTGTTCTTAGAGGTGAAGATTCATTAGCAAGGTTACTTTCTTCATTTAGTGTTTCCATGCAAATTTCAGGATTAACATTTGGATTCTCAGGTAAAGGTTCAACATTTGGATTCTCAAACAAAGGTTCAACATTTGAATTCATGTCAATTTTTTTATCCATACAAACAATTTCATTCAATTAATTATCAATATTCATTGAAAAATCATTATTCTCTACATTTTTATTATGTATTTCATCCTCATTTTCTAAAACATTACATATATTTGATATATAGTAGATATACCTTGGCCATCATGAAGTTTTTGCATCCACTTCACTTTATTTATTCTCATCTCTTCCAATTTCTCTGATGTCTTGTTCTAGACTTTATTCTTGTCCTTACATCATCTTTTATCACCCATGATTACAAATATATAGATAGTGGGGTAGGGGACAAGCTCAACTACTAAAAATTTGCGCACGAATGAATAAGAATGTGTAGAGAAAACATAAAGGGGACAAAAATCCCGTGAAATATATGAAAAGGACGTTGGATGGAAATGAAATATATAGAAATCATAACTTGTACACTTTATAATACGTACGCATTTTTATTTTTCCCTATTCCAAGGCATGCATCTAGGCTTGGATCCGTTTTTGATCCCCAAGTTTGAAGCATGGACCTGCAAAATCATTGCAAACAACATATTTTTAAATAAAAATGGTAAAATAACTATTCCTCCATAATAAATAAAACTAAAACCATCATCAAATTTAATAAAAAAATGACTACGAGGTTGAGTAAACTTTCTTCTTTCGAAAAATCTGATTTTTCAAATTTTTTGACAAATATAAGGTTTTCATACTAATTATTTTCTAAATATGCCTTTTTGTAGCTATTTTTTGAGTTTATACATGTGTGTATTTTTTTTACTCATCGAGATTGAATAAAAATTTTACAGTCCTAAACTAGGACTAATTCTATACGTATTTAAAAAAACTAATTTTCGATATTTTTTTAGGTAGTTAGGGGGAGCACAATTGGAGCTATTTTTTAAAATTAAAAATTTTTGCACTTGAAAAATCATTAAAAAAATGCTCACTAAAAAATATTTAAATAAAATCTAGCCCAAACTAGATGCTCCTATATATCTTTCTCCCAAAGGGTTTTCAAAAATACTAAATAATGCTCAAACAATGGTGGGGGGCACGAACGACTATCTACTATGTTTTTTAACAAAAACATGAGCACCTATTGGTATTTTAGTTCTTTAAATCACTTAACGATTTAAAAAAAAGTAGCTTACAAACTAGACTCAAAATGCTACAATTCATGTTCTTATAACATCTTTCAATTTTGAGTGTAACTATTTCAAATAACTTGTATAAGTTGAAGATTTTTATTTTTTAGAAAAAGGTTTCTACTTAAGACCACCCCTTTTCCCCCCAACTTGGTGCACTTATCCCTAAGAAATAACTTTTAAACCTTTTATATGATAATGTAGCGTACATCAAATTTAAGGGTGAAACTCCCTTATGACATTCAAATGGATGTCAAATTTAAATTTGGCCATTAATTTTTAACTCTCACAAATATTATAGTCCAACACTAGCATCAACTACAAAATAAAGAAAAATAGTCATACATATGCAAAATTAATTTTCAGGAAAATAAAATTCAAACTAAATTTACATATCACGATAGTATTATTAAGTCAAAATATGTCCTAAAATTTCCTAAATAGGACCAATAATAAAAAAGTACACAAACATCCTAAAATCATATAACTTAAAAACTAATAAATGTAGATGGATCATTTTTAGGTGTACACCTACAATTCTAATGTTTCGGTTTCTTAATTATATCAAGAGGCATTATACAATGGCCATCGGGGGATGGTGTTGGAATGTAATGTCTGTGAGTGAATTCAAATTTAATTACAACCTTAAAATTTTCATCCATTTGATAATTAACTAAAATATATATACATGTACTTGCAAAGACTTAATATTATTGCAAGGTTAGTTAATTACTATGGTGTTAGTGTATCTATGTGTTTATTGATTATTATTCCAGGTGTTTAAACCCTAAATAATTAAATAAAGATTTAATGTGGATTTGTTTTCATATTTATTTTGATATTTAAGGTTTAAGATGCTTTATTTTCTAATATAATTAATAAACGTTAACATGCAAAACATATTTTAGTTTTTGATACAATGTGTGATACCTAAACAACAAAAAGGATTTATTAAAACATGAGAAAATATTACTTAGTTGCACATAAAGGTACCAATGTGATATGGTTGTGTAGAATGTTAGAGATTTACAAGTGCTTCATATCTTGAATTGTGTATAAATGAGCATGAAATTAACAACATAATCGACCCTCAATGCAAAATTGTAATTTTAACATATGTTGACTTCAAGATTAAACTAAAATATGCAAGTTTTCCTTTCAAGTTTTCATTGACAACACCTTACTTTCTAAAATATCTTCAGACTATATTTCCAACATTCTCTTCCTATCGTATCCCCTCTATCTTTCGAAAAATTGACAAAAAAATACACATGTTACATAAGTGCCTCATTGTACAAGAGAGATGGCTTCCACAAAAAATTTATTGTGAAAGCATGCAATGCTATAATGTATTATTGAGAAACTATAGGGGGATTTATAGAAAGAGAAAGGAAAGGATTGGAAATGGGAGATACCAAATAGGTTTTAAAATAATCTAATAGTTAACTACATTCTAACTAGAACAAACCCCCACCACTCTACATCAGACTAAAGTCCTAAATTGCCAACATTCCCCCATTATTACATTATCTATACAAATTTACTCCCTAAACAGTTCACATTTCCAATTTCCAAGGGATTTGGTGAGTATATCCGCTATCTATGCATCTGTTGGAAAGTAATAGAGTTAGATGTGGTGGTTTAAGACTTTCTCTCAAATGTAGTGACTGGTGAACTAAAATAGGACCTAATGGATGTAAATTATGTTTTAGGGTATTTATGATAATCTAAGTATGAGGACTAAAATGATGTATAAATGAACTAAAATAGTATGAAATAATTGAAATTAATTATTCTAAGTGAAATAAAATCCTAAGTATGCAAGAGAGGAGAGAGAAATAGCATAGATGATTGAAGAAGACTGTCGCATGTTGTTGCAGGTCTCAACAGAGAATCTGGAAGTGCAGACAAACACTCAGAGACCCTGCGAAGGGAATATCTCGAAGACTTGAGATGTCTAAGGTGCCTGGGAGTGTAGTGGGGAACTTCAGGGTGCCATGTCCTGTAATATGAGTGCTCTGAACACTGCAAATGCTTAAAAATTGCAACTGGTATGGTCGTAAGTTGTTACCGAATGTTTCTTTTCTATCACGCTAGATTTTCCGAGTGAATTGTGTAATGACCTGTAAATCAAAGAGAAGTATAAAACCCCAGAAAAATAAAAGATGCATATGAATGGGTCAGAATGACCACAACTGCCAATCTAGTGGTCTTATTGTTGAGCACTACACTATATTTCATACCTGGATGTAGTTCTGGTGTATGTGTGTGTGGGTGTGTGCATTGTTGTGCCCTAGGTGCTCTCATGTCAGTCGCACTTTGTGAAGTAGTAAGCAATAGTAGTTATAGAACATGTAAGTAAAATGTGTGCATGGAATAGAATAAAATCCCTCCCACTATGCAATGTGTGTGATGCAAATCTCCTAGCCTTGTGCATGGCACTAATGGATGCAAGTGATGCAATAGATGTAGCTCTAGATGGAGTGATAATATTCTAAGATGCTAGGACCCTCATCATGGTCTTATAAGCTTTATATTTATAGGTCTCTCAAGTCTAATTCTGTAATTAATCCTAGAAAATCCCCAAAAGAAAGAAAAGGATGACCAAGGTGCCAAAGGATAGGGCACCCTGAATTTGGGCTAGAATGATGGGTTAGTTGCAAAATGGGCGGGTATGTGCTGTAAAATATGAAGGAAATACAAAAAAAATAAAACAAATAAAGATGGCCAAAAGGTGGGATTAATTAGTACTTTAACCACTTGAGAACCTTCTAAATAGTAGTATAAGACCGGGATAAATTATGTGTAAAGTGCATAATTTTGTGTCTACATTTTCCCCCACTTTATGTTGGTGAGTAGGAAAGCTCAGTAACATAAAGAAGATAGAGATGTGTACCTGATATCCATGTAGAGTGTAGAAGAAAACATGTCAATGGACTAGACTCAAGCATGGAATGACAAAAAAAAATATGGAGGAGTGTGGATTATAAAGATGAAAAAAATGCATAAAAAGTGATGAGAGTGAACCTAGAGTGGAATGGGTGTGTAGCTACTACTGTGTGTAGTGTACCTACATGGTTAGTAAAGGAAAATGTATGTAGCAGTGTGTTGTCATTGTCGATATCATTTTTTTCTTTGTTGTCGTTGTTGTTGTTGCCCCCAATTTGACTGCTTGTTTCTCATACGACGAACCTATAAGGAGAAAATTATCAAGTAGTCAAATATGTATGTATGTAAAAAAATTTGTGTAAAATACACAAATGTAAAGTACGCAAATGTAAAATACATCTAGAAAAAGTGTAAACGGAACAAGTGCACCTGATCCATGTCGAGAAAAAGGGTGTAGAAGGATATCATGTACTGTCGTGAGTTTTTCGGGTGATCTCATGCCACCCTAGCTGAAGAATTATAGGGATCAAATTCTCTGTGTCCTCCATCTCTAACCTCTTCTGCTGAATTTTTTTGAAGAGATATTTGTACTGCACTGGTTTTTTGGGTGATCTGATGCCACTAGATGGAGAAGTGTAGAGAGGCCACCCATTATAACCCCTAAGCTTGTAACTGCTCCACAGAATTGTTGAAGGACACCATGTCCTGTTATGGTGGCTATGTATGAAGTTCGTAGATTGGTCTAAACTCACTCATTGTGTCTGAACCGGTGTAAATACGTTGTGTTATTAGAAAACCCACAATGATGCCCCCCTCTTTGGGGGTGTATGTGACGACCTTGGAAGGAGAATGCAGGCCCAAAAGAGGACTAACTGTACTCTGACTTGTAACCATCTCATCCCTGTAGGGGTGAAGGGAAAGTGTTTGGTAGATAGAAAGGTGCACAAAAAAGGGGATGGCTAGCCAAAACAAGTGTTAGTCTGTAAGAACATGCATGTAATTAGTTTTAAAATGTAAACAGTATAGAAAAACTACCAAGCACATTAGTGCAAACATGTAAAAAATAGTAAGAAGATTGCAAAAACAGGTTACAAATAAGTTACATCACTCATGATTTCGCATGACACACAAGGCCATCATGGTTGTAAACAACAGATAAGTGTTTACATAATAAAATGGAAAATCCCGTATACAATAGAAAATAAAGAAGACAAGTAGAAATACAAAAGTAGTCATGGAAACATGTAATCGTGTAAAACTAGTGTTTCACATGGAGTGCCCATTAGCATGTTACATTGATAACTGATGTTTCAAAAACATGTATGAACAAATAAGTATAAGATGCTAAGTACAAAATGAAACAATAACACCTGTATGAGTCGAATGTGGATGCCCCCAGTAACCAGTATAATAAGGGTAGAAGGAAAACATCCATGCCATGTGTAAAGTCTTGTATCTACAATCACACTAAACAAAAAGGTGAACGTGAATGTGTGTATGATAATGACATATAAGAAAGCAAGATAACATGTGTAGTAAAGTGATCGTGTAAAACACTAGAAAGCAAAATTAAATGTCCCCAAGACAATGCAATATGAAATGGATGGATGGAATAGAATGCAAAGATGGAATGATAGGAGGAAAATTCCCCCCGAGTGTATGGAAGTGTATGAAGTGAGGTTCATTTTTTTCCCCCTCAGCAGTGAAGAATGAACTATAAACGAGAGTGAGTCATTTAGAAATGGTTGAGTAGTGTTGGTTGTGTCTAGCGTGCTGCAATGAGTGTGTATATGTAATGGTGATGAAATGTGACATGGGGAGATGATATGTGTGGACCCTATAACGTAAGCATATGCCACGAATTTTTTTGAATAGACGAGTGATGATTTAGCCTTAAGTTTATATCACTATGGGATGAGTGGTAATAAGTGGAGATGAAGTGTGAGATGTAAAAAGGATGTGCATGATCCCTATAGCTGAAACGTATATCATGACTTGTTGAATGGGTGAGTGATGATTTATCCCTAAGCATATATCACTACATGATAAAAGAAGAAGGTGACAATTTATCCTATAGCATATATCACTACAAGATGGGTGATGAGGGTGTATGAATTATATATGAGTATTTTGTGGATAACGGAAGGTGGTGATTTAGCACTAAGCGTATACCATATGTGATGAATAAGGTGAGGGTGGTGATTTATCCTAGTGTGTACCACTAAGTGATGAGTGAGAGTAAGGTGGTGATTTAGCCTAAAGCGTATACCACTGAGTGATGAGTAGGATAAATTATTATATAATATTATTTCATAGAATAGGATAATAGAATAGGTGATGATATGATATAAAAGGATAATGAGACATTGATGAAGGGAGTGGTGAGGTAACCTAAGGTGTATACCACTACAGGATGATTGAAGGTGTGATAATTCCATGGAACAATGTTGGAATTGAGAAAAATATAGGATAATGAGAGAATGTCATAGGATGATGTAGAAGTGATGAAAAGAGTGGTGATTTAACCTAAGGTGTATACCACCGTGATATGTGATTATGAGTGTGGGTGATGATATAGCCTAGAGAATTTGTCACTAGTTTTATGAATGTGGTATGATGGCATGTCTCATGTAGGTAAGGTCAATTTGATTAGTAAACCCTTGACAGTTGAGTATGGACTGAGGAACTAGAGTGTTTCATAGGGTGGTGAGTGCAGGGCATAGAACAATGTAGTGTAGGTGACAAAATAGTGAATAGAGTGTGTAGATGTGCGGTAAAATGTAGAAAGTGTGATGACAGGTGTATATAGAATATACAGTGGTGATAGGTAAAGCTATACCCATGGAAAATGTGACCTAGTGTAAGTATGGAATGTGTGGATGTAATGTAAAACTAGACTCATATATAATGATGACTAGTGTAGCGTGTATGAGATAGATGATGTGAAAATAACTAGTAGATGAGGTATGCATAGGATGATGTAAGATGTGTGGTATGTGTGATGGCATAAATGTGTAGACCTTAGTGTACAGTGTGTGGGGTTCAGTGTAATGGTAATCCTTCAACAGTCCAGTGTGAACCGAAGCACAAGAGTGCATCATCGGGTAACGAAGGGTGTGGTGATATGCGTGGTGATATACAAGCGAGTGATAGATATGAAATATGTGATTGAAGATTACCTAGTTAGGCTAAAAGAAGAGGGGGTGAGTATGTGATATAATATGCCCTCAGACGGTAGTATGATATGTGGGACTATGTGAACTCATCAAGGAGATTTTCATCCTCTAGATCAAATTCAAATGGATCAAAAGTGGCAACTTGGTAAAATATAGTATGAGGTTGATCACGTAATGAGCCAGTGAGAGACAAATGTACATGCCCATAGCATATTATTTGTCAGTAAATGGAGGATTCATACAACTGTGTGCATACCAACGAGTGAGGTTAGGTGAGTAGCCCAGAAAGGAACTATTGCAAATGGAAACGTGAACAAAGGGCATGGATAATGAGTTATCAGTGTGACTAGGGTCTAATGTACCTCCGATGTAAGTAAGCTAGGAGTCCCGTAATGTGAGTAGAGAAGAACAAGTTGTAAGTGGTAGATAGAAGAGGAGATCAAAGACACGTAAACCATAAATGGTGGTGATCATGACAAAACCGTAATTGAGATGAGAGGCATGAGTAGAAGGCTTAAGGTTCTCACAATAAATCCAATGCGAGCTAGACTAGTAGGGGAACACATGGTTTCATCGCATGTGGGATCAAACATAACATGTTCCCAATAGGACTCACGAATGAAAATCATACATGTAAAAGGGGTGGGAGGTAATGATGAAAGAAAAGAAGGAAGGATATTGTGTATGAAGGGAACATACGGTTGATGTGGATTTATAGCAGTAGTAGGAGATAGTGTGGGAGGGATAGCATCTAGTAAACAGATATCACCATCAAGTGATGGTAAATGAGGTTGATCATCCACAGGTTGAGGTTCCTCTGTAGTATCAATGTGAGACATAGGGATGTTAGTATGAGGGTCATGGGCACAATATTGGAATGGATCACAATCACAAAATATGGTATACTTGATATGCTCATGCAAGAATTTGACCCAACTATGGACAGTGGATGCAACAACTTGCATGACATGAAGCCATGGTCTGCTTAACAGAAAATTATATCCAACAGGAAAATCAATGACAAAGAAGAAAGTAGGGAGAATCTTAGGTCTTATGGTGAAAGGTAAGGTAACATGGCCTAGACATGGACAAAAATAACCATCATAAGCACAAAGTGAAATGGAAGAAGGGACTAATGTCACGAGAAGACAAAACCTAAAGCCTTGGAGAAAGGTCATAGAGCATAGATTGAGCCCAAATCCATTTTCTATAAGAGTGCACTTGAAAACCACATTGTAGATGTGAGACACAATATAAAGGGGTGGGTCATTGTCAAAGGGGTGAATCATTGTCAAAGGGGTGAATGTTAGTTGAAAGATGGTCCCAAAATGTGATATGTTGTGAAACAGGCCTTAACAAACGTGTTAAACATGGAATATGGATGCATGTCAATAGAAACATTGGTAGTAGCAAAGAGGTTTTGAACTTGGTCAACCAAATCAGGGTGGGTAAGTAGAAATTCGGTAATCGAAATATCCATGAGGGTAGGATGAAGATCCCTAGAAGGTGGTAGAAGGAGACGTCGGTTTCACCAAAATGAATAACTAAAATAGGGCCTAATGGATGTAAATGAGGTATTAGGGTATTTATGTTAATCTAAGTAGGAGGACTAAAAATTTGTATAAATAAACTAAAACAATATGAAATAATTGAAATTAATTATTATAAGTGAAATAAAACCCTAAATATGCAAGAGATGAGAGAGAAATAGCTTAGATGATTGAAGAAGACTGTCATAGGTTGTCGCAGGTCTAATCAAAAAATCTGGAAGTGTAGACCAACACTCAAGGACCCTATGAAGGGTATATCTGAGATATCTGAGATGTCTGGGGCACCCCGGCAGTGTACAATGGGTGCTCTGAACACTATAAATGCTCAAAACCTGCAACTTTGGTATAGTTGTAAGTTTGTTCTGAATTTTTCTTGTCTGTTGTGTTGGATTCACCGAGTGAACTATGTAATGACTTGCAACTCTAGAAAAGAGAAGTATCAAATCCTCGAAAAATAAAAGATGCATATGAATGGGGCAGACTGACCTTAGCCACCAAATTAGTGGTCTTATTGCTGAGTGTTTCATTACATTTCAGACTCAGATGTAGTTATGGTGTGTGTGTTTGTTCATTGTCGTGCCCTAGGTGTTCTCGTTCCAGTCGCACTTTGTGAAGTAGTGAGCAATAATATCTATAGAAAATGTAAGTAGAATGTGTGCATGGAGTAGAATAGAATCCCCCCCCTATGCAGTGTGTGTGATGTAGATCTCCTAGCCTTAATGCATGACACTAATGGATGCAAGTGATGCAATGGATGTAGCTCTAGATGGAGTGATAGTAGTTTGTGACGCTAGGACCCTCATTATGGTCTTATAAGCTTTATATTTATAGGGATCTCAAGTCTAATTTTGTAATTAATCCTGATAAGGCTGACTGAGAAAAAGATAAAAAATAAAAAATGGCTAGAAAATCCCCAAAAGAAAGGAGGAAAAAGGATGTGCATAGACTAAGGCGCCAAAACGTGGGACTAGGGTACCCCAGTACATTCTAGGGAGCCCTAAATTTGGGCTAGAGTGACGGGGCATTTGTGAAATGGGTGGGTATGTGCTGGAAAATATGTAGGAAATAAGAAACAAAATATAAAATAAAGATGGCCAAAAGTTGGGATTAATTAGTACTCTAACCACTTGAGAACCTTCTAAATAGTATTATAAGACCAGGCTAAATTATGTGTAAAGTGCATAATTTTGTGTCTACAATGACATTGGACCTCAATAGGCTTGGTCCTTTCATGAAAAATAAAATTTTTCACAAGCTTCAACACACCCCAATTATCACAAGGAAGAATAGGTGTCTTCTCTTCATGAATTTTCTTATCAACTAGTGTGCGACATAACCATATCACCTCACACACAGATCCATGTGTGACATGATACTTTGCCTCAGTGGATGAAAGAGAAACAACAGTTTTCTTCTTACTGATCCATGAGATCGGTCTAGATCTAAGATGAAATATGTATCCTCACGTTGACTTTATATCATCAACAGATCCAACATTATTTGAGTTGATGCATCCTTGCAAGAAGAACTGAGTTTTCTTCTTGTATTACATACCATATTCAAGTGTACCCATGACATATCCCAAAACATGATTTTTTTCAACCGAGTGGCACTGATATTGTTGGTATGACTGATTATGAAATTGCTATGAAGTTGGTATGTATTGGAGAAGATGGTAAATCAGTCGTGCAGGGTCACCAAACTGGGTTGTGTGTTTGATTGCAAACAAGAGTGGCCCCCTATATGATAGCAATTCACTGTATGGCTCACACAATGAATTTAGCATATAAAATGGTTAACAACTATGAAAATTTTGCTAAAGTAGAAGACCTTATCAAAGAACTTAATTTCTATACTGCAAGAAACCCAAACTAATTTCTTGAGTTTCAAAAATTTTCAATTGGAATTACAGATGGCAAAATTTTTTTGAAGGATATTGAGACAAGGTGGATTTCTTTGCATGAGCCTACATGCAAAATTTGTGAGGAGTGTCCATCGTTGGTTTGTTTCATGTACAAATATCATTATGATGTTGACAGGGCGAGGGACTTGTTGTTCCATTTAACTTATTTGTAAACATTTATTACATTGGTTGGCATTCTTCCAATGTTGAAGGAGATCAATAAATTGATGAATCTTTCACAAGAAAGATTAATCTCTATTGATGATTTTATCTAGATGAGAAAAATGGCATGTCAAAGTCTTGATGTCTTATACACTTACCAAGATAGTTTTGATAAACCTGTTTTTAATAACTAGAAATTTTTATTGGATCTTAAGAATCCTAGTAATTATTTGAGATTTATTATCCATGATCACCTTTGTATCAATGTTAATGGGAGAAATATACCACTACACATTTTACAAAAACATCAAGATATTACAAGATCGGAAAGAGATGAAGTTCTTATGACACATAATTTGTTTGATTTTGTTACAGTTAAAACAAGAATAAAACTTAAAAATTTGTAGAATCCTTATCATTAGAAATTATAGAATTTTTTAACAAAGATAAAATTCTTGAAGTAATCGGTGTGATGAATCCAAATTTTTGGAATACTAAAGATATAGAGTTTGTAAGTAAGCTTTTCCATGGGTACAATAATGGATCATTTCACGAAGACATCAGAGGTCAAGGGTATCAAAATCAAAGGTATACTGAATAATGATTTAATAAAGTCTCAATAAACTGATTTTGCAACGAAAATGAGGACCCTGTATAAATTTTTAGAAAAACCTTCTAAGAGTGGTGCTATTACAAGGCGCTAGTGAAAAATCTATGAAAGTAGTGTGTTACAGGAATATATCATTAAATATTTTCAAATATAGGATTTGTGCCAAACAATGATTTTGGGATATGTGGAGGATAAAAGGGTTTTTTAGTGCTTTATATTTTATAAAATCAGAAATAAGAAATAGGTTGGATAAAAATATTGAAAGCTATATGAGGTGTTATGTTTCTAGTTACTCCTTGGAAACATTTCCTTTCGATAGAAAAATTGTGCATTGGAATTCCCTTGCCGAAAGAAGAGGTGTAAATAATATAGTGACAAGTTCAAATGTTCTCAACGATTAGTCTGGAATTGGTGTATCATCAAACTCTGCAAATGTGAATATCAACTATGAAGAAGCAATTGAAAATGGATGGTTTCAGATTTAGATAGGTATCACCTTGACCTTACTTTTATTGTTTGCTACCTTACATTTTAACTTTTGTTATTTATTCAATTTCATATAAAAATATTCGAATATAAAAGTTTATAGTTAAATGTAATACAATTGTAATTCTGTAGATGCAAATATTGACTATGAGGAAGATTTTTAACATTTTTTTTCATCTCTAGTTATCATTGAAGATGTTACACGTGTATATATAATTACATTTATTTAAATAAAATTATTTATTAAAATTTTGTTTTACTAAAATTGGTATTTTAATATTTCTAAACTTCTTTGATGTTTTGTTTCAAACTTCTAGTTGATCTACTCCAGTCACTGCCAACTGGGCACCAGATTCATGACACTTGTGTCACCATCGACATGCATAGGTTCTGGTTTACTTTAATTTTCTTTAATGTTTATGTTTCTTCCTTCATTTTCTCAATCAATATTTCATATTTTCTTTATTGAAAACATGGGTTGACATGCATCCAAGTAAGTTCTCACTTCTCGGGACTGACATTGCCAGGCAACGCACCATATATATATATATATATATATATATATCTTAATCCATTTTTCGTGTAGAGTTCTCTTGATTCGAAGGTCATGTAGCTCGCTGCAAAGGATGATTTCTCTTTTTTATTTCATATGCTTTGTCACCCATCTAGAAGACTCAACGTACCTTAAACCCTATCATAGCTGGTGTTTTAACAGTCATGTTTAATTTATTTTGGATACTATTTTTAAAATATCGTAATAGACATTATTACATGATTTTTTTGTATTAAGTGCAAGAGAATCATTACATGAGTGATGAAATATTGAATGCACTCAAATCATGTGAAATCATAAATGAGGTAGTCAAATTACGTGTAAAAAATTATATTCCGAAAAAAAATTGCACTGTAAATAACTAAAATTTTTTTGCTAAAGAAAATACATTCCAGACATATTTTGATATCAGCACACAACAAAAAACTGCAATGCGATTCTTCCTAAGGATTTCATAAGGTTTACAAGTAGAGAAAATAAGATTTTGAGAAGTTTTAAATATGAAGAAACCTAATACAGAGTTTGAATTTTATAAGTACAGAGAAGAAGATTTTTAGAAGACTTAAATGTGAAAAAACTTGATACAGAGTTCGAATTTTACAAGTAGAGAGAAGAATATTTTCATAAGGTTTAAATTTGAAGAAACCTGATACAGAGTTCAAATTTTACAAGTAGAGAGAATAAGATTTTATTGTATTAAGTGGAAGAGGATCAATAATGTCTAAAGCAATCTATCACATCTCGTCACTATCATACCACATTCTAAATTTTATTATAGCATAATCATTTAAATCCATTATCATCATCCATGATCATGTTAGCAGCTACATCTATGTCCAAACACAATTCATCATCATCCATATTCACTTTAATGTTGTAACACCCATAAAAAGACGTTCTAGGAACAAATTAAAATCTTAAACACTTATCCTGAAAGTTGCGGCAATTTATTTTTTTTTAAGTTAAAAGGTTACAAGGGTGTCAACCCCTAGGGTACATTAAATTAATTTTCATCAATACTCTCTACTTTCTAAAGGATGGACCAGGTCTAAGTTAAATGATTAAATATTCTTAATTTATCTCTAAGGTCAATTAATTAACATTTCACTAGGAAGGTGCCATTATTTAATTTAAACTTGGTTAAATGTTTTTATCCTTCTTAATTAACATTTACACCCTAGAATATTTACCTTATACTTAGTTACTTTAGTTCCAAAATCTAAATAACTTAAATGTCCATTTCATTAATTTTCTAAAACATACTAGAAACTAAGTTAACAACCTTGCACACTAAGGTGCTTAAATGGCCCCATTCACCCATCTACACATACCTTTAAATTTATTTAAAACACCCATAAAATTAATTCCTACCAAACAAATGTAGGGTCTATCCTCAACCCTTAGATCAAATCATTTGTGGCCACTAGATCCTAGGGTTCCCAAACTAACCCTAAAATCCTTATGAATTTCTATTAATTCCTTTTCTTTACCCTAGTCTCCTCATTTGGTCACTTATTTTTTTGTTTAATTTGCAGGTTGGAGAAATGGAAGCCATGGGAGCAAGGAAGGAAGAAACTATGGAGGAATTTACAAAATCAAGATCATTTTAGTCTAGGTTGTAGATTTATCATTGCAATTTTTTTCATTCAAGGATTGAAGGGGTTTCCACTCCAAATCTGGAGTTATTACAAAGTTATTTTTATTTTGAGTTTTTTATTTGGTGAAAACCCTACCTCCATTAATATATATGAGATTTAGCACTTTTAATTATCCATTTGAAGTTTTACTTGTTTGAACAATGAAATTATACCTTCATTTGTTTGCTGGAAGTTTCCTCTTAATTTTTACAAGCTTAAATTTTTATTTAGACCAAGTTAAAATTTACACAGGCCCATATTTATGTTTTCTTCCATTAGCGATATAACCGCCACCCAAAGTAGGCCGGCGTTCCTGGGACTGCCGCCCTACCTAGGTTAGGAATCACAAACCGCCGCCTTGCCTGAGTGGTAGTTCTGAGATTTCCGCTTTGCTTGAGTGGTGGTTGCAAGACCGCCACTCTGCACGTGGCGGAAGTCTTGTTCCTTAGAAATAGAACATTAAAATATGATATTTTTCAAAAAACAAAATTCACTAGAGTGTTTTAAAAGTCATTCTGAACTTAAATTTTATGTGCCTAAAGTTTCCAGCTGCAAGATTTAATTAATTTATTCATTCCATAGTAAATTTACTCATTTTAAGCATTTCCTATTTCAATAGTAACAACAACTACAAGATCATTTTCATTTCTCTCAAAAAAATTTCTTTCAAGACCAAAATTATAAATGAAGCTAAATCTACTTCTATGTTGTTATTTTTTTTCTTACTACAAAAATGCAACATTCCAACATAACAATATACCTCAAATTTGTTTCCTCTTTCCATTTCCACTACAACTTATTTGTTCAAATAACTACTGAGAACTTTGTTCTACATTTAAGGTTTCCAAGCATACACTATTAGTATTTTTCAATTTCTATATTCTTTCTTTTCTTTTCACAATACTATAACTTTAACAATGATAAAGAACTTTCTTTTCCTTGAGCATAGCTCATTTCTTTTGATGCAAAAATCTTCTTTTATCACAATAAAAAATATACCTAAAATTTTAAACATGATTTCCATTTTGGAGCATTCCTTTACATAATACCATTTGACGAGAAGGAAAATTATACAATTCCTCAATGAGCTTCCTTCAAATAATAATACAACTTACAAAGCAACTTTTCTCTTTTTTTAAAAATACAATATTACAAATCTTCCACCTTAAGTGGGAATAACAAGAAGATTTTCTCACAAACAAATATTTATTTTGGACATCAACAAAGGATCCAAGTTTCACATCACCAACAAAAGCTCCACCATGCTTCACTTTATCAACAACAAAAAAGGGGGGAGAGGCACCACTCTCCACCCAACCAATAATCCAATGAGGAGAAGAAGCTATCCTCCTCATTAGCCTCCAAGCCCCAACCACATTGCAATGAAAAATGGATCCAACTCATGTCAACAATACAAGCTTCCACATAAAAATATAAGGATTCCACAATCATACCAAAACAAAACAGCAAAACTACAATCATAAGAAAGAAACCAACAAAATATACAAGGCCTCAAAATGTAAATCCAAAGGAGCAAGACCTATGGAGATATCACTTATGCCTCCCAATGGGAATTACGTTCCCACCTTAAAAACCCTCCAATAAAAATCTCAAAACCCCTACAGAACTATTATTCCTCCCTCAAGATCCTCTTATACCTCCCACATTCTCTAATACCTCCCTAATATCTCTTATGTCTCCCTCATAAAAAAAAGAGTAAGAAATGCAAGAATTTCTTGTCAAATGTAGGGCACCCAACTCAAATCCCTCAAAAAAATGAAATAAATGTTAGTGCAGAATCATAGTACCCTTAAATGTTTGCAACTAGATGAGTTGAGACTCTTAGTGTGATTGCACAACATGGAGCATCTCTCAAAGTGTGGGACTTTAAAATCGAGAGATATCTTCGAGTGAAGGTTGGTTCCTATTCCTCTGTTCAGGTGCACACAATGAATTGTAGAGGATCCACTCTAAAACCTACTCTATCTTACCAATGAGAAAGGGTTGAGAAGATGTGAGAAAATAAACCTAAGCTAACAAGGTGATGCACTAAAGGAATGTTAAAAACCCATTTTGCAATTTAACACAGAACATAGAAATACAAGACAACCACCATGCACATATAACCAAACTGCAATGAGAGATCAGAAGATAATAATGAACACATGAGAGGGTTGAGAATCATCCATAGACATATATTATTGCTCCATAGTTGATACAATACATTACAGTAGCCAAGAGGAAAAAATTTGTATTACAACTTGAATGGAAGGTTAGGAAAACTCCACAAATTCACTTGCAGACAAGGGAAGAAGGGAGGGTAAAAAACAGAAATTTCCAACCCTTTACAATGAGCCAAGCTCTTTCCTTCATAGACACAATGAAGAGAGAAGAATAAAAGAGGTGGAAAACCCGATTCAGAGCTCATCTACCAGCCATCAATGTAGCTGTAAATCCACCCACAATTTGTTGAGTCTGTCATTCTATGTCTGCCCGGCCCATTGAAGAAGGAAGAATGGTAGATCAAATCAAACCTGATATGGTTTTTAGAAGCAATCGGATTGCATATTAATGGTGTGAAGAATTTTTCCCATTTTTCACCCACGCAATCTCGTCAAAATTAAAGTCTCTGGTTTCCATGGCGTGGACAAGGTCGAGACGTTTCTAATGGTGCCAAATTTGTTGAATTTTGGGCATTGGATCAAAAGATATGTCCATTTGAATATTTGAGTCGGGTCCATCCAAAAATGGTGAAAAATAGTTAGCAAGATGGGTCCACGGGCCCAAAATTCACTTTGCACCTTTTGCACAAAAATGCACAAAATGCCCTGCAGCCCCATAATTAATTCTTGTCAAAAAACATCCTCGAGCCCGCTGGTCTGCATTTTACATTTAGACGAAAAGTCCTCCCCAAGCCCACTGGCCCGTATGTAATTTAGGCCTGACATGTGACTCCTTGGGCGTCAATAGACGTGTGGCTCATTTTTATACTTTACGCCTTTTCGAGCCAAAAAGTTTGAATTTCCTCCGACGACTTGCCTTCCTACCTTGAGTAAAAGCATGGCCACATGTAGAGCTAGCACACGTTTGGGGACTGCTTTTGGATTTTGTTTTTAAAGTCACACTGAAAAGACACGTGGTACCCTCTGTGACTTTACTCTATTTCTTTATGTTTTGGCTAAGTCTTTTTTATTTACGGGGCCATATGCTTGACCCATGACACATAGAGGCTCAACACACATTTGAGTCCACCCCTTGAGTTTTACCCTTTAGAGTTGTGTCAGGCTGACGTATGGTGCCTTCTGCTAACCCTTCTATATTTAGTTGATTTAAATGGCCGGATCTATCCCCTTTTTTACTTTTGGACACGTGGAAGCTCTGCGCTCACTTGAAACTAGCCCTTGGGCTTCCCCTCTTGAATTTGCATCATTGAGCCATGTGGCACCTTCCGCCAACTCTGCCTCATATTGAATTTTCAATTATTGACTTTGTCCCTTTTTGGACTTGGGACATGTGGAAGGCTATCACTTGTATGGGAGACCCATCTTTAGATTTACCTTTGAAGATGCACCGAGCTGCAACGTGGCTTCTTCCATGAGTTTGCAATACTTAGCTGATTCGGGCCAGTGTCTTTCTTGAACCATGGACATGTGGAAGCCTCGTGCTCATATGAGTCTCTACTAATGGGTTGTGCCTTTTGAATTTACACCATTGAGACACGTGGAGACTTCCACCAGTTCTCTATACTTAACTGATTTGGGCCCGCTACTATTTGACTTTTGTTGGACCCTAACCACGTGGAGAGCTAGCGCTAGTTTGAGTCTCCACCTTGGGTTCTCATTTTTGAAATTGTGCCAAGCTGACACATGATTCCTTCCACTCATTTGGACTTTTTAATGGGTGACTCTATCCCTTTTTAGTCCTAGGACACGTGGAAACTTTGGGCTTGTTTGGGGAAAATACCCTTGACCTCAACCCTTGAAGGTGCGTCGTTGATACACATGGCATCTTTCTCTGTCTCTCCCATACTTAGCCAATTTGAGCACGCTCTAAATTTTTTGTGAAGCTCGAAGACTTTGAGCCTTTCCCCAATTTTATCCTGAGAGCCTTTGGTTTCTTTGATGTTGTTTTCCTCCTTGCCGACCCTGATCCTCCATTGTAGAGCCTTCTTGTAACCTGTTTGTTGGATTTGAAATGTGGGCTCGTATGAAAAAACCATCCCTTGGATTTCTTCCTGCACAGGGTCGTGTTTGATCAATTTTTCTGGGGGGAAAATTAAGATAATAATTTGGTGACTCATGGGGACATTTTCCTACTAGATGAAGGGAATAGTAGCCTGGGAATTATCCATTGTGCATGGAGTCATGGGTAGTGGCTTGATGTTGAGCCTGTTATTGAAGCTTGAATCCGACATTTACACTTGGTGACCTAGAACCCACCCCGTTGTACTGGAAATGTACCCTTTAAGACCCAGTTTTAGTTGCTTTGTCTTTATTCTATTTTAAAATTAGCAACTATCATGGTGACCACGGGTCTCCCTGTTACAAATGTTGAAGGGCCTGGCACATTCACATGGAGGCACATCAAACTGTATAATGATGTAAACACAGAGCAATAAAAAAATTGTGCCACAACACTTAGGGAAATAAAACCTATGCTACAACAAGACAATGTGCATACGCATTTAGGGAAATTAAAGTCCTATGCTAATATTTATAAGGGTGAAACCTTCCTTTTCAGTAGCAATGTTTGAGAAAGATCCCATTGACTGGAATCTAAAATTCTTCACCATCTAATTTGGCCAGCTGGAAATCATTGCTACTTTTGTACCTTGTGATCATGTAGGGGCACTCCAAATGGCATCAAACTTAGAATGCCTTCCTGGTTTTTCCCGATCCGTATTCAACTTTAGAACTAGGTACCCCTCTTGAAAGGTCCTTGTTCTTACTTTCTTATCAAATATATTTTTGATCAATGCTTGATCCTTCACCAGGATCTGCATTGCATGCTCTCTTGCCTCTTCTACTTCCATTAGCTCTGCATTCCTGATTGTTATAGGTTCAAACTCGGCCAGTTCCAACTGTTTCATGAGCTCCAAAGCGAATAACTCTAATGATATTGGAAATACTACCTCTTTTCCATATACAAGCTTATATGGGGAGCTACCTGTGGCCCTTTTGGATGTGATAATATTAGCCCATAGAGATAATATGAGCTTTGTATGCCAAGTTCTCTGATTTTCATCAAGATTCCTTATGATAATCCTTAATAGGTTCTTGTTTTTGGATTCTACTTGGCCATTACATTGAGGGTAATAGTTTGATGAAGTGCTAAGGTATACACCATTCTTGATAGCTCATTCAATGATCCTCGTACCAAGGAATTCCAATGCATTATTAGATATAATAGTGTTAGGGACTCCAAACTTGGTGGCAATACCTTCATAGAAATCTAAGATGTTGGATTCATTTGCTTCTTTAAGTGCTACTGCTTCAGTCCACTTGGTGAAACAGTCTGTTGCTGTAAGTATCCACTTATGGCACTGGCTTGAATTTGGGTTAATCACTCCAATGAATTCTAGTCCCCATTGCATGAATGGCTGATCCACTAAAATTGGACGAAGGGGTAGGGATGATAATTTTTCATTTCCTATGAATAATGCACACTTTTTGCACTTATTGATCCATGATTAGCAATCTCTAAACATTGTAGGCCAATAATAACCAACTTTCATGATTTTGAGAGCTATTACTCAAGAAACAAAGTGGCCTCCTGCTTCTCCATCATGAAACTCATGCAATACCCTCTCAATTTGGCATGTCCCAATGCACCTCAATAGGACACTATTGATATCCTTCTTGAAAAAAACACCATCGATAAGTACATATGGGATGGCTTGTAGTCTGATGTATCTCCTTTTTTATTTGTTCCATTCTGGAAGGCACAAACATGTTTGGAGATAGTGCACCAAGAATTGAGTCCAACATGGAAAAGGTGTATCATTAGATGGCTATTATTGATCATTTTGTAGTAATAGGACATCCTCTTCTTCATCCACTGACTTATCTTGTTTCTTGGAAGAGAGCTTCTCACACAGACCCTTGCCACGAACCAGTTTGGTCACCTTGATCTCAATGCCATAATCCATTACACGAGTGATCCAACCGGCTCTCTTCTCATTCTAGTCCTTGTTTAGAAAAAAAATCCTTGACACTAGCATGAGATACTAGTAGTTGAATCTTATTTTTCAAGACTAAGTGTCTGAACTTCTTCAAACTCCTAATGGCAGCAAACACATGCTTCTCAACGAAAGAGTACTTTACCTCATAATCCTCCAAGCTCTGACTGAAGAAGGCTATGGACTATTCTGAACCTTCCTTGTTAAGCTGAACTAAGATAGTTGAGATTGTGTTTGACCCTCCAAAAGTATATAGCATGAAGTCCTTTGAAAAGTCTGGGTTAAAAATATTTGGGGCCTGTGATATTGCAAGCTTGATGGCCTCAAAACTCTCTTTTCCTTCTACTGTCCATTTGAATGCAAGAATATTCTTCAACATTATTGTTAAATGCTTCACAAGAGTGGCAAAATCAAGCACAAACCTGCGAACAAAGTTTATTCTCCCTAAGAAGCTTTAGAGAGACTTTTTTTGTTGTCGTAATGGAAGTGTTCAAATGGATTCAAACCTTTCAAGATCAATTATTAACCCTTCTCTTGAGACAATGTGGCCCAAAAATTTCCCCTCATGTTCCAAGAATACACACTTCTTTGGGTTTAATGACACTCCGAAGCTTATACACCAGAAATATATTGTTAATTAAGCCTTTGAATGCCATGTCCATAGCTCACTGAAATTTTTCTCTGGCATTTAACAATTCCAAATGGAATTTTCTTATAAGCATATGTAACACATTTGGTGGTGAATGTTCTCTTAAATTTATCTTCCTCTTTCACCATTATTTGATTATATCTTGAGCATCCATCTAGTAATGAAAACCTCTCAAAGCCAGCTACAACATGTAAGATATGTTCCATTGATGGAAGTGGATAATGATCCTTGAGTGATGCTCTGTTCAAATCACAAAAGTCCACACACAATCTAATTTCTCCATTTTTTTCCCTCACAGGCACAAAGTTTGGAACCCAAATTGAGTGCTTGATAAGATGATGTGGCCTCAATTAGCTTGTTCAACTCTTTCCTCGTGAGAGGTTCAATGTGAGGATATATTGGCCTTTGCTTCTTCTTAAAAGGCTTAGATCCTAGATCCAGCTCGATAGTGTGTTGTGAAAACTTTGGGTTGAAACCTCTTAAATATTTGTAAGTCTAGAAAAATACATCTGGGAATTCTTGACAAAGTTGAATAAATTTAGATTTTTCTTGTTGATTACTTACCTTGCCAGAATCAACATTTTTCCTTCTTCTATGGAAATGGGCTCTGAATCTTCACCCTTTACCTGAATATTTTCTTTCTCCTTTTGGAATTGATCATTTGGTTTGAATATTGAATCCAAAGTTGCAAGACCCTTTGGTAGTTTGTTGGTTCTCATCTATACCACTTGGTCGTCAAACTGTTGTTCCAATTTGTCTTGGTTTCTGGAGGAGAACTCAGCTTCTTCTTATAGAAAATTGACAATTGGCTAATCATTCTCAAATACTTGCTAACTAGTGTTATTATCAGGGATAGCTGGTCTTATAACCACTTTGATATGGGGCTGAGATTTATCACTCTTGATATTCTCTACAAAATCAAATGTTGCCCCAATCACTATCAGTCTATCTGCTGCTTCATTCTTCTTCCTTGGGATGGAATTGATGTCGAATGCCTCGAAATATTTGATGAGGTCCCATACCTGGTTCTTGTAGTTTCTTAACAGGTCGTTCTTGGCAGGATTTTATCCTCGGACTTGATTTTCAACTAGCTCACTATCGTCAAACACTTACAAGTTTTTAATCCCTCTTTTCCTTGCCCAATGCAGTCCATGGGTCAAGGCTTCATGCTCTACTATGTTGTTTGAGAAAGAAAATTAGAAATGGAAGGTTGAATAATATGTCGTACCTTGGGGAAAAACAAGCATAGCTCCTCCTCTGGCTCCTTGTCTACTTCTTGATCCATCAAAGAATAATTGTCATACCTCATTATCATCTTTGTGTTCTGGCTTAATGATGTTGGGAAGAGGATGATTCTCCTCATACAAATAGTAAACTCCTAGCTTAGATTCCTCCATTTCCTTATAAGTTTCAAAAGCATGCCTCTTGTTCACCCACTCGTCAAGGGTCAAGTCTGGGATAAACCCAACATTGGTATCTACCTCACAAGTGCTTGGGAGGTCCTCCTGATCAAAGGCTAAACAATTTGCATTAATTTTGCTGGGTACATGAGGCTCAATATGGTAATATTCAATGGGATCAAATCTAATCATAGCCTTAGCTTCATACCTTGTTCTAAAAATCATGTGCGAAGAATCAATAGACAAATAGCCTCCAATTTTAGCAGTGAAGTCTCTTGACAAACACAATGCAAAATGTGGTGGCAAATCTATGACTTATACATTTTTCAATAGAGTCACATTGGGGCATGTGTGCAATGTGAGGGTCAAATCCTTGATGACTCCAACCGTTGTTACCATTTTTCCATCTAATTACACTATGCCCTTGGAGATAACTTCGTATTGAAGACCCATTTGATTGGCTATTTGTTTTGGCATTACAGAGCTACTTGCCCCCAAATCAATCATGAAGTCATGTACCAATCCGTCTCCAATGATCAATAAAACATAGAATGAAGGGGGCTTCAGATTCTTACCTTGTTGTCCTCAATGGTTTCCTTCGGGCCAAGTCACATTAGTAAGAACTTTCTCTTGTTGATTGGGGGGCTGATTTGAGGTTGACCAATTGGCCATAGTAGCCTGCAATAGGTCTCTCTTCCTTGGGATAGCCAATGACTCCCACATTGAAATATTCACATTTGTTTTCTTCATTTGTTTAATGATGTTAAATGGGGATGAGCTATCTTTTTTCTACCCCTTCCCTGGTACATTTTTCTCTTGCACATGGGTCATTACAACCAGTGTCTGAGTGGGTTTGGAATGTAGCTTGGGTTAACTCTGCACATTGGGAGATGCACTTTGAGTGCCAATACCTTGTGGAATAATAGAGGGTTGAGGATTACCTGATTTTAATGTTTTTTCCTCTCCAATATTCCTTTTCTTGGACCGTGTATTGGAAGCTACACTCTATGAAGGGGCTTGGTTAACTCCACAAAAGTCTTTAGCCTACCAATTGACAAGCCTAGTATCACTTAGAGGTGCCTCTTGTTGAGCACCTTGCTACTTATTTTCCTCTTGACTAGGATCTTGGGACACACCAATGGTTTGTACCATCAAGGCTTGGTTTAGTACACCATTTGAAACACATTGATTGGTTATGGGGTTGACTGCATGGGAAACACCAATCATATTCTTATGCCATGTTGTTTTATGTTGGAACCAAGGCCCTTGCTGTTGAAGCTGTGTTTTGATCATATGAGTAGAAAGGCCTAGTAGCTTGAGGATTTCCTTGGTTTTGGTTTTGACCTGCAGCCTGAGCTGGTGGTCTATTTTGCTGATATGGGGGTCTAGCTTGGTACTAGGTTTGAGGCTGATATGGCCTAGAACTTTGAGCTTGTTTCCTTTTGATAGTCACTAGCTCATTCCCTAGGTTCTGCATTTGTTTCATAACCTCTTGTAGCTCTTTTGAAGTGCTATAAGATGAGGTGGAAGCTTTAGCTGAACTCTAATTCCTTGGAGTGGGTATGGGAGCTAATGTGGGTGTCTGACAAGTTCTTGGAGATCCTAGTTCTAGATACAGAGGCATAGGTGGCCTAAGAGCAAGCTTACCGACTTGAATTAAAAAAATTTAAGCTCTAATAGAAATGTTATAGGCTGGAGGTAAGGTTACACCTCCCACATAGATTGAATCATTAGGGCAATATCAGAATTTAAAGCTCTAAGAAAGTATAGGAAAGAACCTTCATCTGTGGGCCTTACGACCAATGGAATCTTATCCCGTGTTCTTTGGAATCTAAATTTGAAATATGTTAGCTGCTCATTAGGATCCCTCTTGATGGTTGTCAAATGCTCCAACAGGGATAGATTATCTCCCTTCTCTCTAAATTGATTGTGAAGAGCTCTACATAGATGGTCCCAATTCTGAATGGATCCTGTTGTTAAACTCATGAACCATATAAAATCTTTACCCTTGAGTGAAGAGGCTAACTATTTGACTGCAAATTCCATCTCAGTGATCTCATGAATTACGCAAACATTTACAATATCTTTAATGTGGTCACTAGGAGAAGTTTGGTTCTCTCTAGTGAAATATGGGATGCTTTTTAATGTTGCGATTGGGACTGGATTTTGTGCATTGAGAGCGATTGGGCTCCTGCCAGTGAAGTTCACATAGGGGTTGGGTGGTTGTGACATTATGATTGGCCTAAGAAAATGTGTTGATTGGATGAAGGGCTTGCTAGGAGGAGTTGTTGACAAGGTTCTATTTGGTGGAGAAGGAGACCTTTGAGCTCTTCTAACCCTTCTCCCTCTGTCTAGGGACAAGTGCAGATAGACGAACAATCCCTCTTCTCTAGTTCTTTATCTGGTCTGAATCCTTCTCATGAATCTACCAAGCCTGGGCTGCTAAAACTATTGGACTCTGATCCTTTGGAAGCTAAAAACTTACAACAAGTGCACATCAATCTTGCTACAATAAAATGAAGACCTCTTTGTCCCACTGGGCATGTCAAAAAATTTAGTGTAGAATCACAGCACCCCTAAATGTATGCAACTAGATGAGTTGAGACTCTCAGTGTGATTGCACAACATGTAGCATCTCTCAAAGTGTGGGACTTTGAAATCGAGAGAGCTCTCTAGGTGAAGGTTGATTCCTATTCCTCTGTTCAAGTGCACACAATTAATTATAGAGGATCCACTCTAAAACCTACTCTATCTTACCAAGGAGACAAGGTTGAGAAGATGCGAGAAAATAAACCTAAGCTGACAAGGTGATGCACCAAAGGAATGTTAAACAAACATTTTACAATTTAACACAGACCATAAAAATGCAACAAAACCACCATACATAGATAACCAAAATGCAATGAGAGATCAGAAGACAACAATGAACAAATGAGAGGGTTGAGAATCATCCATAGACATATATTATTGCTCCATAGTTGATACAGTACATTACAGTAGCCAAGAGGCAAAAATTTGTATTACAACTTGAATGGGAGGTTAGGAAAACTCCACAAATTCACTTACAGACAAAGGGAAGAAGGGAGGGTGAAAAACATAAATTTCCAACCCTTTATAATGAGCCAAGATCTTTCCCTTATAGACGCAGTGAAGAGAGAAGAAGAAAAGAGGTGGGAAACCTGATTTAGAGCTCAGCTACTAGCCATCAATTCTGCTACAAATCTTCCCACAATCTATTGAAGTCCGTCATTATATGGCTTCTTGGCGCATTGAAGAAGGAAGAACGGCGGATCAAATCAAACCTAATCTAGTTTTCGGGAGCAATCGAATTACATATTAATGGCGTGAAGACTTTTTCAAAATTTTCACCCATCTAACCTTGTCAAAATTAAAGTCTCAAGTTTCCATGGCGTGGATGAGGTTGAGACCTTTCTAATTGTGCCAAATTTGTTGAATTTCGGGAACTGGATCGAAAGATATGTCCATTTGAACATTTGAGTCAAGTCTGTACAAAAATGGTGATAACTAGTTAGCAAGATAGGTCCACGGGCCCAAAATTCACTTTGCACCTTTTGCACAAAAATACAAAAATACACAAAACACCCCGCAGCCCCGCAATTCATTCTTGTCAAAAAACCATCCTTGGGCCTGCTATTTTCCATTTGGGTGAAAAGTTTTCCCCAGGCCCATCTGGCCAGCATGTAATTTAGGCCTAACACGTGGATCCTTGGGCAGTCAAAGTGCAGACTCATTTTTATACTTTACGCCTTTGGAGGCCAAAAAGTTCAAATTGCCTCCGACTTCCCACCTTGACTTGGAACAAGGCCACGTGTAGAGCTGGTGCACGTGTTTGGTGGCCAATTTTGGATTTTATTTTTGAATTTGCACCGAAGAGACACGTGGCACCTTCTGCAATATTTTCTCTGTTTCTTTATGTTTTGGCTAAGTCTTTTTGTTTAGTGGGGCCATATGCCTGACCCGGCACATGTGGAGGTTTAGAGCACATTTAAATCTGCCCCTTGAGTTTTACCATTTGGAGTACTTGGTACCTTCCTTTACTGAGTCGAGATAGGGGGCCAAAAATTTCAAATTGCCTCACTCGTTTGACGACCCACTTTCCATGCATTGGCACTTCATCTTGACTTTTTCAAGATTTAATAGTCCCTTTTGGAACCCACCTCTGGTTATGAAGGATAGATTGCTGAGAGCACCAAGCTATGTTTGAAGTGAATTGATATTGGATTTTATGTTTTAGCAATGAGACCACGTGGAGAGCTCAGGCACTATTTGAGTAAACCACCAAAGAGTTACGAGTTGACACGTGGTAACACTCCTTGGAGCTTCATCTATAACTGCAACTTTGGAATCTTGGGGCCACTGTTTCTTTATCTTCGAGCCTCCACTTTAGCTAAGTTTGATCAAGCTTTTTGTTTAGTGGGGCCATATTTGGGCTCGTTTTCTGACTCGGCAAGAGGTCAAAAACGTGATCCTTTCTCCATGGTCTTAGAGCACAACAATGGTTCCTTGAGATCACCCTGTGGCAGCTCACAATTAACTCTCCTGGAGGCCACTGATTTTCTGAGGTAAGTTTACTTCGTGGGATGAAAAAAGATCCCATTTGGCTTTCTTTCTGACAAGAGGGAAAAATCATGCTGATCCCGCGTAAGGTGGGAATGGTGGAGAAACTTTCCCCTCTTCCAAGTGGGGGATAAGCATGGTAAGCCACGATGGCAAGATACTCTACAAAGGCCACATTGCCAAGTGAGAGTTTTGGGGTCGATGAGCTATGACAAGCCCAATGTAGTCAGAAGAGATATATAAATCAAAAGGCACTAGGGGAACTTAGGGAAACATTCCCAAGTGGAAATATTGGGTTGGTAAACCAAATGCGTTCCGAGAGTGGGAGAAATCAGATCAAATTGCCATGTAGAATACGATGGAGATCCGTCATGAGAATTCCACGCAGCTTGGAGTGGTGAGTTTTGTGCGATTCACCAAGAGAATTAATAAGACAATTGTGAATTGGAGTGGGTCATTAAAAACAACGTGACATGATACCAATTTCAATGGAGGCTACAGGCGAGATAGAGTTTCACTCGCCGAATTATACAAATGTTTATTAAATGAACTGAGTAACATGGCAAGTGGGGGGTCATGCAGTTTGAATGCATGGGAAAAGGAGAAAATTTTGGAATTTAGCCTGAAGAATCACTCGGTTCACAACTATGAGGAATGAAAGTGGCTTCATATCTCGTCGCAGGACCCAACGAATTGATGCGTTAATGGCTCATGTGGCTCATGTGTGAAGAGTTTTGAAAAGTGATGCTAAAAACTCATCCAGATGGAAAGGATAGGTGACAAGCTCCCACGCACCAAAATAGACATGTTACAGTATAGTAGAATCCTTTTTGAATGCTTCCAACAAGCAGGTTGTCCAACTTTTTGTTATCTGTTCAGTATCGAATGCATCCTCAAATTCGGGATTCTCTTTCAAATATTAAATAAAAATCGATTAAGTGACAGTGAATGTTACCAGGAGACCTGATGAACTTTATTTCAAAGATTGTCTATTGAGACCTTACTTGTTTTACGATGTAACTCATGGAAAATTCATAGAGGTGGAACTGATATCAGAATATATGAAGAAGATAATTATATGAGCATCTTCAACGAGTCACTAAGTTAAAAAAGGTTTTTGTTGGAATTATCACACCTTACAAGCTACAACTGAAATGTTTGCACCAAGAGCTCGATGTTGAAATCTGATGAAGGAAAAGGTTTTATATAAACAATAGATGCCTTTCAAGGCCAGGAGCGTGATTAATCATTATGTCTTGTTTCCGTCAAATCATGGGTTTGATTTGTAGCTGATGTTCACCGCATGAATGTGACACTAAAACGAGCTCGCAGAGTGTTTTGGGTCTCATTGAAGTAATCTAGTGACTAAGTCGAGGGGAGTTCTCATTTAGTATATGTCTTAAAAATGTATATGGTTTCATGTGTATATACGAGTTCGGAAAATCAAACATGAGAAAAATGGTCATTGGTCAGCCTATACGTGGGAAATAGCTCAGTTATAAGCCATAGGAGTTTGATTAATCTCAAGATACTATTTTGAGGAAATTTGAAGGTGTTAATTGGGGTGTCTCGGCCAAATTTAGTGTTCACGAAGGTGCATATGGCAAAAACACTATCACTCAAAACGGTGTTCTACCTGCCATGTACATAAGGAAATAACATGGGTTGAGCTGAGCTAACGCTACACAGGTAAAGTAAGAATCACAGAGTTGGCTTTGATCATGTTGAATGGATCCAGTGTGGCTCACTAAACTAATCAAGCATATTGATCAAGCTTCCCCAGCTCGCAGAGTGTTTTTGCACTTGGTGAAGAATACAGAGGGTGGCTTGGTGGTGAATCTTGCATCAAACATGGAGTTCGGTTTTCAATACTTTGAGAGTGCTCAACAGCTCAAGGTAAAGGAGCTCATGCTTAGAAATGAAATCAACATTGAGCGAGATGGTGTTTCGGTTGGGCATGAATTAGAACTTGGAGAAGTATGACATAAGTAGTAAAGGGGAGACTCTACCGAGCTAGGGTGGAGTAATTCGAGGTCAATCAAATTGTAATGAGAGAAAAATGGTGAATATGGTGGCAAGATTTTGCAAGATTGTGGCTCAGTCATGTTTCATTGAATGAGGACTCAGCTATGAGTTTGAGCCTAGGAAAGGTAAGATCGTTTGCTAGATGAAGAGCTTCTCACATACGTTTCACGAAAGGCAATGTGGAATGCATAAATGGCCTTGAGTTAACCATGGAAAATGATAAGAATCTTTTGAGAGCTACCATTCGAAAGACTCAATGCAAAAGAGCTCAATTTCCAAGGCAAGGGAAGAGTTGGCGTGGGGTTCAAAATTGAGTGCAACACCGAGTTGGGCTATGTGCAGACCTATCCACATGGACACCCCTCCTCTTCAAGTCAAACGGGTCAACGGGGGTCCTGACATTATGTTAATTAATTTAATATTTTTATTTAAATATTTTAATAATAATATTTATTATTATTATTTTAATATTTTATTTTAATATTCTTTTAATTAATTGAGAAGACTAGGTCCTTAGGTAATTAATGACCCATGATGGAACACTACTTAGGTTGTTGAGATAAATGTAATAAATACATCATGGGCCTTCAATTTAGGAATGTAATCATGACATTTCCTCTTCTTTCTCACATATTCTTCTATAAATTTAAGTTGGAAGCTATTTCAAACGGTTACAAGTTCAGACAAGTTGGATAGTTATGATATCTCAAGCGAGTGTATACTCAAGGGTCCTTCTCTTCTGCAAGTTGTTCTTGTGTGTTGAGAGAACATTTCAAGGTCCTCTTCAAGACTGTAATGGCAACTATTGCCTCCAATGTATGATGCATTGTGCATGTTATTGAAGCAATAAAAGTGTGTGTTTTGTGACATCTCAGTCCTTTCATCCTTTTATGCTTCTTTGTGCCTATCTCGTACTTATAGGTACATTGTGCAAGTTTAATTTTCTATTGCAGGTTCTTGGAGTTTTGTGCTTATTGAGTGGTGGAGTATTGCATGCAGTTGAGTTGTGGTGTCTGCTCAGCCTTCTTGAGTTCATCCTTCTTCACTAAACTGGTATATTTCTCGGTCTGATAAGGTTTGGGAACGCATGTCTCTTAGTTTGTGGTATCTGTACCCTTAAAGCACACCAGTAATGGTGAGACAAACGATTTTACATCATCAAACCTTTAATACTCTCTTTCTCATTGTGGCATGCTAAATAATGGTTAGCAGAGGAACCTAGATAACATCAGTGACAAAACTTAGACCTATCCTTCATTATGAGGTTCAGTTTGAGCCTTCATTTTAGCTTGACAGGTTCTAAAGAACGTCCTTGTTTACAACATTCCATGTTCAAATACAAAATGATAAGTGCAAAATAGACAAGCATCTCAAAGAAAGTTGAAACATGCATACAAAATGCGCACTTTTTGTGCAGTATGGACCATGCATATGTATTTTGGTGGTTTATACTTACAAAAATAAATGTTTAAGTATAAGATTTATTTTATTATTTCTTATACTTTAATTATTTAAATATAAGAAATAATAAACTAAATGTATAAGAAATTATAAAAGATAAAAGATAAGAAGTATAAGAAATAATAAAAAAAAAATCTTATACTTTAAATTTATTTTTGTAAATATAAGAAATTAGGGTCACTCTGCACCTTATGGAAGTGGTCTCGTAGCTCCAACAGTTATAATCTAAAAGATAGTTTTTCAAAATCTAATTTGGTCAGTACTTACTGATTTTTAGGATTTCAGCAAACGACCTAAAACTTTCAGGGCATTTATATTGTAGTCGGTCTTTGTTTTGGGAAAGCATATAGTCATTTTTTAGGTTTTTTTACCTTCTAAAATGGATTTTGGCCCTACTACTGCTTGAATTGGTACTAGTTTTTAAATTTGGTCCATAATTCACTTTAGTGACCATGAATTAACTCTATGATGTTTGTCTACTTCTTACTAAAAAGAGATCCTCACTTTGTAGATAGAGGGTTGTTCCCTAAATGGGATTGTTGTCCTATGGCCAAAATGAGGTGATTGTAATGTGCCTCCTCCTTAAGGTGTGATAACACTACTAGGTGTTGAATGAGTTGTTATGAATAGAACCATGTGAATTGTATTAAGTGAACTCAGATGATTGCTCATTCTTAGAAACATGGTGATCCATATAAACATCATCCCCTCACCTTTCCTATCTCTAAAAGCATCCTTTCATGGAATCAAATTCATGATTCTCATACATGATTTTTTCTCATATGTCTCTTATGGAGACAAACGATGCCTTAATACTTCATAAATAATGGTCCTTGATAACTCAGTGACATGACTAGCTCATTTTAGCTTGTTCTAAAGGGTGTTCAACTAACTACAAAATGGCCAAAAATGCCTTTTTAGGCCTTCAAAGAAAATAGTCTCTCATAAAAACTAAATGAGTCGATTGATCACCTTAAACACTATTCCCTACACACTGAAACATGTTGAATGATATTTTTAGGAATTTCCTTTGGGTGAGGGTTTATGATTTAGGGTTTAGGGTTTAGGGATTAGGGTTTAGGGTTTAGGGCTAAGGGTTTAAGACTTAAGGTTTAGAGTTTAGGGTTTAAGGTTTAGTGTTTAAGGCTCATAGTTCATATTTTAGGGTTTAGGTTTCAGGGCTCAGGGCTTAGGGTTCATTGTTTAGGGTTTATGGTTTATGGTTTAGAGTTTAGGTTTATGGTTAAGGGTTAAGGGTTGAGGGTTTAGGGTTTAGGGATCAAGGTTCAAGGTTTAGGGTTTAGGGGTCAAGGTTGAGGTTTTAGATTTATTAGATTTTATGGCTCAAGGTTTAGCGTTTAAGGGATCAGGGTTAGGGTTTAGGGTTAAGGGTTTAGGGTTAAGTTTGAGGGTTCAAGGTTTAGGGTTTTGGCTTAGGGCTTATGGCTTAGGTCCTAGGGTTTAGGGCTTAGGGTTTAGTGTTTAGGGCTCAAGGTTTAGGGTTTAGGGGTCAGGGTTTAGGATTTAGGGTTTAGGGTTTAGGGTTTAGGATTTAAGGCTTAGAGTTTGGGATTTAGGGCTTAGGGTTTATGGTATAGGGTTTAGGGCTCAAGATTTAAGGTTTAGGGTTGAGTATTTAAGGTTTACGGTTTAGGGTTTAAGGTTTAGGGTTGAGGATTTAGGGTTTACGATTCAGGGTTTAGGAGTTAGGGTTTAAGGTTTAAAGGTCGGGGTTAAGGGTTTAGTGAAAAAGGTTCAAGGTTTAGGGGTTTAGGGATCAGGGTTGAGGGTTTAGGGTTGATATTTAAGGGTTCATGGTTTAGGGCTTCAGCTTTAGTTTTTAGGTTTTAGGATTGAGGGTTTATGTTTAAGGATGCAAGGTTTAGGTTTTTGGCTTAGGGATTATGGCTTAGGGCCTAGGGTTCAGGGCTTAGGGTTTAGAGTTTAGGGCTAAAGGTTTAGGGTTTAGGGGTCAGGGTTTATGTTTTAGGGTTTAGGGTTTAGGGTTTAATATTTAGGGCTTAGAGTTTAGGGTTTAGGGCTTAGGGTTTATGGTATATGGTTAAGGGTTTAGGGATTAGGGTTTAATGTTTAGGGTTGAGGATTTAGGGTTTATAGTTTAGGGTTTAGGAGTTAGGGTTTAAGGTTTAAAGGTTGGGGTTCATGGTTTAGGGAAAAGGGTTTGGGGTTTAGGGTTTAAGGCTCGAGGTTTAGGGTTTAGGTTTTAGGGTTAAGGGTTTAGGTCGCAAAGTTTAGGGTTTAGGGTTTATTGTTTAGAGTTTAGGGTTTAGGGATTAGGGTTTAGGATTTAGGATTTAGTGATCTTGGGGTTTAGATTTTAGGGTTTAAGGGTTAGGGTTTAGGGTTTAGGGACCTTTAGGATTTAAGATTTACGCCTTAAGGTTTAGATTTTATGATTTAGGGCTTAGGGCTCAGGTTTTAGGGTTTAGGTTTTAGGGTTTAGGGTTTAGGGTTTAAGGTTAATGGTTTAGGATTTAGGGACCTTTAGGATTTAACATTTAGGTCTTAAGGTTTAGTTTTTAGGGTTTAGGGCTCAGGGTTTAGGGTTTAGGGGTTAGGGTGCATGGTTTTAGGTTTACGACTCAAGTTTCAGGGTTCAAAGTTATGGGTTTAAGGTTTAGGGGTTAGTTAGGGATTTAAGGTTTAGGGGTTAGAGATCATGACTATAGATTTAGGGTTTAGGTCTCAGGGTTTAAGGTTTAGGGTTTAGGGCTCAAGGATTAGGATGTACGGTTCAAGGCTTAAGGTTTAGGGTTTATGGTTTAGGGATTAGGGTTCAGGGTTCATTGTTCATGGTTTATGGCTTAAGGTTAAGGTTCGGGGTTCAGAGTTACTGGTTTAAGGTTTGGGGGTTAGAGCTTGGGGCTTGGGATTTAGTATATATGGTTTAGGGATTAGTGCTCAGGGTTTAGGGTTTAGGGTCAAGGAGGGTTTGGGTTTAGGGTTAGGTTTTAGGGTTTAGTTCATGGTTTATAGGTTTAGGGTTTAGAGTAGGGTTTAGTTTAGTGTTTAGTGGATTTAGGGTTTAGGGTCTAGGGTCAAGGTTTTAGGGTTTATTATTTTAGTTTTAGTGTTTAGGGTTTATAGTTTAGGGTTTACATCTCATGGTTTAGGTCACAAAGTTTAGGGTTCATCAAATTTGTAGGTAGAACATTCAAAGAGATTCATCAAATTTTGATGTTTTTCATCTGTTGATATTTTGAAGGAGGGAAATGTTATATTTCTGACTGTCTAATCCTTCCAAAGACCCCAGTAGTCCTCAATCCTTTGATGTACATGGAGACACTGTTACTTGGCTTCCATTTATAATGATAGAGATATTTGTAAATTCATGTTATGACCTCTAAATCTATATGAATCTCAAGTTGTTTGGAAATCACATCACACCCTTCCCTAGGATTGATGACTACCCCTATCTTTTTGTTCAGGGGATTTTGAAAACATCCATGGGTTTATCATATAAGGAATTATCAATGAATGGGAGGTCACTAAGTCGTAGGCCACGTAACTCCCATTTAGAACTAAACAAGAAATATTTACTAGGTGGTTGATAACCCCTTAGTGTTCTTAGACATTCCCTTGTTTCTATGCTTATTTTGAACACTTTAGGAAGTTCTATCAAATTTATTGTCCATTCCAGTAGAACACTTGAACTTTATCTTTCTCTGGAGGAGAGGATACTACAGGAAATTCAATTATGATCCTACACCTCTGCATTAAAATATTCTCTATGTTTCTTTTGTTTCCTTTAAGATTAATTTTTTTGTTGTTATGGCTATTTTTTCTAGGTTCCAATGGGTCATCCTAGCTTGCATAATACCATACATGGAAATATGAGAAAGGTAAAATTTGTTTCAGAGTGTGAATAAATTTACATTTAAGAGTGCAAGTATATGTGGGGAGAAACAAGTTTGGAAGAGATGTGTAATATATGCATTAAAAGGCACAAGGTAGATGTCATATCCATTTAGTTACTTGTCCCACATCTCATAAACAAGGTAGTTTTATAAGAAGACTCAATGATGGTTCTAGGCACGAGACTAGAAAATATTGATGACATATGGTTTGGGGTTTAGGGTTTAGGGTTTATGGCTCATGGTTCAGGGTTTAAGGTTTAGGGTTTAGGGTTCAGGGTTCAAGGTTCAAGGTTATGGTTTAGGATTTAGGTTTTAGGTTTAGGGTTTATGCTTTAGTGTTTATGGTTAGGGTTTATGGATCAAGGTTAAGGATTTAGGGTTTAAGGTTTAGGGTTTAGGTTTTAGGGTTTAGGGTTTTTTCGGTGTTAAGGATTTAGTGTTTTAGGGATAAGGTTTTATGGTTTACGATTCAGGTTTTAGGGTTTATGGTTTAGGGTTCAGGGTTTAGGGTTTATGATTTAATGTTTATGGATTAAGGTTTATGGTTTATGGTTTAGGGCTCTGGGTTTAGGGTTTAGGTTTTAGGGCTTAGGACTTATGGCTTAGGGTATATGGTCTAGGTTTTAGGGTTTAGCTTTTAGGGCTCAGGGATAAGGGTGTAGGGTTCAAGGCTTAGGGTTTAGGGTTTAGGATTTGATGTTTAAGGTTTAGGGTTTAGGAGTCAGGGTTTGGGGTTTAGGTTTTAATGGTTAAGGGTTTAGGGTTTAGCATTTAGGGCTCATGGTTCATGGTTTAGGGTTTAGGGTTTAGGGCTTATGGCTTAGGGTTAAGGGCTCAAGGCTTAGGGTTTAGGGCTCATGGGTAAGGGTTGAGTGTTTAAGGTTTAGGGTTTACATTTTAGGGTCTAGGGATCATGGTTAAATATTTAGGGTTTAGGGTTTAGGGTTCAAGGTTTAAATTTTAGTGTTTAGGTTTATGGCCTATGGTAAATAGGGTTTTGATTTTAGAAGTTAAACACTAAAAGATTTACGTTGAATGTTGAAATCCTGAAAAATGACCTATGTACTGACCAGATTATACTTTAAAAAACTATCTCCTAAACCGTAAGTCATGGAGCTGTGAGACTAATTCCATAAGGTGTAGAGTGACCCTAATTTCTTATATTTACACTAAATAAATGAAAAACTTAAAATTTATGTAAATAGAAGCATGTTAAAATCATACATAATGTTTATACCTACACAGAATGTGTACGCATTATGTAACACATACATGTTATAACGCATACGAGTTTTTCATTTTCTATTTTCCCAAGCCATGCCTCAAGGCTTGGGATCCAGTTTGGATCCCCAAGTCTTAAGACATGGACCTGCTCAAACACAACAAACAACGCGTTTTTACAAGAAAATGTAAAAAATGCCACTTCCTCTATGATAAATCAAAATAAAACAATTGATCCATTTTTAAAAAATTATACCACGACGTAGAGCAGAGTCTCTTCCTTCTAAAAATATAATTTTTCAAATTTTTTGACTAATATAACATTTCCATATTATTTATTTTCTAACTATGCCTTTTTATAAAAAAAATTTGAAGTGTAAATATGTCTATCTTTCATGGTGTATTTTTTTTTTTGGGTGATTGAAATCTTAAAAAAAATTATACTAGCCCAAACTAGGCATAATTCTATACATATTAAAAAAAAATCTAATTTTTTATATTTTTTGAGGTAGTTAGGGGGGGCATGGTTGGAGCTCCGTTATTTTTCAAAACATAAAATTTCCTGTACTAGAAAAATCACAAATAAAAAAATATTCACTAAACAAATATTTTTAAAAAATGGATCCCAAACTAGATGTCTCCTAGCTATCTTTCTACCAAATGGTTTTCAAAAATACTAAATGGTGCTCAAAAAATGGGTGGGGGGCACGAAATTCACTCTATTATGTTTTTTTTAACAAAAACAAGAGTCATCTGTTAGTATTTTATTTGTTTGACCCACTTAAACTTATCCGTTTTAAATAAAATTTAGTAGCTTAGAAACTAGACTCAAAATAATATGATTCATATTTCTACAACATCTTCCAATATTGAGTGTAACTATTTCAAAAAACTTGTACAAGTTGAAGTTTTTTTTTCAGAAAAATGTGTCCACTTAAGACCCCGTTTTGGCCCCCCAACTTGGTGCACTTACCCAAACCCTTTTGTACTTAGTTGATTTAAAAGGTCGGATTTGTCCCCTTTCTAACTTTTGGACACGTGGAAGCTATGTGCTCCCTTGATACTGGCCCTTGGGCTGCCCCTCTTGAAATTGTGTCGTTGAACCACGTGGCACCTTCCTTCAATTCTCCCCCATCTTGACTTTTGAACTGTCGACTCTGTCCCTTTTCAGAGCCAGACACGTGGAAGGTTAGCACTTGTCTGGGAGACCTGCCTTTAGATTTACCTTTGAAGATAGATCAGGATGACATGTGTCTTCTTCCACAAGTCTGCGATACTTAGCTATTTTGGGCCAGTGTCTTTCTCAAACCCTAAACACATGGAAGCCTCACGCTCATCTAAGTCTCCACTTTGGGTTGCACCTTTTGAATTTGTGCCATTGAGACACGTGGATACTTCCGTCAGCTCTCTATACTTAACCGATTTGGTCCTATTGCCATTTGACTTCCATTGGACCCTGACCATGTGGAGATTTGGTGCTAGTTTGAGTCTCTGCCTTTGGTTCTCATTTTTGAAATTACGCCAAGATGACACGTGGTTCCTTCCGCTCATTTGGACTTTTCAACAGCTGACTCTATCACTTTTTGGGCTTGGGACACATCGAGACTTTGGGCTTGTTTGGGGAAAGCTCCCTTGGCCTTGACCCTTGAAGGTGCATCGTTGAGACATGTGGCAACTTCAGTTATCTCTCCTATACTTAGCCAATTTGATCCCGCTCTGAATTGTTTATGAATCTCAAAGAATTTGAGCCTTTCCCCACTTTTCTCCTAAGAGAATCTAGTTTCTTTGGTGTTTTTTTCCTCCTTTTTGACCCTGCTCCTCCATTGTAGAGCCTGCATGTAACTTTTTTGTTGGATTTGAAACGTGGGCTCGTACGACAGCACTGTCCCTTGGATTTCTTCCTGTAAAGGGTCATGTTTGATCAATTTTTTTAGGGGGAAAATTTAGATAACAATAAACTCTTATGCCTCCCTATATGTAAGATCCCCATAGTCCCCTCCTACACCACACTTAGGAAATCTAACCAAGCACCCAACAAGCATAACAAAACACTCCAAAAACATACACATACACAATATAAAGGAAAACATTTAAAAAGAGTGTAGCTCCTAGATTTCCATGGTAGAGTTTGATCCAAGAATAACACACCAAGCTGCTTCAAGCCCAAAAAATCACCAAAAAGCTCCAACAAGATCCATAAGCACTCCAAAATCCTCAAAGTCCAAAAATGCAAGAGCACAAAAGAAATGTAGAAACCCCCAAACAAGAAAAAGAACTTGAATAAATAGAAAAGGGAGAGAGTAGGGTGAGGTGGCTCCATGTAGGATGCCACATCACTCATCCTCACCACAACCCCAATGCACAATAAATTGGTGGGTGATAGGAATGATAAACCTCTTACACACACAATCCAAGCCCACACCCCCTAAGGACAAACTTTAAAACCCATGTAAGAAAAGTGCAATAAATGTCACTTTTTGACCTACAAAAAACATAATGGGGTCTAGTTTTGACCCCCCAAACCATAGGTAGGGTTGGTATAGTAATTTAAGAGGTGTGTGACAAGTTTAAATTTCCCCACAAGCCTCCAAAATTTGCCCCTAAGGCCAAATCCGAATTTCCATGAAGGGGTAGAGTGTACAACACGCAAGATCACATACACTCCACTTACATCACATAAACCAAAGAACCATATAATCTAATAAATGAACTCCTTTTGTCCCATCTATAATTAATTTAGTAACATGATTAATTAACTTAATTGAGACACTTCAACCCATCAATGATAAAATTGAAAATACACCAAAATTTAAATAATTAATACAATGAAAATACATCACTATAAAATCACATACTAAAATTAAATAAATGAAACTAAATAAAAGAACAACACACAAACCCCTTGGTCATAATTGGAGGTAATCCCCCCATGGAGACCCCCTAACAACAATTAAAACACACACAACAAAAATAAATGTTTCCATGGTGACCATTGTTGAATTCATCTAGCATTCCAATGTGGTTGGTCTATAATCCCTCTGTTGTTTGTTGTGATATGTTTATCTAAAAAATACATAATACCTCCTTCGGTCTCATGGCCGCATCAACACATCCAAGATAAAATATACAATATAAATATTCAATCATCTACATTCGAATCAAATCAAATCATCATCTAGATAAGTAACGTTATATTTTTCAATTTCTAACAACATCTCAATAGTACATTTCATTAATATCAATAGGATCGCAAGATTAGTTCAATTGTTACACCCTACTCAATATGAAGAAAACATCGAATGTCAAAATATATAACCATGTCAAAAACATATCATCATCCATATAAAATGTCTCTAAGAATCCACACACACAACATACTAAAAATCAAAATCTAACAATAATCTCAGTATCTCTATCATCTAACATCATGTTAAGTCAAAATGGTACAAAATATCCATAAGTATAGTCAACAGTATCGAAATCAACAGTAATAAGTGTTCAAGGGAAGTGGGCACTACAAATTTCATCATCCACATCTAATGCCTCATCATTACAAGTAGAGAGAAGAAGATTTATTGTACTAAATGGAAGAGATAATAATGCCTAGTGTTTAAATCCATTACCATCATCTATGAATCATAATTATCAACATTATCATCTATCACTATTATATTCATAACCATCACATCTATATCAAACATAAACACCATCATATACAATATACAATTTCTATATATAATATATAACAACATATAAAAATACAGGTTGCAACATAATACATGTAAAAAATGAGATTACATGAAAAGTAAAACCATTGCATCATATATTCAATTCCAAGAATTCTTCAAATTAAATAAATATTCAAGTTTCATAATTCAATATATAAAATATTTCAAGTTTCAAGCTCCCCACACCCACTAGACTATTTTCTCAATCATTAACAAGTTCCCCAAACCCACTAGCACTCTCCTCAGTTTTTATAGCAACTTCAGTGCCGATTTTCCCAATGGCTTGCACTCTAAAATTCTTTGTTGCAATAATTCCAAAACTTACAAGATCCTCCGCAAGAATGTCTAGATTCTTTATGATTTCTTCTTTTTCCTTTGAATAATCTCCATAGAATGTCAAATAAGGTAATGTAGCTATATTTTCCTTGAACAAAATCTCCAGTTCAAATCCATTCTCTTTAATTATGTGCTTAAGTGTATTGTTTTATTTGTTAATAAAAATAATAGATTCCTTCTTCTTCATTAATGTGGATAAACTGTTTTTAGCGGTTTCCAAGTGAACTTGGAACACCTTTTCTTGACTCTTTAAGTTTTCATATTTCAACCGCAACAAAAACATTGAGCTCAATTAAACATATTACTAAAATAAGAGATGAGTAAAAAATATTGTTCAAAATTGATAATACTTACAACAGTTCTATCTCTTTCACCATTTGCAATTGCCACAAAATCTTTGTCCTTTGACCATTTTTGAAATAGACCTAGGCTTAAACACTAATATTTTCTAATTTATTCATAACTTTATCTAAAACATTGTCACTATAATTATTGTTATATGTGACAGTTCCAAATTATTCTTGATTGAGTAAAGCATCCATCTTGGCAGGTTGATTTTGGACTACAACATATAAATTGTCACTTTATCAATGGTTATCATAATGATTTTTTATCTCATTGATTAATAATTTAACCCTTCTCTCCCATTCTATGAGTTGACTTATGTGAGGCATAATAAACTCTTTGACATGGGATTCAAAATCAAAACCAATCAATCTCTCCAAAGGAAATGATGTCAATTTTTCACTATCTATATCCGAAGAGGATACTGCAGATGGAGAGGTATGGGGGATTTCGGGTTGAGCAACATTTGTTTCCTCTTTTTTCCTTTGGGTGCCTTAATCGTATGTGTGATAAAAAATTAAAAGAGGAAAGAAATTTATATGTATAACATACATCGAAATGGAAATATACATGCGGCCATTGAATCATATCACGTGTTAAAAAAATTTGTTGGGTCATTGCTATCAATGCTCAAATATACTTTTTGTGTTGGGAAATCCACCGAAAGAGAGGTTTAGAAATTCAGAGGGAATGTTCATTGTCCCACTAGTGTCTGGAATTGACATCATGCATTTACCAATGGTCTTTATACCTAAACATTTTGTGGGCATTTTGAATCATAATGATGTTATTGGTGGAAGACGTGGTAGTGGAATTGTTTAAATATACGACAAAGGAATGCAATTTAATTTAAATTTGAAGAAGAAAATCATTACTAACTTATAATAAAAACTATTAAAAATTACACAAAAGAAACAAGTTATAACTTGTTGAGGGGAAACTTGTGTTTGTATCGGAGGTAGCCATGTCAGATTTTGAATTGATTGTGTTGGAGTTGTGGGTGATAGGTATGGTGGATCAAGGTGTTGTATTTTCTTCATTTTAGTATGTACAAATGAATGTGATTAGACTGAGTGAGTGGGTGATGCTTGTTGATGTAGAAACCTATAATTTGGTCTATATGATCTTATTACTAAGATAATAATAACTATTCTAGTCTCTCATTAACCTACTGCACTACACTGGTAAATTACCCTTTCTAACCCCTTCTATACACCTAAACCCTATTAATCCCCCTCTAATCAGATTCTATAAGCTTATTTCCCTTTAATTAACCTTTTTTAGGTTATTTAACCCTCCTATTGAATTTCTAAGAGGGATTTGACTTTCTATACCTTTCCAAATAGCCACTTAGGTTCCCAAAAAATGTTCACACCTCACAATGTGTTTTTCTAAAAATCACCTTTTTGAACCCTTTTTAGTCACACATGCATCCAAAAAATCCTTTTTTCAAACCCAAAAACTATAAATAGAGGTATACCCCTCCCACCTTTTTCTAAGAACTCTCTCTCTCTCTCTCTCTCTCTCTCGCATTTCTGATTTAAGCTATTTTCGGTCTTTTTAGAGTTATTTCATAGTTTATTTGAGCTATTTGTTTATCATTTGCATTATCTAATTTAAAAGCTTTGTGTAAATGGGAGAAGCCATTAATGGTGAGATTCCATTCTCAAGATTTTGAAGATCAACAATCACAAAACTGATTACTAGAGCTTTATTATCTTCATTTATTGATAGCATTCATGGATTACATAACTAATATAGTCATGTTTAGATGTTGATTGTTTGTTTCAAGATTTATATATGCATGCAAATAGATAGCTCTTGTTTGGCTCTAATCTAATGGTCATTGAGTTGTTTGTTTAAATATTTTAGGGCTTCTTAAGTGTTCTTACCCCATCTCATAAGATTTTGCAACTTTTCATTGAACACAGTAGAGAAGCATGCGGATAGTCCAAAGTCCCTGCAACATCTACATGTCAAATCAATATGGTAAATGGTAAATAGTAAATACTTAATGGTAAGTTTAAAAAAACTATATTGAATGTTAAGGGTATTGCATCTCGGTTGTTTAGCTAATGCAAACACTTGAGGGTTAGGTGATGAGTGATCTTCCATTTCAGATTGGGAATCTCTTGACACCTCAGCATGTTGTTGGCCTCTTCCTCTTGATGCTAATTTTTTCATGGAAGGCCCTCCAAAAATATTCTTTGCATATGATAAAGATGTAAATAGAAGTATATAATATTAGTAGAGAGAATATTCAATAATATTTGTCACACAAGTGAAAAATCAAGACAATAAGCTTATACTATTAAAGAAGCCATATAACCAGATCTACACAGAGATAACAATAATAAAAAACACAATTATATAATATCTTCTCTATTACTTCTCACATTTCATTCATACGGGACATACACATATATATGAAATATTACTCCTACAAATGAGGATTTTGTTGAACCTAATAACCCCCCAAATATCTATTCAGATGTGATTTTTACTCACGTAACAATGCGCAACTCAAATTACATAAGTTGTTAAAACAACTTCAAACTAATATATATTATTGTTAATATAACAATAATATTATTAACTACTAACCATTTACAAGATAATAATTACTCATGTAATTATTATTTACTCATCACATGAAAACACTAACATAGATTTCCTAACAATTAACTTATTGTTCTTGAATAGGGATTGACAATTGCTTGATTGTGTTGCTCGTGCAAGTGGGAGTTGGTTGACCTTTTAAATTAAAATACACCTCGTAATAAATACCAATGGGATAGTTAGTGGAATGAAAAACTAGGTTTTTAGCAACTTCAACATTTGTAACCTTGGCTTTTATCTTATTTGACAAAAATGTTCACTAATCAAATTTGTGCTTTCTGATCGATGCAAGAATGTATGTAATATCCCAATTTGGATTATTAATTTTCTGACCCTGTAGAACAAGTCTCACTTGAAAAAAAATAAATCATAACAGCAAGAAAGTGATGTGTAATTCCTTGCATATCTACTCCTTGCCTTGATTTGTTGGCATGATTTGCATAAAAGTCATTGGATGTTTAATTAACCACAATTTAAATTAATATCAAAATAAAAATCTTACAAATTAAATCACGTTACATGGAAACCAAAACAATATTTGAGGTAAATCATATCATCTTCACTCATGGTTACTTTGGTTGTTACTATGGGGGGATGTTCAAATGGAATGCATGTTAATCGATGGATATCAGTTGGATAACCAATGAACTTGAATGTATGAAAATCATCCAAAGTAATAGTATAATTTTTGTCTTTTGTATTTAATAAGGAGAGGAGGTAGTTAAGAATGTCATGATCTATCTCAAATTGGGGCATGTTAACCAACCCAATGAAATCACATGCTTCTACCTAATCCTTGTAATTTTAATTCATATGAAAAACATTATAAATGTACAGGCACATCAAAATCCTATATTGAATATTACCCTTGGGTAGGACTTGGGGGTTGCATATTTAGTTTGAGCTTTTGTTTGTTCTTGATCTTGAGTACCCATGACGAGGTGAGATAGAGATTCGAGACCTGAAGGATGTTTTTTATTTGGCTATTGTGTTGAAGTAGTGGGAGCGGGAGTTACGAGTGTCTAGACTGGTAGCACTAGGAGAAAGGATAAAATAATTGCGTTCCGAATGTGTGAACGTGAAATTGAGGGCTAGAGGGGATTTATAGGGAAAATATTAGGGTTTCAGAGCAGGTGATGCATGACAACAAGGCTTGTTTTCGTGCATCAAAAATTCATGTTGACGCACGACAATAAATCTTATTTGTGTCCATAAACAAACTTTGTTTTCATTTGACAACAAGAGTTGTTGACATGTGTTAACAAGCCTCATTGTCATGTGACAACAGGGGTTGTTGACACACGAAAAACAAGCTTTGTTATCATGCATCAACAATTCTTGTTGATGCGTAATAATAAAGATTTTTTATTTGCATTAAAAACCCTTACTGTCGTGTGACAACAAGATTTGTTGACGCATGTCAGCAACTCTTGTTTTCATGTGACAACAAGAGTTGTTGACACTCAACAAGCCTCATTTTCATGCGTCAACATCATGAGGCCTCTGGGTTTGTATAACTAGTTTAATTTTTGTGCCTCAACTATGTGTAAAAAAACCTTATTTTCTATTTCTTCGTAAATAAAACATAGCATTTTTGGCAACACAAAATTTCCTCTAAGGCATGGGCCCTAGCTCTCCCTCAAAAATGTCAGGTGAAAATTTAGCTTTGAAACCAAGGAAAATTCACCTTTCCGCCGAAAGTGGTTCCAGGTATATTCACCAGGGATTTTATGCCTTTAATTTACTAGAGTCTTCTTAAAATGAACCCTAGGGAAAAGGGGGATATAAAAATGTGACCCCCAGATTTGATCTCCTCCACCCATTACATGACCCAGGAAGCTCCTGTAAGCACCTTTTGGAAAGTTTCTAGCCTCGTCTCATGTCATGCATGCCTACCACTTGTCACCATTAGGCTAAGGAATTTTTTTTTCCCACCTTTTCTCTTTCCAAGGGGACAAAGAGTAAAAAAACATTCCTCCCACCTCCTTGCTCCCACATGGTTCCTCTCGTGACTTCACTCAGCCGCTGGGTTTTGAAAATAAGCTCCCACCTCTCACCCATCCGTGAGTGCATGTCTATCACTTGTCATCTTAGTGTTATGGTGCAATTTTGTGTGCCCTTCATACATTTTCTAAGGGAAAAGTGGGAAAAAAAATGCTCCCCCACACCCCAAGGCATATAAAACTAAGGAAATAGTACATTTTTTTATCTTCCCCAATTTTGGCCAAAATCTACCTGGAACTTTCGTAAAAATTTTCTAATTTTTTATCTGCCATTATTCATCCCTCTAAGTTCCTTATGATCTCAAAGAATAAATCCTTCCCAAAATTTTAAATATTTTAAAGGGTCCATGTGCATTTTCTCATCTGAATGACTTTATAACCAGGAAAGTGAAATTTTCATATCTCACAAACTGGTGCATGGATTAAGGTGGGGATTTTTGCAATATTATTCATTTTAGAATGCCTTTAAGGAGATATTGAAAACATATCAAATGATTCCATAAATTTTAAATAGTGAAAAAATCCTAATTTTGTGCCCTAGCTTTCATTCATTCAATTTCCCATCATTCTGGAAGATGAATCAAGCTAAAAACTTGAACACAAAGTCTACATGAAAAACATATTCTAGTGAAGTTGATTTCATCACAATCCGAGGTGGGAAAGAAAATTTTCCAAAAATATAAAGGAATTCATTAATGGCCCCTATGAATCAGTAACGAAAAGGTAATGAGTTACTTCCTAGGGTTATATTGGGCAGAATCATGCAAAAATTTGAACAAATCTTCGAAATGAATTATGTTAACTTCTACATGTGGTTTAATTGGAATCCGACACCGGGAAGACCACTTTATATTTTTAGTGAGTCTTCATAAAAGCACTTACTATAAATAGTAAGTTCAAGATAATTTTTCATTCACACTCCTTATTTCACTCCCTCATGATCGAGACACTCCAAAATTGATAAGATTGACAAAAATGGAAAAAAATAGCTAAATGAGACCATAATGGTGAATATTATATAAATATAAAATGATTAAAAGGAGCTAAAGGTGGTCAAATTTTATTCATTCACTTATCCTACAATTATCTCAACACTCATGGGAGATCCTCTCTATTTTCAAGTTAATTCCTGCATTCCCGATGCGGTGAACGAAGATTTCCATAACGAGAAAATTACCAATTATATAGAAAATACCATTTCAATTCATTTCACATGTGATGCATGATCAACTGGTGGATAAAATTTATTTTGGTCTCATTCTCCTTTCCTCACTCCAAAATCAAAAGGATTTTGTCACATGCCTCATTCATCATTAATGTATCTACAATGGCAAGATGAAGGTCATGCCTGAGTGGAAAAAGTGCATTCGATTTATCCCATGTGAATAATTGTGTAACACCCACTTAAAACACACACACAAATACAACACTAAAAAACTTGGATAAATTTTTTTTTACTTACTTGGAGTTTACACGTCAACACAAGTGACCAGAAGGGCTACACCCAACTCTCAATAAGCTTGACGCAACACTGACCGCATAGGCAACAAGGAAACATACAACACCCAACATGAACAATATAATTTTCTCTTCGACAAGGCACAACGTAAAAGTCCAAACACATTACAAAGTTACAGTTAAGGCCATCCCATGGTGTAAAATATTTTAAGGTTATGTATTTACAAAAATGTCTTTCAAACTTGACTTTATGATCTAGAAGATTCATGTTTTGATTTGCACCATTCTTTTACAAAGGTGAACTTCTTTCTTTTATACTATTGAACTAATTAGCTTAAGACCAAGTTTTCTGAAGGAGAATCATTCTATAATATGTCAATAACTTGCTTAATTCGTTGATTTAAGAACATTTTCCATTTCTCACAAGGTTAATTAATCTTACTCAAGCCACTGAAACTTGTTCCACACCTCTATTGCACAGGTGACAAGCACAAGCTCCGATTGAGGGAAAGTACCGTTTTAGGTTCAGAACAATAATCTTATTTGTTTAAGGATAAAAACTTTAACATTACTTAAGAAAGATCACAATGAACCAAGGAAAGGGTTAAGGGAAATAGGTCAAAAAGAATTCAGCTTCAGGGTCTCATTGCTTATTAACCCGCCTTTTATTGAGGCTAAGAATTTATCAAGATTGGTTAAAATTTTCATTTACACTTTGCTTGATTAAGTTTGACAAAGGAAAACAATTTACATTTCAAACGATTGAGAGAGATTGAAGGGGTTTCTTAATAAATTTCCTCCTACTTATACAACCTTATTATCTTCCAAAAACTAATCAATGATTACACCATAAGATCATTTAAGAATTCACCATAAAAGGATAATGTTGATTAGTTTAGCTTGGGGAAAAACAAGGTATATAAATATTTTTATTACCAAATATAGTTTCCTCTTTGATCGCTTAAGGGCTCAAATGTTATCAAGTAGATCACATCTACATTAATTTATTCATATATATATTTTAGTTTAACTTTTATAAGGATTATCCAACCCATTTTATTATGCTTATAAATACATTGTTACTATGCCTTAGAAGGGTTTACAACTCAACATTTTATCTCAAGAGCAAAGTTTACCATTACTCATTTGTGAAAACTATACATGGTTACATCAATTCTTTCCAACACGACGCACAACCCAAAGGGAGAAACCAACTCTATGGAACCATGACTAGGGAACAAGAGAGTAATAACATTGGTCACGCCACAATATACTTATTCTTAGAATTTATATAATACATTAGAATCTCCCATAACCATGCGGTAGTCAAATTTTATATTTTCCACGATAACAAAAACAAGCCAAAGTTTCAATAGTTATGACAACAATACTCCACAACACCTAACACTAAGGCACTAGTTTTCTTCTAAATTCCCCACATAGCCCATCCCAGATTTTTACAACATAAAAGTATTCATACAAAAGAACTTCACAACCAAGTTTGATGCAAAATTATACAAGTCTTTCCCTCATCTACTCGCATAAGCCATCTACAATAATTAATAACCTGTGTCAGTTCATGAGAACTGAGCAAGATAAGGCTACACAAAGCAACAATAAGCTACTATTTAACAATATCAAGAAAGGAAACATTTTATTCCAAGAATTTTCTTGAAGCTCTAAATACTAACAACCCCTTAAGATAAATAATATTTCCACCATGCCAATCTAAGAAGAAATCCTTATACTTCAATTATGTACATTGTCTCAAAGCAACGAAAATTTAACAATCATTTGAGAAGGGACCACTGGCTTAATAAGTTAGAAGCACAGTCTAGTATAACGGGTTTCCATAAATAAACAATTAAATTATAAGATTGAGAACTAATATTCAAAACAACAACCTACAATCGTCAAAAGGTACCAAAGCACAGGCTACGATGCTAAATTCTGAAACAAAAAAATTGAACAATGAATCCAAGAGGAAACACGAGGCTTCAAAGGTTAACACGAAAGGTCGAGTGTATTAAAATTTTAATCATGTAATCAATATAGATTATAGGATGGAAATATAATACATGACCACCACTCAACATTGTTTAAAAAGGGAAGGTAATTAATACTAGTTTTGGCCATTGACTCCAAGGAATTTCACAATCATTCAAGAAAAGGCCACTTCCCTTATAGGCTAGTAACGAAAAGTGAGAGAAAAAGGGAGTTCTGTTAAACAAGAGCATTCAAAACATCATCCAAGTTTTATAACACTAAGGATTCACAAACCTCCACAAAAAAATTCTAAGGTTTGGTTTAATTATAAGGAAAAATTAACTCTTTCTCAACACAAAATCTTTAAAATCCATTCTAACATAGGTAATAACCTATATTACTAAGTGCCTTTATCAAAACAACACCCTCCATTATAAATCAATAATATTATCGATGCATATTTAGTTTACCCCAAATGTTAATAACCTTCATATCAATTTCCATCGCAAATCATTAAGGTATTTATATGCATAGAAATCTGACCAATCTTAATTAATAACATTAACATTATAAAAGAGAAAACAACAAGATAGACAATATAATATGCCACCAACAATCTTCCCAAGAGGGAAATTAGACCAAAGAAATTCTAAAATAACTGGGTATGGAATTGCACAATTGTAACATCGAACTTAGGTGATTCAAAACTAGTTACGGTTCAAGCTTGATGAGGACGGTCAAGGTACCTCATAAGGAAGACTTTAAAAGTTTAGGAACAAGTTTGATGATCAATATGGATTATAAAAAAGAAAGATCCGAATATGTTGTCCTCAAACTTCTACATTCTAAAAGTTTTTTAAAACCAAAACTCCAACCCGGTTTAGCCCAAACATTGATCACTCCAATCCTAAAACCTTTCTTTCTCGGGATCAAAAGGTTATCAAAGGGGATTGAGAGTGAGCTAAAAAGTGCAACAAAAAGGACGATAAGCTCGTAGTGAAAAGAAAGATGTTCATCGTTACCATAGGATGGCTTGCCCAACATAAATTACTAGCTATAAAAAACATGATAAACTTGATACTTAAATGAAGGAATGCAGATAAAAATCTCAAAGGTTGATCACTTAGAGAAAGAAAATGCATAATACCCAGAGGAGAGGAAACACATCTATGTTGTCCACTAACACACTGACAATGCTAGTAGCTAAAACAAGAAGATATTAAGAGGAAAGGAGAGATTTCCTAGCAAGGTGAACAAACCCACAACATAGGCAGCAAAGAAAAACCAAATTTGGGGAAAGGGTGGTTCAATTTCATGATATTTTTAAATCTAGCAAATGTAGCAATGAGTAGAATTATCTTTCCTAGTTTCTAGCTTCTACTAGTTGCAGGACACCGCACAGGACCAGCAGAAAAAATCTTCAGGTTGAATCTCCCCTCTTCTACTGATGGGTGCTCGAAACTCCATTCCTATCCATGTTTAGCACAGGAAGAGAACTCATTTTATAAGTAATGCATAAACAAAAATAATAGTGGCTCATAGACTGCCATGACTGCGGTATACATAAAAATGGGTTTATTGAAAAGGCCCAAGAAACACGTGAAAGATAGGGATAAATCCAGACTCCACAACCTTGCAACATCCTCATAGCCTGCATCAAGAAGGGAACAGTTAGAGCAGGGTATGGACATCCAACGAGCACAAAGGAACATGGATATTTTTCAGCTGCAGAATAAGTTACCTCCAAAACAACATATGCCGAGTGTGGGAGAATCCACCTAGCATGCAAACCATTGAAAAAATGCCACAAATGATGGGGGATCTCATGGAATAAAACACAAATCAAGGGAAATGTTTAACAAAAATATTATACAAACCAGCTTAGGAACAAGGTAAGAACATCCATCGAAGCACAAAATTTCTAAAAGATCATTTGTAATTAAAAAATGTGCACATTTCTTTTAGCTAAGAGACCACATATGCAAAATGTGTAAGAAAACACAAGGCATGAGGATCATTTGACAAAAAAGCCTCACAAGAGATGATGTTTAGGAATGCCACTTTAGGATCTGTATAGGAGGATTTATACACAACCTGCATCACCAAAAGCAACCAAAAAAGTGTCTAATATATTCAACTGTTTACCAGCATGCACGCAACCAGTGCTCAAAAGGAGCTGTTGACACAGGTAACGTGGATGGACTTGTTCCAACAACATTGGCATGCAAACAATGGAACACAAATCCACAAACCCGAAATAGGAATCAAGTCCACCACACTCATTGCAATAGGAAAGCACATTCAACCACCAAAATTTCTCAATTATCCAACCAAAAATGGCATGTGGCAGGTTATCACATCCAGGTAGAAATTTTAATTTTAAAAAACTTGTAATAAAAGGTGCCCAACATATATCAGAAGTTTCAAAGTCTAATCAATGACCCCCAATGCAAACCCTTCACAAGAGGATCTCACATTTCCCCAGAAGATTGGGCTAAGGTAAACAACAAATGGAATATTTTCAAAACAAAACAAGGAAATGAAATAAGGTGGAAGATTTGCAAAACAATAAATGACATAAGGTGGGGCCACCCACAAGGCATGTTTATCACGTCTAGCATTTAGGAGGTTTAATGGAATGGCAGGTGGCCATCAAATCCACCCACCTCTAGCCAAACAAGGAACCAAAATAATCAGTTAAGATTTAGAATCCACCCCTCATACCAAGCATGGTACAAAAATGATCAAAAGAGAGAGGAAAGGTTGGTGTGGGGGGCACATTAAATCCACATTTAAATTTAGCAATTTAAAACAATCCCAAGCATGAAGGATCGGTGGAAGGTGGAAATCGGTGCCCAGACTTAAAAAAATATTAAACATGAACACCAATGAAACCGTGGTGCCACCAAAAAAACAAGCTCTTCCTTAATTGTGCAAATGAGGCTCGGTCAGTGGAAGTGACTAACAAAACAATAGAATAGTTTAACAATAACTAAGGATGATATTGATAACAATCGATATTAAAATAATAATAAAATATAATAACCGATCGATAATAAAAACAATAATGTCATTTCATTATTATTATTATTATTAGATAAATTATTTTACATTATACAACTGATAATTATTAATTATAATCACAATGGTCAGGCAGTTATGATCGATAATTTAAAATAATTATTATTATGGATATTCCTTTTAACTGGACACACCCTAACAACACCAAATTCCATTCCATCTGCCTACTAGGCTTTGAGAACATGATCTTCCTTAATAGGGTAATCGTAAACCCTGGCTGCAGAAGCCCTCCACTAGAAGCAAATACAAGGACACGAGGAGAACAGATGGGGAGGAAGGATGATAATCCTTCTTTGTAACAAGGTCGAGGTTGACTAACGGTCAACGGGAGCACACACACCAATTCCCATGCTTATCAACAGGGTCAACAGAGAAAGAACTGGGTAACAAACCGAATGGGGCATTACATTCTCCTCCCCTTAAGAAAGCATCATCCTCGATGCGACATAACACTGAAGGAAGGAAAAGGGGGTAAGCAACAAGGAACAAATAAAGATGAAAGTACACCCTATGGTTTAAATTTTAGTTGCTAAGGCATGGCCACGGGGTAGCCTTTAGAAACATTTTGGAAGAATGTTAACTTTCAAAGTTCTGTGAAGATTGGCAGTTCCCTCATATTCATTATTTAATTAGTCTCTTTCCACTTACATTATTCCCAATTCAAGTTCTTTAAAAATTTCATTGTTGTAGAGTTTTATTTTATTCATTCTTGTGGGTGCCCAACATGAATACATTATCACAACACCGTACTAGGGTCATACACAACACTAAAGATTCACAAGCATACTTTTACATACTTTCATGACGGTACCACATCACAAGATCTTAACCAAATTATGGAAGAGAACATGCATGGTTCACATAACATAGTACTTTCACACATCTATGAATGACATATAATACTCGAACAAAAGTGTACTACAAAAACATGAAATTTCCACAATTCCACAGATGAAGATTTTACATAACTCAAAAAATAGCTATAGGTACATAGTGTCAACAAGGGCATCAAAATCCATATCCACAACATCACAAAACATATCCAACTAACATGAGTAACACATACAACATAGGACCACTCCAAAGACATCACAACAACCCAACATACCTCCTCGAAGCATCAATCATACACACAAATCTCTTATGCCTCCCAAGTCATTATGTCACCCTCAATCTCTTATGACACAAATCTCTTATGCATCCCTCAATATCTTATGCCTCCCTCAAGTCTATTATGCCTCCCTCAAGTCTCTTATGCCTCCCTCAAGTAGTAATAATAAAATAAATTTCCTTTTCTCTCCCCAAAGGGGCCGGTCTCCCTATGGCCCTAGGCACATAGAGTCTAGGCACCCCTAACCCAAGTGACATAATAACTCATGGTTCAGCAACCCGCTAGTTATTTGTAACTCCTTGGGGCATACCCCCATACAATGAAGTGGGTCCATAGGTCCAACCATTCCATGGTGCATCCCATGACCCTATTCCACACATCACGACAGTAGAACCAACATAGCAATCTGATTCAAATTCCAAGTGGAAAATTACAAGCCTTGGGTAAGGTGGTAAAATCTTAATTTTTTAAAAAAGATCCAAATCCAAGCAAAAACAAATGGCCAAATAGCCATAGTGCAAAAATCCACATGTTAGTACCACAAACCAAGGAAATGCCCAAAAAAATATAATAAACATTGCAATCAAGAAAACTGTTGGTCCTTACAAAAATAAAATAAAAAGTTCAATTTATGAATAAAATACACATATAAGAATAACACATTACGATGACTATGTGGCCTTATCTAGCCACCAAGGGGGTACTCAACGAGTTGCTGGCACTCAGAACATCAAGCCTCAGCTCATAAAATATCATAACAATAATACAACTGTCATCATCTCTATCTGAATCATCCCACCACCACTTCAACAAGGCTAAACATAGTCATAGCTACACTTAGGTTGCATCCATACAACCACCATAAGGAGAGAGAAAAAGAGGAGCACAGGTCATCATCTACTGAGCCTAAGGTCAGCTCAAGTTACTGGCCCATGGTACACATTCCCTCACTCCAAACATACACTTTTACCGATTTCCCTCAAGGTCGGTTAGCGTAAGGTTCACAACATAACATGCAACTACATCACTAACAAAATGGTGGTTCATGCACATTAACTATAGTGTCTTACACATGGTACCGATACAAGGTAAATCACATACATAACATTCACAGTTTACAACACACCACATCACCACATGTTGCACCCAAAGTGCAATCACTGTACGATAGGGATCATATACCCACTATATGTCCCTAAATCATGACATGAATCATTACATATTACATGAATTACAATTATGATGAGCACAATTACAACATACAGTCAGCTGCCATATAACATGGGAATATACATATTTCTACACAAATGATAATGACATCATTAAGAAATCTAGTTCACTATAACCAACCTAGTCATACAACATATCAGCACACCCACACATCACAAATGCCCAAAGGATCCAACACTCTAAAATCAACAATCACATTTCTTCCACACACACAATAAGACAATGTTTCACACTCAAATTCTCATAGAATTCCTGAAAAGGAGAAATAATACTCTCATCTCCAACACATCAACATGCTAACAGTTACGCACTAAGTGACATACACAACATGTGCGCTCACAATATCACAATTATGACATAGTTCACATCACACTTATATCACATTACTCTTCCAATATCCACCACCATCATGCAACACCATCACAACTCCAATTTGTCCCAGAGGTTCGAGAGCATGAACCTCCATTGATACCAAGTGTAATGCCCACTTAAAACACACACAAATACAACACTAAAAAACTCAGGATAACCTTTTTTTACTTACTTGGATTTTACACATCAACACAGGAGACCAGAAGGGGCTACGACCAACTCTCAATAAGCTTGATGCAACATTGACCGCATAGGCAACAAGGAAACATACAACACCCAACATGAACAATACAATTTTCTCTTCGACAAGGCACAACGTAAAAGTCCAAACACATTACACAGTTACAGTTAAGGCCATCCCACAGTGTAAAATATTTTAAGGTTATGTATTTACAAATAATGTCTTTCAAACTTGACTTTACGATCTAGAAGATTCATGTTTTTATTCAGCACCATTCTTTTACAAAGGTGAACTTCTTTCTTTTATACTATTGACTAATTAGCTTAAGACCAAGTTTTCTGAAGGAGAATCATTCTACAATATGTCAATAACTTTCTTAATTCATTGATTTAAGAACATTTTCCATTTCTCACAAGGTTATTTAATCTTACTCAAGCCACTGAAACTTGTTCCACACCTCTATTGAACAGGTGACAAGCACAAGCTCTGATTGAGGGAAAGTACCATTTTAGGTTCAGAACAATAATCTTCTTTGTTTAAGGATAAAAATTTAACATTACTTAAGAAAGATCACAATGAACCAAGGAAAGGGTTAAGGGAAACATGTCAAAAAGAATTCAACTTCAGGGTCTCATTGCTTATTAACCCGCCTTTTATTGAGGCTAACAATTTATCAAGATTGGTTAAAAGTTTCATTTAGACTTTGCTTGATTAAGTTTGACAAAGGAAAAAAAATTACATTTCAAACGATTGAGAGAGATTGAAGGTGTTTCTTAATAAATTTCCTCCTACTTATACAACCTTATTATCTTCCAAAAAATAATCAATGATTACTGTTAGTGCAAAATCACAGCACCCACAAATGAGTTCTACAGATTTTCTTTTCTAAGGGAGAGTCATTTGGTGTGATTTGCATAACATTGAACTTTCCCCAAGGTGTGGAACCTTGAAAATGGAAAAGATCTCCATATTAAAGGTTGGTTCCTATTCCTCTGTTTAGGTGCATATGTGAGAAATTATAGAGGATTTATCTTTGTACCTAATATAGAATTTACCAAGGAGATAGGGATAGAAGGAAATACAAGGAGTAAAAAAAAACTAAGCTATGAGGTGATGCACCAAAGGAATGATGAACATTTATTTTTTTGATTAACACAAACCAAATAAAATGCATACAATAATCAAGCAAAAATAACTGGATTTGTAATGAAAGACCAGATGAGAGCAAAGAAGACAAGAAATGATCTAGGATCGATCACAAAACATTTTTTATCACTCTACAGACTCATACAATACATTAAATATGGATAGGAGGTGAGAAGTGTATTACCATTTTAATATAAATTTTGAACTCCACGAGTTCCTTACCAAAAGGGAAGGGAAGCCTGCAAAAGACAAAATAATGTCCAACCCTTTACAATGAGTCCTAACCCAATATATGTAGACTCGATTAGATAGAAGAAAGAGAGAAAAATTCCATTACAAAGAAAGTAGGTTGAAGCTCAACCACTACTATTAAATTCTCCTGAAAAAATATGCCCCCAAATCCCTCTTGACTGTATCAATCTTTGGTTTGGCACCTTAAAGGAAGAAGAAACAGTGGAGGAGATTGAATCTGATCTAGTTGTTGGGGTAGATGGATCCCGCATTAATGGCCCTGAAGATGTTCTCTCCATTTTCCTCTACCTAACCTCCCCAAAATTAAAGTTTCAGATCTCCATGGCATGGACGAGGGCCGAGATCTTTCCAATGGTGTTAGATTTGCAATATTTCGAGCCTTGAGTCGAAATATATGCCCCTTAGAAGTTTGTATCGAATCCGTACAAATGGGCAGGAAAATCATTTGAAAAATGGGCCTCCTTTTGACCTCTACAAGACACGTGGAGGGCCTGGCACTGGCCTGAAGGTGGCATCTATATTTTTCTCTTGGAATGGCGTGGGGTGACATGTGGCTTCCTCCGCTGGCCCACTCAATTTCTTTGTTTCTCGCATCAGTTCCCTTGGGTGCAGATTCACAAGGGCCCCACTATATATAATGTCATGGATCTACCTTTTCTGGGTGGGAACTCATATGGTGTGATTGCACAACATCCTGAAGTTTCCCAAAGTGTGGGACACTTGGTAAATCGGGAAAGCTCTCTAAAGAAGGTTGGTTCTCTACTTTCTTTGTGTACCTGGCACAAGTCCCTTCTAGTTTAGGCAAGCTAATCTAATCCTAATCTAGACTTCCTAGGAGGAAAACAGTGAGAGAAAAGAGGCCAAACAGAATCCTACATTAAAATGTGATACACTACCTAAGGAAAATTGCTGACCATTTATCAAAACTGCTACTGGACCTAGAAGACGTGAGCAATGGGAAGGATCCACAAATGCACTCATAGGCCCAAGGCTTAGAATTTTCACATGGCCAGTTATGTCCCAAAACTGGGCCCATGAGACACGTGGAAATTCTACACTCGTAATGGGAACCTGCAAACTTTGCAATTTTACCTGCAATGAAGAGAGGCAAGAAGAAAAAAAGTAAAAAATGAGCACGGATGGAGTCTTCCATTGGCATCTTAGAACACATTTTTGTTACTCCAGATGGTTGCACAGAACATCATTCTCATGGCCCTAGACAAGTGGAGAAAACACCATTATAGCGCAGAGTTTGGAGGTCTCAAACTCCATTTTCAACGCCTTTGAAGTTGTACCGATGAGGAATGTGGAGGATTCCAACTAGATCTTATGAACAACCTTTTTTAAATGAGCCAAATCTAGCAAATTTACAATGAAGGTTCTGAGCCACGTGAGCGAGAAACTTGCGCTCATTTGGAAAGCATTTCTTTTAAGCATAATACCAAAAGTACGCATTAAACGAGACATGCGGTAGGCTTGAAACTGCATGGCCTCGATGTTATAATTATCCCTTTTGGGATAGAATCGGAAGCCATAACTTTATCAAAATGGTCTTTAACCATGTGGAGGGCCAGTGCTTTTCGCCCATGCCAGAGGAGCCTTTCAATTTTAAGCATCATACCAAAATTGTACCAAAGAGACAAAATGGAGGCTTCTATCATGCTAGACTTTTTTATACTTAGCCCTTTTTGATGAAACCAAGAACATGCAACTATAAGTTCTGGATCAAAAGCTCTGACCTCCTGAAGATTTAGGGCAAACACTAGGGAAAATTTGAATTGGCGAGCCTGACTTTTGGAATTTTCCCTACTTTTTAAGGACTGTGTTGGAAAATGACACGTGGAATTTCCATCTCACTGACTCTTCCCGATGCTTCGAATTTTCAACGACCGGTTCTGCCTTCGTCTCAGGCTCTAACCACATGGAGAGCCTGCGCTTGTTTGGGGACCCCACTTTGTTGTACATTTTGAAGGTGCACTGAAGAGGCCCATGGATACTTCCACTATATTTTTTTCTTGGTTTTGATTGGTTGGTGGGCCTTTGGGCCAAAAAATTCCTTTGCGCCAATCTTGGAAATTTTTCCAACTACCTCCCACTGCTCCGAACTCTGACAGGCCTCTAGACATGTGGCCACTTCCTATTTGCTGGTGGGCCTTTGGGCCAAAAAAATTATTTGTGCACCCCGCCAATACTTGGAAACTTTTTCAAAGTTGCTTCTGCCCCTGCCATTCCACCAATGACGTGGCACATCCTGATTGGACCATGGACCTCCCATGGGAAAATTTCCCTCCAAAACTCTGCCGAGCCATAACTTAAAAAATACAAGGAGTTAGAAGGAAAACTTTACCATTCTAGAAAGCTGAGAAGATGCTCTATCCAATGAAACCATTTCCAGAAGGTTTTGATTGTCCAAAATATAAAAAATTCTGACTGAGACACAAGGAAGGAAGGAATGAAGGGAGTTATCCAAAAAATAAGCAAGGGGCTTATTTTGGATAACAATTTTGGTGACTCAGAGGGGTCATCTTCTTACTAGATGAATGATCAGTAGCCTTTGAAGCATCCATTGGGCATGAAGTCATGAGTTGTATCTTGTAAACTGATTTGAACTTTGAAAAATTCCTTCTGAGCCACTTGAAGCCCACTGAACTTAGAATTGTTCTCACCAAAATGCCACAGAAATGGACTATGCAAGAGAAAAACCAGTAGCACCAAAAACTATGTACAAAAATGAAAATCATACATGCTCCAAATGGAACATGCAGAGTGTGCACAAGAACTTATTTTCTGAAAGAAAACCTACCTACTCTACTCTAACTGGAAGCAAAGGTGAGCTAAACAAACCTTGCAACTGGTTGTGCAAAATAGCTTCCTTTCTTCAAAATGAGAAGCCATGTAACTAATTTGGCACTAAACATGGCTGGTTGGATGAGTGGAAAATCAACAAGAAGCTAGTCTTCTACCCTAATCAACAAGGTGTTAGCTGAAGGAAAATTCAATACCTCTTTTAGTTGTTTTGCATTTGGATTGAAGAGGTATGACTGCTGATCCTTAGAACTTTGCATATCATCCTCATGCTTAGAGGCAAGCATGTCTAGTTGTGGCTTCTCCTTTGGCTCCAATGAAGTCAAACACCTGATTGGGCAAGGTCTGATCCATTTGATATGCCCATAACTCTAATTTTCCATTCCAAAAATGGAATCTTCTTGCAGACCTTCTTGAGGGGATGGTGTTGAAGCAATGGTAGAACTTTTCTGCCCTTTCTCTTCCTCCAATGAATAACATGGAAGATTTAAATCTTCCAATCTTGATCCTAAAGAGCTGCTATAAGATGCAGGCTGCTCCAAATGAATGCTATCCTCCATAACAGTAGGTTCTTGTGTTTGGAAGATGGATGATGAAGGAGAATATGGTGTGATTTCAACAGGTCTTCTTCATCAAAACATTCCTCCAAATCAAACAGGTAAATTTCCTCATTTCTTTCCTACTGCAAATGTTCAACCTCTCCCATGGTGTTCTCTTGATCTACAACTTGATCACCATGGTTTCTTTCATCCTCCAACATTGAGTTTGAGATATAAAACTCTTCTTTATCACTAGAACTTGAGAGAGATGAAGTAGAAAGAAGAACTGAAGGTTCTCCTGTAGTCTGCTTCGTGCTCAAAGCCCTTGGACCTACGCTTTTCTCCTTCACAACTGGAATGTGCTCCTCTTCTTTTAGATTTTGAGCAGCTTTTTCTTCCTCTGCTACTTGAATACAATCTTGATCTTGATAGAACTCTTCCTTTAGCATGAAGTTTATTAAGTCAAACTATTCAATCTGCTACTCTAGAGGACAAGTTGGGACTGCAAGATCTTTTTCAGAGCTTTCCTCCTCCATGGCTGATTGTGCAACTTGAATTGGATCAGCATTCTCTTTGGGAAAAGTGCCAACATGGACACTCAACTCATCACAAACAAGCTGTTGTTTTTATTGCTTCACTTTTGTTGTAAAATCAGCCTTATTTGCCACTTGTTCTCCAACTCCAACCTCTTCTGAAGGCTTAACCATCAACAGGATCTTTGTCATCCCAAATTTGAGAGCCAAGCTTACCAAACTTTTGATTTTTTTTTCTTTGTTTGGCTCTTCTTGTTGTTGTCCTTGATGACTGGTTTTCTTATTTTCAATTCCCCAACATGGATTTGGGAATGAAATAGGAGGGGTGGGTTGTAACTCAATTGATTTTACAATTTTTTGTGGTGGTGGAGGAGGTGAAACCTCTTGTTTCTTTGGAGGAGAGGGTATTTCTATTAGCTCTTGTGGAGGGGATGGCTATTTGGAAGGAAAGAGGAAAGAAGAATTGAGATGGGGTGGAAGACTAGGGAATGGAGAAATGGATTCAACATTTGGGACAACATTCAATGGGAAGCTTGAAAATTAAAGCCCAAATTTAGATGGTGCTACTTAAGGAATGGAAAGAGAAGAACCAGTTAATGGTGTAGAACTTACCCATTGACAAGGTTGTTCAACACCAAGTTTATAGGCCTCTATCTCTGTTGTCCATTGTGCAAGTTGGGGCAGCATCTCCATCATGAAGTCCAGCTTCTCCTGAGGGATGAAGTGTCTTGGAAAAGGACCTCCCCATGGACAAGGAGTCCTGCAACCAATTCTAAAAGCCTTTATTTGAGCTGTTACTCTTGATTGCACCATCTTTGCCTCCATCTTTTGGATTTTCTCCACAAAATCAGCATCTTCCATTTGATTGTCTTCATTACATGCATACCCTTGCTCTTGATGTGCTTCACAACCAAACTTATTTTCGTATTGCTCATATGGGTAAGCATGCTTACCTTGAATTTGACCAAAATGCTGATTTAAAGGATTTGTAAATCATGTTGGAGGTGGAATATACTGATGTTGTTGTAAATGTGAACTCTGTGATGGAAATGAAGTCATGATTGCACAACTTCATGTAATGGAAAAGAATGAAAGATATGGAAAGAGGAATGAATGGAAATGAATGAAAACAAATGGAAAAAGGGTCTGCAACTTCAGAAATGGGTTGTTGATCGGATGGAGTTGCCAGATGTGTTTGCAAGTGCCTCCAAAGGCTGAAATCTTCACAGGAACACACCAACCTGTAAAAGATGAATTGAAATATATTCCCCTTCAAATTTTGTATTGGATCTGTATAAATGGGCAGGAAAATAATTTGAAAAATGGGCCTCCTTTTGACCTCTGGGACACGTGGAGGGCTAGCGCTGGCTTGAAGGCGGCCTCTATATTTTTGTCTTTGAATGGTGTGGGGTGACATGTGGCTTCCTCCACTAGCCCACTCAATTTCTTTGTTTCTCAGATAATTTGTTAGTGTAGATTCACAACACCCCCAAATGAGTCATGGATCTTCTTTTCTAAGGAAAACTCATCTGGTGTGAATGCACAACATTGAACTTTCCCAATCTGTGGGACCTTTACAAATGGGGAAAGCTCTCTAGAGAAGGTTGGTTCCTCTTCCTAAACTACATGCCACAAGTTATTCCAGTGCAGGCAAGGTAATCTAATCCTAATATAACTTCCAAGGAGGCAAGGAGAGAGAGAAAAGAGGAAAAACAAAAGCCTACACTAAAACGGTGATACACCAGAGAAGGAAAATTGCTGAACATTTATCAAAACTGCTATGGAACAAGAAGAGGTGAGCAATGGGAAGGATGGAAAGATGCATCACAGGCCCAAGGATATATTTCACATAGAAAATGTCCCAAAATTCCATGAACACAACTCCAAACCTGTAATGAACATTCAAACATGCACAAATACCTACAATGAAGAGAGGCAAGAAGAAAACAAGCAAAAAATGAGCAAGGATGGACAGATGCATCACATAACACGTTTTTGTTGCTCCAGAAGTTTACACAGAACATCATTTTAATGGTAAAAGGCAAAAAACACCATTACAAAGTAGGGGAGGAGGTTCAAACTCCATTTTCAACCTTGGGGAAGAAAAAAAGGGAGGGCGGAGCAGAAAAAATGAACAACCTTTTTTAAATGAGCCAAATCTAGATTTTTATGATGAAGGTTCGAGCCAGGAGACAGAAATGTGGGAAAATGGAAAGGAATCATTCAACCACTGACCAAATTACATTAAAACAGCATGTGTACCCTTGAAAGTTCATTCCCCAATGTTTTTTGCCATGCTGGGAGAGAATGGAAGCCATACTTCATCAAAACGGTGGTTGAGATGTCAATCATGTTTCTTTTCCCCATGCCAGAGGTGTTTTAAATTTTTCTCTCTCTAAAATTTACCAAAACAAAAAATTGAGCCCTGCATTGTGTAGATAATTTCACTAGCTTTCCAATGACACCAAGAATGTGAAAATCTTATCTTTGGATCAAAAGTTATGCCCTCATGAAGATTTAGGGAAAAACTAGGGTAAATTTGAATTGGCGGGCCCAAAATTTAAATTTTTCCTTCTTTTTTGACTTTGGGAAAATTTCCCCCAAAAGTTCCACCTCCCGCCAGCCCGATACCATGTGACACATTTTGATTGGTCACGGGCCTTCCCCTTACCATTTTACGCCTTTTCGGTCTTTGAAAAAATTTCCAAAAATGCTCCGCCACCTCGAAACTCTGATGACATGTGGCAAGTTTTGATTGGTTGGCAGGCCTTCGGGCCAAAAAATTCCTTTGCGCCAATCTTGGAAATTTTTCCAACTGCCTCCCACCACTCCGAAATCCAACGGGCCTCTGGACACGTGGCCACTTCCTATTGGTTGGCGGGCCTTCGGGTAGAAAAAATTCTTTATGCACCCCGCCAATACTTGGAAATTTTTTCAAAGTTGCTTCCGCCCCTGCCATTCCACCGGTCCTGATTGGACTGTGGACCTCCCATGGGAAAATTTCCCTCCAAAACTCCACCAAGCCATAACTTAAAAAATACAAGGAGTTAGAAGGAAAAATTTACCATTCTGGAAAGTTGAGAAGATGCTCTATCCAATGAAACCATTTCTAGAAGGTTTCAAGTGTCTGAAAGACAAAAAAATTATGACTGAGACACAAGGAAGGAAGAAATGAAGGGAGTTAGCCAAAAAATAAGCAAGGTGCTTATTTTGGATAACATAATTTCTTTTCTCGGCGGGATCTTATTCCTTGTCCAGAGACAGGGGACAACCTGGTGCTCAATTAGAAACCTTCTCTCTATTCAATCCTTGAGTTAGCACCATTTGCACACTTGACACTCTCTGTCAGCCTACCACCATACATTGACTATTCAACCTGACTTTGATTCCCTTTTTAGACTAGACGCGCGAAGGCCCTGTGCACGCTTGAAATCCTGATTCAAAATTTTCGTTTGAAAGAGCATCAAGTTGAAACTTTTCAGCCTTCAATGTCTTGTGAAGTTTTCAACTATCCCTCTTACCTTTTTGGAATTTGGGCTACATGGAAATTTCGTGCTTATTTATGACTCCACCGTGGGGCTAACTCTTGGATATGTGCCACATTGACACTTGGCATTCTCCGCTTACACTTTTATACTTAGCCAATTTTGAGGCCCTCCGTGTCCTCCTTTTGACTCTATTTGACCATTTTCTACATGGAGGGATAACACAAGTTTGAGTCTCTTCCCTGGGCTCCCATTTTAGATTTGTGTCGATCCGACACCTGACACCTTTTTTCTTAGTTGATGATGTTGGTGCTCAAAAGAGTCTCGTCCTATTTTTGCCATTGGAAAATTTATCAATTTACCCCCCCTACCATAAATTATCTCCCCATGTTGTGCTTGAGAAGTCCCTTCTTTCCTTTTGTTTTTGTACTCAATCCGTTCATGGGTCGAGGGTCACGTATGGATCTATGGTTGTTTCTTTGTTTCTCTATTTGTCTGGAAAAAGCCTGTATTTGCGTGTAAAACTTGAGTTGTCCCATGTTTTCTATTTTCCATGGCCTGGATTTTTTGTCCTTGTCATTTTTCCCTAAATACTTGAGAAAAAATGAATGAATGTAGTTCAGAGGAATGTATTTGAGCCTTGTAACATTTCTGAATTCTCTATCCTTGGAGAAAATTTCATCTCCAGGCTCAAATGGTTGCTCTTCTACATTTTATGGTTTGACAGGCATTTCTCCTGGTCAAATTTACATCCTTGCATCAACAGGAAACATGGCTTCTTTTGGTTGGCAAGGGGACAAAGGGAAAATGCTTTAACTTGTTTCTTTTTGCCTTTTTAGCAAAAAGGGAAAATTTGGTCCCATAGCTCCACTCAATTTTGATTGGTTCTTTTGGTGCTTATGTGGCTTCTTCTCTGATTGAATGGGATGCAACGTTGGGTTTGTTTTTGAACTTTTCATTTTTGGGATACTTTGGCAAAAAGTTTGAACCCGCCCCGCGGCCCCTGCAACAGGCTTCAATTAAAGCAGAATTTTAAACAGCAGGGAAAAAGTATTACTTTGACCCCTCAGAAGGACACGTGCCAAGGTTAAAGGTGAAGATACAGGCCTTCAGAGGCAAGTTAGATTTTTTTTCCGTTCTGGAAAAATGGAGTAAAATTCTAAAATGGAAGTGCTTGCCCCCGCCAAGACATTTTGAAGCCTTGAGGTCTTTGAAGTTGCATGTCATAACGACACTGTGGAGGTCTCTATCGAGGTCTTCTTGCCTTAGAATTTTTTAGCAACTTCTTGAAGGGGCCCGAGACACGTGGTGAGCCCACGATCTTTCAAGATTTCAAATTTTGGGGACCATCTCAAGGAGTGCGTCATTAGTGACACGTGGCAGTTTGAAAAGTCAAAAAGGCGGGGAGGCAAGTAAACCATCGGGGGCAACTTAGGATTTTTTGCCCCTTATCATCAAAAGGAGTGAAGCATCAAAAGGGCCCATAGAACTGATAGAGAATAGTAAAAAAATGGCCCTAGTCAATGGCTGAGGTGCAGACTTTCAGGGGGATCAATCTGGAAATTTTCCCTTTTGTGAAGAAAGGAGTCAAAAGTGTAAAACAAAGCGTGGTTCTGTTGGGGGACTCACATCAAGGACTACAGGCGGAAGGGTGAAGCTGTGGGGGAAACTTGGAAAATTTTCCTTTTTCTAAAAAAGAGGTGAAATAGAAGAATTTGGCCATAGTTCTTCTGGGGCCCACCTTAGGAGATGTGTCAAGCTCATTTCCCAAAAGCGGAGGTGCAGAGAAAAATGTGATAATTTTAACATTTTTCCAAAAAGTTCTAATAGGAAAAATGAAACCTTTAGGCCCATTTTAAAATGGATCTTTCATGTGGACGATCCAAATTCAAAGTAGAAATCAACAATAGTTGTGCATCTATATCTGATTTTTTCTTCCATTTTCACTCCAGAGCTTCCTAGAGATGTGAGTCTTCATGATTTATTGATATTTCTTGCACGCCAAACTAGAAAGGGGAGTAAATTTGATATCTAAGTTTGGCGAGGAAGATATAGGGATGTCTTTTTCCATTAAGATGAAATCTGACCTCTGGGCTTGATCTGATCTTCCATTTTTTCTTCCCGAGCACAGAAAGAACCAAATTGGACAGATTAGGGGTGGAAGTGTTTGGAAAATAGAAGGAAGAATGATTTTCTAGAGAAAGGAGTTGAATGTGGGAGATATTTGAAGATATCTTCCCCTTGAGCATCTGGTGACCTTTTATAGATTTGATTTTGGGAATCACAATCGTGATCATGGAAAGCACTGGCGCACTCAATGTTTTGGTTTTTTGGGGGGAAAAATATGTTGCAAAATTTTATAAATGGCATGATTTTTGCCATGACAGAGCTTGGAGTGTGAGGGGTCGGGACTGAATTTTATCTAATAAAAAATATCCTTATAGAGCCCATCTTTTTTTAGAAGCTATTTGAGAAGCATTTATATCTCTTGTGTATTGAATTTGATCAATTGAAGGTGGTTGTGAGTGTACAACCATTGAAAATCTCTGAGATTGTTCTAGAAACTTTCCTCTGCTTATAAATTTAATCAAACTCGAGTTATTCTATGTTGATATTATGAAAAATGTGTTTTTTTAATTTCTGAATGTTTGCAAATAGTTTTTCTTATTTCTTGTTGTAATCTTGTATCAAAATTTGTCTCAATCACACAGGTCTCAATCATTGTGACATTTCTTTCATCCATTGATTTCATTTGGAGATTGATCTTTAGGCCTCTGGGTGTATCTCAGGCATGATTGGGCTAAGTTATTGATGATTTTTTGGGTTTTCCATCTCATGCCTTCATGTTAGAATCTCATAGATTGTATGAAGAAGTGCCAATCTGGGCCTCCATTGAAGCACATATTCTGGTTAAAGAAACATTTTAGCTACTTTGTGGCATTCTGTTTGTTTAGTTTTCCATTTTGTAAAAGATCTCAAGGATCTAGTGAATCAAGTTCATCCTACCTCACCTCCCACCAAAATCTATTTAAAAACATCCAATCTTACTTGTACGACCCATGTTTGTCCTGTGTGTATAAAAATGCATAATTTCTATTACTAAAGCATGCAGAAACAATCAGGTTTCCAAATGTCTTTGGTAACCTTTGCCTTGTTTTGAAAATTTCTCCATAATCTAGAAGTGAAAACTTGTGAGAGTCAGATTTGGTGTGTTGATCATATTTTACCAAGGTCTTCTCTATAAAATTTGTTCAAATGAAGGATTTACCAGCATTCGTCAATAATAGAGGTTACACAATAAGTTTTCTTACCTTGGTTGAAAGGTACAACCTAAAATAGTTAGGATCAGATCACATCCTTTAAAGGTGCTACCCACTCCTTTCAAAACCTAAGTGCTAAAAAGTCAGATAGAATGTTTTCCCTTGCTACAAAATGACATACATAATCATTTATCTTCCTCTGAGTGTCCTGTTAAATCCATGATGTTGCTCGGCCTTTGAAGGAGGTTAAATTTGGGTACCAACACGCTTATGGTGCCGTTACCAGGGAAATTGTGATTGCAGTTCATATTCAGACTCTGGTAAAAACTTCTTGCATGCTCAAAGTGCTAATACATCTTTTTAGGCAGTCATCTTGTGTTTAGGCTTGTAAAAAGTATTCAAATTTATAAGTGTATGTGCAACTCTTTCCAGTTTCTCCACCTAGTGCACTAAGCTTTCATCGATAACTTTGGGTAAAGAAGAGTCAGGTCTTTCCATTTCTAGTTGCTAGTGTTGACAGACATTTGACAGATCATATTTTAGTGCATTTACACAACTAAGGTGGAAATCCTTAATGGTGACTCCCTTTTGATCTAATTCTTGATGAGTACCAGTGTCTTAACCTCTGTCAAGTGAGACTTGTTACCAATATTTGCAAAGCTGGAAGGAAGAAGATCTTTCTTTGCTACGGATCTTGCTAGGACATTATTTCTAGATCTAGGAAAAGAAAAGTCAGAAGAAAGAAAATCTTGGAGAGTTGTTGGAGATCAGTAGACAAGAAAAGGGATCTCCATTGATGAAATTCATCGGCCCATCATTAAAGACTATTATTCAAGTGATTCTGAGTTAGGTAGTCTTTTTGTGGAATTAAATTCTCCATCTAGAGAGGGGCCTTCATTTTATTTTGAAAAGTTTGCTTCTCGTTTTTCTCATGTCTTTTCAAAAGTTGATAGGGATTTCCAAGAAACAAGGCCTTTAGGGGATATCCATTTTGGAATTTATACTCCTATGTTTCAAAGACCCTCTGCCCCTCATCAATTTTTCTCCCCTCCAGGGTCACCTCCTCAAAACAACATGGCCCTGCCCCCACCCAAACCTCCATTTGTTGTAAATACCTTTGGACCTACAAATTTTATAGGGATGGCTGGTTATCCAAATGCAGTTGCTCAAGATGTAAGGAACAGACTACCAAAGTTCTAAGGAAAAAATGTCATAACTGGTGATCAACATCTAAAGATTTTTATCAATATGATGGAAGACTTTGAGATTGAACATGAAGATGTATATATCAAACTGTTTATCCATACTTTGGAAGAGGATGCAAGGGACTGGTATAAATCTTTTCCAGATAATTCCATTGATTCTTGGACATAGAGATGAGCAATGCATTTAGATTGCAGTATGGTGATAGAACTGACCATAGGTTTCTTTTGACATAATTTGAAAACATCAAAAAGTAATCCTAATGATTTAGTACATGATTTCAACACAAGGTTTAATAAGACCTTGAGGATATTTCCTGTTAGGATAAGGCCATGTGATGAATCATGTTTGATCAAATATTTAGATGCATTTGATAAAAAGGTTGCTTACTACTTGAGGGACAAAAACCCTACTAATTTGAGGCAGGCATTCACCATGGCCCTGCAAATTGAGAATAACATCAAGGAAATTGGAAAGCCTCCAAAAAGGGATGGTGTAAAACTAATTAACCCAGAAAAACCTCAGACAAGCAAGGCTGCTGATTTGGAGGAAGTTGTGAAAACTTTGGCAGGGGCTGTCAAAGAGATATCATACAAACTAGCCTAGGTAGAAAAGGGATATTGGGTAGAGCTCACAAGGTCAACACAAGCAACAAGGCCAAGAAAGGTTCACAAATCACCAAAGATCTTATGAATAGAGGAAAGGGACCTGTTGGATTTGGAAATAGATAGTCCCAAGCTAGGGATAACATAATGGTACCTGATCCTTTGGCTGCCAAAGTTGCCATTGTGGAGGAGACATATGTCATTGATTGGTGTGACAGATGTTTCATGCCCCATGCTCCATGTGAGGAATATCAGCAAGAAGAGGAAGAAGATTATGATGATAATGATGATGATGTCTTTGCATGATGGGTTGCTCCACAAGCTTACAACAAGGGGCAACTTCAACTAAAGTGATAGGTTCTAGAACTATTGCTGATTTTTGGAATTGCATTCATCGGGTACCTTTTCTCCCTCCCTCTCATACTTTAGAAGTAGATATTGTACAATATTTTGAATTTCCCAATAATGACTTTGAATATTTAAGGGATTTAATGATAAATAAGTATGATAGAGGCATCCCATCTGAGGAGGATGGGTAGTTGTTGATGAATGCTATTGTGGCTCAAGAGAAGGAACACAACACAAGAAGTAGGTTTGTCAAAGGGATAGGGCCTCAGGCTAAGACAAAAACTCCATTAATTTCAAATGTTCCTAAAGAGACTCCTAAGAAAGATGCATCTTCCAAGGGCCTTGCTGTCCCAAACAAAAATCATACCCCACCTCATGCCCAAGTTGTCAAAAAACCTATGCCATCTAATGAGTGTGTCAACCTTCCTTTCAATGCAGCCTTGCCAAAGTCTGTCCCTTATGATATTGCCCAAGTCTTGAGTCAGATCAAGATCTCAGTTCCAATTATTGAATTACTTAGGATTCCTAAGCACAAGAAGAGGGCTCTTGAGTATTTGGGGTTGAAAGAGGAGAAGACTACCCCAGGAAAAAATATAAACATTGTGGAGACTCCACCAGTCATTGAAGAATTAGAGGCACCACCAACATCAGAAGAGCTAGATGAACCACTTGAGGTTTATTTGGGAAAATCCTTGGTAGATTCTCAGCTAAACATGGATCCATTCTTCACTACCCTGATCATTAAGAGATAGATTGTTGCACAACTGTATGTTTGATTCAGGGGCATCATGCAATGTTATGCCTCTGGAAGTTATGAATGAACTGAATATCAAAGTAACAAATGCATATGGGAAGTGCACTGCTATGGATTCCAGAGAGGTGCCAGTGGTGGGGTGTGTGAAGGGTCTGGTGGTACAACTTGTAGCCTATCCAGGCATGGACTTCCTAAAGCTTGATATAGTTATTGTTGATTACCCATCCAAGTGGGGTATGTTGTTATCTAGAAAATGGGCTACAAGTGTTGGTGGGAGTGTTCAAATGGATATGTCCTATGCCACTATCCCAATTGAGGTAGCCTTGTCAAGTTGTATGGGGAAAAGAAGATGTTGCACCTTATTGAGGATCCCAACAATGCATCCTATGAGATATTGTACACAAGTGTTGATGCTGATAACTTCATAGGATATGCTGATGGAAAAGAGCACAAAATTGAAGAGTGCAAGTATCTTGAAAAGGCAAGCTCTCCTTGGACTTTATTGTTTGATGGAGCTTGCTCCAAGTTTGGAAATGGTGTTAGTGTTGTTCTGATCTCTCCAAGCTAGGAAAAGTTTGTCTTTTCCTTCAAACTCAACTTTGAGTGCACTAACAACATTGCTGAGTATGAGGCACTGTTTTTGGGTTTAAGAATTTCTTGGAAATATGGTGTCAAAGACATCATTGTTCAAAGGAGACTCAGAACTAATTATAAAACAAGTCAGAAAACTATATGCCACAAAGAATCAGTGAATGAAACAATATAAGCATGTAGTTTGGGATCTCATTAAGATGTTTGATTCATTCAACATTGTGCATCATGATAGGAAGTTCAATGATTTAGCAGACAAGCTTGCTATGTTGGGATCTCGATTTGATAATTGTGCAATGTCCCCATATTGTGAATATGATGTTGAGGTGCTAACAAGGCCATCTATACCCTAATAACATTAAGCATTGGTAGGTTTTTGATGATGATGCTCACGTCAAAAGATTTTTGTAGAATAAAGGAGAGTTTGTTGATCAAAATATCAATTGGGAACCAATGGTGTGTGCAATAGAGGGAAAGAAAACCTTGTTTGGTAAAGGCATCATTCAACTAAATACTAATACCATTCCTAGAGGGTTGGTTACTCTTGAGTCCAACTTTGATAATGTTGATCGCATTATTAACAGATGCATATTAACCTCAAGGGATGTTGAGGAGCATGACCTTGGCACAAAGGAGAGACCAAGGAAAATTTGGTTAGGCAGCAATCTCAGCAAAGAGGAGAAGCAGTCATACATCTAATTGTTGAAAAAGTATCAAGATTACATGGCTTGGACCTATTCTAAACTAAAAGCATACAGAGAGGACCTGTTTCAACATGAGATTCCCTTGGAGTCTAATGCAAATCCATTCAGGAAGAAACAGAGGCCAATCAATCCACTCTTATCTCTTAAAATGCAAGAGGAACTGAAAGAAGCTAAGAGATGGAGGGATTATTCAGCCCACAAGGTATTCTTCTTGGGTTGCAAACCTAGTACCAGTTAGAAAGAAGAATGGTGACATCAGGATGTGTGTTGATTTCCGAAATATAAATAGAGCATCTATGAAGGATAATTATCCTTTACCAAATATGGAAAACATGTTGCAATTAGTGACTGGTTCTGAGTTTCTTTCCACCTTAGATGGTTTCTCTGGTTATAACCAAGTTGTGGTGAAGGAATCAGAAAGGATCAAGAAAACCTTTACTACTCCTTGGGGGACTTATGTATATGTCAGGATGCCCTTTGGTTTAATGAATGTTGGAGCCACCTTTCAAAGAGCAATGGATGTTGCTTTTTCTAGTTACATCAATGAGTTTATTGTTGTTTACTAGGATGATGTAACTGTGTTCTCTAGAAAGAGAAGTGATCACTTGCTGCACTTGGAGAAGATGCTGATAAGATGTAGAGAGTATGGCATTTCACTCAATCCAAAGAAGTGCCATTTTGGAGTGCAGAAGGAAAGGTTGCTTGGTCACATTGTGTCACAAGAAGGGGTGATGATTGATCTAGAAAGGGTAGAGGCCATCAGCAAGGTCCCAATTCCAAGAACCAAGAAAGGAATTTAGTCTTTCTTTGGGTAGATAAACTTCATCAGGAGATTCATATCAAACTTTGGTGAGTTGACCATTCCAATCACTTCCATGCTAAAAAAGGACCAGGTCATCAAATGGGAAGAGGCTGTCATCCAAGATTTCAATGGGATCAAGGAGGCATTAAGGCATGCCCCTTGTTCTAGCAGCTCCAAACTATAAGAAGCCTTTCCAACTATTTTCTTTTGCTTCAGAGAACACTATTGCTTTTGTCCTGTTGCAGAAGGATGATGAAGGGGATGAGAGGCCAATTGCCTTTTTCAGTAAGGCCTTGTAGGGGGATGAGCTGAAAGTACACTATTATGGAGAAGCAAAACATTTTCCTTAGTAAAAGCAAACAAAGGTTTTCAGGCCTTACATTCTAAGTTCTAAAGTGTTTTCTTATGTTCCCCACACCATGATGAAATACATCTTATCAGAGATGGAAGTCTCAAGAAAAAGGTGTAGGTGGGTGAACAAGTTGCAAGAATATGATATGGAGATCCAAACCACGAAGTTGGTGAGAGGTTTGGGCTTGGCTAAGCTTATGGCTGAGAGAAACTTGCAAACTGTTGAGGTGAATGAGGTAGGAGAAGGAAGGGTAGATGTCTTTGAGAAACTAATGAGTTCTGAGTGGTACAAGGATGTGATTTTCTATCTCAGACATTTATACTTCCCTGAAGTATTTGAGTAAGAACTAGAAAAGGGCCCTTAAGTTGGCTTCCTATAAATATGTCATTACTGATTATGGGTTAGCTTGGAAGAACCCTGAGGGAGTCCTCTTAAGGTGCATTACTGAAGATGAAGCCCCCAAGATAATTGCTGATCTCCATGGAGGAGTTTGTGGGGGGACATTTTGCTAGAAGGGTCACAACACACAAGATCCTGAGGGCTGGTTATTGGTGGCCAACTCTCTTCAAGGATACAACCTTGTTGGTTAGAAGATGTGAGAGTTTCCAGCATTTCTCTGGAAGACTGAAAGCTTCAGGTTCCATTCCTTTGCAGCCTGTATTAATTGAAGCCCCATTCAAGCAATGGGGAATGGATTTCATTGGTGAGATTTCAGACCCTTCAAGTGCTGGCCACAAGTGGATTCTTGTAGCCACTAGATTATTTTACTAAATGGGTGGAGGCAATCCCCACCAAGAAGGAAACACACCAAATTGTCATGGATTTTGTGTTGAACCACATCATTTGCAGGTTTGGAGTGCCAGTCAAAATTGTAGCTGATAATGCCATGAGTTTCAAGGCTAAACCTCTGGTGGTAATGTGTAAAGAGTATGGGATCAACTTGACATATGCTTCTAATTACAATCCCCAAGGAAATGGACAAGTTGAGTCTAGTAATAAAAACCTGATGAAGATTATCAGAAGAACCTTGGAGCTGAACAAGAGAAAATGGGGTGAACAATTGAAGTTTGTTGTTTGGGCTGATAGGATCACTGTCAAAAGAGTTACTGGAAAGATCCATTTGAGTTGGTATATGGAACTCAAGCCTTTCTGCCCCTTCATATGCAATTATCCTCATATCAGTTCATTCAACAACTGGAGGATCAAGAAGTAAGTCCTTATGATGCTCGCATTAACCAGATTTTTGAACTTGATGAAGAAAGGAGGGCATCCCACCAAAGGCATGTAAAGTTCAGAGAAAATCTGAAGAAGTTATTTGACAAGAAGGTCACTCCCAGAGCTTTCAATGTTGGAGATCTTGTGCTACTATGGGATAACAGGCATGAAGATAAGGGCAAGCATGGAAAATTTGACTCACTATGGATGGGCCCTTACTCCATTGATATTAGGATTGGTGAACATACCTTCTTCTTGAAGGATTTGGATGGTGAATTACTTGAATTTCCTATTAATGGTAGGAATTTGATAGCATTTCTTAGATTGATTCCCCATAATCAAGGTAAAAATCATTTGTACAGTGTATAGTTGGTTGTTTGTTTCTTGTCTTTTGTGTTTTTTCTCGTTTTGGTCCTTGGTGACCTATTTTTGCTGGTTTCTCTGTTCACTTTTTGGTAGATGGCTTTGTTTCTCTACTCTGCAAGCTGAATCCTTTCACCCAATGGATATTTTTGGCACTTGGTCTACCTTTGTTCTTGTGGCACTCATAGGGAGTGCCCATCCTTGAGTCAGAGCCGATGTTGGTGCTTAAAATAGTCTCGCCCCATTTTACCTTTGAAAATCCATCAATTTGTGGCCTTCTACCACATTTTATTCCCCTGTGTTGGTGCCTTGGGAAGGTCTCTGCCTTCCTTTTTGTTTGAACATAATTAATATGTTCCTGGGCCTAAGATCACATGATGGGTCCATGATTGTGTTTCCTTCTTTCTCTAATCTCTTCAAAAGGTCTATAATTTGGGTCTCACATTCTCTGTTCATTCCTCGGATCCTTACTTTAAGTTTTTCATGTAGTCAGGATTTGCTGTCCTTGTCATTTTTTCCCCAAATACTTGAAGAAAAATAAATGGATGTAGCTCTGAGGACCATGTATTTGAGCCTTGTAACATTTCAAAATTCTCTATCCTTAGAGAAAATTTCATCTCCATGCTCAAATGGTCATTCTTCTACATTTTATGGTTTGATGGGCATTTCTCCCAGTCAAATTTACATCCTTGCATCAATACGAAATGTTTCTTCTTTTGGTTGGCCAGGGGACGGTAGGAAAATGATTTAACTTGTCACTTTTTTCCTTTTTGGCAAAAGGGCAAATTTGGTCCTAGCTCCGCTCAATTCTGATTGGTTCTTTTGGTGCTTACGTGGATTCTTCTGATTGAATGGGGCATGGTGGGTTTGTTTTTGAAATTTTCCTTTTTGGCTACTTTGGCAAAAAATTTGAACCCACACCACGGCCCCGCCAAGCTTTGATTAAAGTGAATTTTAAACGGCAGGGAAAAAGTCTTACTTTGACCCCACAGAAGGACACGTGGCAAGGTTAAAGGTGGAGATGCGGGCCTTCGGAGGTAAGTTAGATGTTTTTCCCTTTTGGAAAAATGGAGTAAAATTCTAAAATGGAAGCGCCCCCTACTGAGTCATTTTGAAGCCTTGAGGTCTTTGAAGTTGTAGCATAATGATACGTGGAGGTAACTGTCAGGTCTTCTTGCCTTAGAATTTTCAGAAACTTCTTAAAGGGGCCCACGACACGTGGTGAGCCTTCACTAATTCAAGTTCTCAAATTTTTGGGACCATCTCAAGATGTGCCATTGTGATGCGTGGTAGTTTGAAAAGTCAAAAGGTGTGGGAAGCGTACCATCAGGGGAAACTTAGGATTTTTTACCTCTTGTCACCAAAAGGATTGAAGCATCAAAATGGCTCCATAGACCCGACAGAGAATAGTCAAAAATTTTCCCTGGTTAATAGGTGGAGGTGTGGACTTTTGGGGGAAATTTGGAAAATTTCCCTTTTTTGAAGAAAGGATTTAAAAGTGTAAAATGAAGCGTGGTTCCGCTGGGACCCACATCAACTAGAAGTGGAAGGGTGCGAGCTAAGGGGGAAATTTGGAAAATTTTCCTTTTTCCAAAAAAGAGGTGAAATAGTAGAATTTTTCTACGGTTCCTTCTGGGACCCACCTTAGGACACGTGTCAGGTCATTTCTCAAAGGTGGAGGTGTGGAGAAAAATGTGAAAATTTTACATTTTTCCAAAAGTTGTAAAAGGAAAAAAGGAACCCGCATAGCCCAATTTAAAATGGATCTCCCACATGGACGGTCCAAATTCAAAGTAGAAATCAATGGCAGTTGTACATCTGATATCTGATTTTTTCCCCCATTTTTACTCTAAAGCTCCTGGAGATGCGAAGTCTTCATGATTTCTTGATATTTCCTACATGCCAAACTAGAGAGGGGAGTTAATTTTGATATCTAAGTTTGGTGGGGAAGATTTGGAGATGTCTATCACCATTAAAATGAGATCTGACCTATTGGGCTCGATTGGATCTTCCATTTTTCTTCTCTCGAGCATGCAAAGAACTAGATTTGATAGATTAGGGGCGGAAGTGGTTGGCAAAGTTGAAAGAAAAGGTGATCTACTAGAAGGAGGAGTTGAATGTGGGAGATATTCAAAGAGATCATTCCCCCTTGAACACCTGACATGACCTTTTATAGATCTGATTCCAGGAATCACGATCAAGATCATGGAAACACTGGTGCACTCAATGTTTAGGTTTTTGGGGGGAAAACCTCTATTGCAAAATTTTATAAATGGCATGATTTTTGTCGTGAAAATGGTTGGAGTGTGAGGGGTTGGGACTGATTTTTCTAATAAAAAAAAGCTTGATAGAGCCCATCTTTTTTGAGAAGCTATTTGAGAAGCATATATATCTCTTTTGTATTGAATTTGATCGTGTCAAGGTGGTTACGAGTGTACAACCATTGACAAGCTCTGAGATTGTTCTAGAAACTTTCCCCTGCTGATAAATTTAATCAAACTTGAGTTATTTTGTGTTGATCTTATGCAAAACTGTGTTTGTTTTATTTCTGAATGTCTGCAAATAGTTTTTCTTGTTCCTATTGCAATCTTTTATCAAAATTTGTCTCAATCACATAGGTCTCAATCCTTGTGACAGTTTAGTGGCATCTGCAATTTCATTTCTCATAAGAGCTTTCATCTGGGAGTGAAATAAATGATTTAAAATCACTTTTCTTTCATCCGTTGACAGAGATTGTCTGTAAGCCTATGGGTGTATCTCAGGCATGATTGGGCTAAGATCTTGATGCTTTGTTGGGTTTTCCAACTCAAGCCTTCATGTTATAATCTCATATATTGTATGAAAAAGTGCTAATTTGGGCCTCCATTGAAGCACATATTCTGGTTAAAGAAACATTTTAGCTGCTCTGTGGCATTCTGTTGGTTTAGTTTTCCATTTTGTAAAAGCTCTCAAGGATTTGGTGAATCAAGTTCATCCTGCCTCACCTCCCACCAAAATCTATTTAAAAACATCCAATCTTACCCGTACTACCCATGTTTGTCCTGTGTGTATACAAATGCATAGTTTCTATTACCAAAGCATGTAGAAACAATCAGGTTTCCAAATGTCTTTAGTAATCTTTGCCTTGTTTTGAAAATATCTCCATAATCTGGAAGTGACAACTTGTGAGAGTCAGATTTGGTGTGTTGATCATATTTTCCCAAGGTCTTCTCTATAAAATTTGTGTAAAAGAAGGATTTACCAGCTCATTCTTCAATAATAGAGGTTACAAAATAGGTTCTCTTACCTTGGTTGAAAGGCACAACCTAAAATAGTTAGGATTAGATCACATCCTTTTAAGGTGCTACCCACTCCTTTCAAATCCTGAAGTGCTAAAAATTCAGATAGAATGATTTCCCCAGCTACAAAACAACATACATAATCATCTATATGCCTCTAAGTGTCCTGTTAAATCCATGATGTTGCTTAGCCTTTGAAGGAGATTAAATTTGGGTACCAACAGAAAAATTTTCAATGGCTCTGCAACTTTTGGGGCTCTGGACGCGTGGAAGAATGGCACTCATTTGGGCTTCCCTTTCTAGATTCAAGTTTGGAGAAGTGTCGCGTAGAAACATGGTTCTTTCCGCTGCATCCTCCATACTTAGTCAATTTGGGACTTCTTTTTGAACTGTTTCCATCCCAAAAACTTTCAATCTTCACCTTTATTTCCCCCTCTTTCTCCTAGCTTCTCTGTGGCACTGCCCTTTCTTTTCTGACCCTGCTATTCCATTGTTGAGTCTACCTTTAACTTGAAAAATGGATTTAAGACATGGAAATGGCCTGACAGAGTTGTTTCTTCTTGCATAGGTTCATTTAGTCCTTCTCAGCCCCTGTCGCTCTATTGTTGATTCCTTCTACAACCTATTTACAAGATCCGAAAGAGATTTCTCGGGTTCCTTCTATGCGGGGTCGTGGCCAATCTAATATTTTTCTTAGGGGTCAAAATATGGATAACAATTTGGTGACTCACAAGGGTATTTTCCTGCTAGATGAAAAGACCAATTTTCTTGTCATATCTATTGGGCATGGATTCAATAACGACATTCTACTACTGGTTCATCCTTTGATTCACAAGCCTAGCTATTTGTATTCTCAATTTTCATAATAAATCTTAAAACGAAGGTTTTTTAGAGTAGGAAATTGTTTTGACCCGAGGCTTCATCTGTCTCTCTGAATGGACTGCATAAGAGTAACAAAACATCACCACAACTATATACAAAATTTGAAATCATACATGCTCCAAATAGAACATGTAGAGTGTGCAAAGCAATTAAGAGAAAAGCAACTCGAACTACAATAAGACAATGTGCATAAGCACTTAGAAGAAAGAGAAACTAAACTAATATGTACAAGATGAGACTTTCCTTTTAATAGCAGTGCTTAAGATAGATCCCATTCACTGGAATCTGTAACTCTTCACCTCCAATGTAGACAATTGGAAAGCTTGTTTGTGGACTCAGCTTGGCCATTACCTTGAGGGTAATAGTTTAATGAAGTGCTCAAGTAAGTCCCATTATTAACAACCCATCATGTGATCTTGGAACCTATGAATGCCAATGAATTGTCTGATATAATGGTGGCTAGCACTCCAAATCTGGTTACTATCCCTTCATAGAAATCTAGTATACTAGACTCATTAGCTTCTTTGAGTGCCACTACCTCGATCCACTTGGTGAAATAGTTTGTTGCTGTCAGAATCCATTTGTGGCCTTGGATTGAATTTGGATTGATGACTCCAATGAATTCCAATCCCCATTGCATAAAAGGTTGGTCAACTGAGATTGGGTGCAATGGAAGTGTTGCTATCTTTTCTTTGCCTTTGAAGAATGCATAATTCTTACACCTTTTGATCCATAAATAACAATCACTAAACACTCTATGCTAATAATAACCCACCTTCATGATTTTGAGTGCTATCACCCTTGGATAAAAAATACCTCCAGCTACTCCAACATGGAATTCTTGTAATATTCTCTCAACCTGGTATGTCCCAATACATCTTAATAGAATGCCATTTATGTCCCTTTTGAACAAGAAACCATCAATAACAACATATGGGATGGCATGCAGTTTGAAATGTCTCCTTTTTACTTTACCCATCTAATGAGGACACAAGCCTATTTGAAGGAAGTGCACCATGTCTTGAGTCCAACAAGGAGAAAGTACATTAGCATTTTCTTTCTCTTGATTATCATATAGAACGAAAAACAACCTCCTTTCCAGTGTTTACTTTGTCTTGTTGACCTGTGGCTAGTTGTTCACACAACCCCTTCCCACGGACCAACTTAGTGACCTTGATCTCAATTTCACACTACATGACACGAGTGATCCACCCTGCACATTTTTCATTCAGATCCTTGTTGAGAAGGAAGTCTTTAACTCCTGCATGGGAGACTAATAATTGGATTTTATTGTTTAAAACTAGATGTTTAAACTTATTTAACCCTCTGATCACTACTAGGACTTGATTTTCAATGGAGTATCTCACTTCATAGTTTCCCAGACCTTGGTTGAAGAAATAAATTGGTTGTTTTGTATCTTCTTTATTCTATTGAACTAAGATTGCAGAAATTGTGTCACTGCCACCAAAGGCATACAATATGAAGCCTCTAGAGAAATCTAGATTCATGAGATTTGGGGCTTGTGATATAGCTTCTCTTATGGCCTCAAAGCTTTATTTTCCTTCAGTTGTCCACATGAATGTTAATCTCTTCTTCAACATCATCTTTATTGGCTTAACAAGGGCAGAAAAGTTTGGTACAAGCCTGTAGACAAAATTGATTTTTCCTAGGAAGATTTGAAGAGATTTCTTATGGCTTGGCAATGGCAATGGTCATATTGCTTCAAATATCTCTGGGTCAATCACCAATCTTTCATTTGATGCAATATGGCCTATAATCCTACCCTCATGGGACAAGAATATGTATTTTTTAGGGTTCAACGATACCCCAAATCTTCTACACCTTTGAAACACCTTCCTTATGTGGAAAAGGTGGTCTACTACATTTTTGGAAAACACTGTAATGTCATCCAAATAGATCAGTAATATTTTGTTGATCAACTCTTTGAATGCCATATCCATAGCCCTTTGGAAAGTGGCTCGAGCATTAGACAATCCAAATGGCATTTTTCTGTAGGCATAGGTGCCCCATTTGGTGGTCAAAGCTGTTTTGAATTGATCATATTCTTTCACCATGATCTGGTGTACCCTGAGTACCCATCTAGGAGAGAGAATCTCTCTGATCCAAACACCACTTGCGATATCTACTCCATTGAAGGGAGTGGGTAATGATCTTTGAGGGAAGCTCTGTTCAAGTCACGAAAATCTACACACAATCTAATCTCTCCTTTCTTCTTCCTGACTGGGACTAGGTTTACAACCCATGTTCAGTGTTTGATTGGGAATATAATACTTTCCTCTATCAGCTTGTTCATCTCTTTCTTCATTAAAGGCTCAATGTGTGGATTGACTGGTCTCTGCTTTTACCTGATGGGCTTAGTAGCTGGGTCTAGTTCAATTGTGTGTTGTGCTAGCTTTGGATTGAACCCTCTTAGGTATTCATAGATCCAAGAAAATACATTTGGAAATTCCTGGAAATGTCAATGAATTCATACCTTTCTTGTTCGGTGGCCACCTTACCAATTTGAAGTGTTTTTCCTTTTCCAACTGGGATTGCCTCTCAATCTGCTCCTTTGATCTGTATGTTAGCCTTCTCTTTTCTAAACTGATCATTAGGATTGAAGATAGACTCCAATGTCACTAAGCCTTTGGGAAGCTTGTTTGTATGCAGCTGTACTATTTGATTCCCATGTTTTTTCTCTAATCTGCTTTGATTTCTAGCTGAGAATTCAGCTTCTTCTTGTAAAAAATTAATGATCTGTTGATCATTCTCAAAATCCTGCTAGCATGTGTTGTTATCTGGCATTGCTGGCATCACAAATATATGGATATATGGTTGTTCCTTGTCTCTTTTGATGTTTTCAACCACATCAAATGTTGCTCCAACTTCTACAAGCCTATCAACAGCTTCATTCTCCTTCCTTGGTATGGACACAATGTTTAAGGCCTCGAAATCCTCCATGAGATCCCATACCCTACTCTTGTAGTTCTTGAGTAGGTCATTCTTGATAGCATTAAGTCCTCTGAATTAATTGGCAACCAGTTCACTGTCACCAAACACTTGCAAGTTCTTGATTCCTAACTTCCTTGCCCAATGAAGACCATGGACTAAAGCCTCATATTCAGCAATGTTATTTGAGTAGGAAAACTAGAATATGAAGGATGAATAATATTTCATACCCTTGGGGGACATAATCATAGCTCCTCCTCTAGATCCTTGTCTACTCCTTGAGCCATCAAAGAACAATTACCATACCTCATTTTCATATTTATATTTTGGACTGATTATGTCAGTAAGAGGATGATTCTCTTCATGTAGATAGTAGAAACCTAGCTCAGATTCTTCCATCTCCTTATAGGGGTCAAAAGCATGTCTTTTGTTGGCGCACTCATCGAGGATCAAGTCTGGGATACATCCCACATTGGTATCTACTTCAAAAGTGCTTGGGAGGTCTTCTTGATCAAAAGATGAGTAGTTGGCATTAATTGGGCTAGGCACATAAGATTCAATATGATAATCATCAATGGGATTAGATATGATCGTGGTATTTGTCCCATACCTTGGTCTGAAGAGCATATGTGACCAATCAGCAGACAGATAGCCTCCAATTTTGGCAATGAAGTCCCTAGACAAACATAAAGCAAAATGTGGTGGCAAGTCTATGACTGACACATTCTACAATACGGTCACATTAGGGTAGGCATGCAGAGTGAGGCTCAAATCCTTGATGATTCCAATAGTTTTCACTGCTGTCCCATCTAATTACACCACCCCTCTAGAGATGACTTCATATTGGAGACCCAATTGATCATCTATTTTCTTGGGCATTACAAAACTACTTTCCCCATAATCAATCATACAATTGTACACCAATTTGTACCCAATAATCAGTGAAACATAGAATGGAGGAGGTCTCAAGTTGTTACCTTATTGTTCTCTATGGTTCCTTCCATTTTGAGTTGCATTGGCAAGCACTCTCTCTTGCTGGTTAGGGGGTTGATTTGAGCTTGACCAATTTTGTACGGTTGTCTGCAACAGATCCCTCTGTCCTGGAATGGCCAATGACTTCCATAATGAAATGTTCACAATTTTTCTCTTCATTTGCTCAATGATATTGAATGAGCTATCCTTTTGCTGCCCCTTCCCTGGCATATTTTTTTCTTGCACATGGGTTGTTATAACTGGTGCTTAAGTGGATTTGGAAGGTGGCTTGGATTGGCCCTGCATGTCGGGAGTTGCATTTGGAACACCAAAACCTTGTGGAGTGATGGAAGGTTGAGGGTTACCTGAGTTCAGTGGTTGACCTTCTCCAATATTTCTCCTTTTGGACTATGTATTGGCAGCTACACTTTGAGAAGGGAGTTTATTCATTCCACATAATTCCTCTTCCTACCAATTGACAAGCATAGTTTCACTTGGAGGTCCCTCTTTCTAGGATCCTTGCTACTAATCTCCTTCTTGGCTAGGTTCTTGTGACACCATACTATTTTTCACCATCAAGGCCTAATTTAGTGTACCATTAAAGCACATTGATTGGTTATGTGGTTGACTGCATGGAAAACACCAATCATATTCTTGTGCCATGTTATTATGTGATGGAACCAATGCCCTTGATGTTGAATCTGTGTTTGGATCATATGACTTGAAAGGTCTAGCAACTTGAGGTTGTCCTTGGTTTTGAATTTGATTTACAGTCTAAGATGGTGGTCTATTTTGCTGATACTAGGGTCTAGCATGATATTGAGCCTGAGGCTGATATGGCCTAGAGCCCTGAGCCTGTTGTCTTTTGATGGTCACTAACTCATTTCCTAGATTCTGAAGTTGTTTCATGACTTCCTGAAGCTCCTTTGAGGTGTTAGATGATGAGCTGTAGGATTCAACTAAGCTTTGACTCCTAGGAATAGGTATAGGATCTATTGTGGGTGTTTGGATGGTACTTGGGTTCCCTACTTTGGGGTATAGAGGCATGGATGGCCTAGGAGCAATTTTTCTAGCCTGGATTAAACAATTTTCAGCTCCTATGGATAGAATATAGGCTATAGGTAAGTTTGTGCCCCCCATTGACTAAATCATTAAAGAAATATTGGAATTTAAATCTCTAAGAAAGTATAATAAGGAATATTCATTGGTGGGATTTACTTCCATTGGAATCCTGTCCCAGGTCCTTTGAAACCTGAAGTTGAAATCTGTCAATTACTCATTAGGAGCTCTTTTGATTATTGTCAGTTGTTCCAACAAGGACAGGTTATCCCCTTTCTCTCCAAACTGGTTACGAAGAGATGTGCATAGATGGTCCCAAGATTGAATAGAGCCTTCTCCTAAGCTCTTGGACCATTGTGAAGATTTCCCTTGAGTGAAGAGGCTAGCCACTTGACTGCAATATCCATTTCAGTGATCTCATGGATTTTACATACATTTGCAATGTCTTGGACATGGTCACCAGGAGAAGTATGGTTTTCCCCAGTGAAATATGGGATACTCTTTAGTGTTGCTATTGGGAATGGATTTTGTGCATTCAGAGTGAGTGGACTACTGTCAGTGAAATTAACATAAGGATTTGGCTGAGCCACCTTGATCGGCCTGAGCACCCCTCTTGATTGATAGAATGGCCTGCCAGGAGGAAGTGGCGATAAGGATCTATTTTGTGGGGACAGAGACCTTTGGGCTCTTCTTCCTCCCCTCCCTTTGTCTGAGGATAAGTCTAGATATAAAAATAATCCCTCCTCTCTGGTTCTTTACCGTGTTTGTATTCATCTCATGAACTTGTTTGGACTACTAAAACTAGTGGATTTGTTTCTTTTGGAGTCGCTAGATGTATAATCTTAAAACTTCTTAGAAGTTAGAATCACAGCAAGTGCACATCAATCTTACTGTAATAAGATGGAGACTTCTTTGTCTGACCGGGCGTGCCAAAACTGTTAGTGCAGAATCATAGCACCCCAAATGAGTTCTACAGATCTAATTTTCTAAGGCAGAGTCATTTGGTGTGATCCGCATAACATTGAACTTTCCCCAAGGTGTGGGACCTTACAAATGGAAAATATCTCTAGATTAAGGTTTGTTCCTATTCCTCTGTTTAGGTGCATACGTGAGAACTTGCAGAGGATTTATCTCTGTACCTAATTTAAAATTTACCAAGGAGACAAGGATAGAAGGAAATACAAGAAGTCAAAAAAAAAGTAAGCTACAAGGTGATGCACCAAAGGAATGATGAACATTTATTTTTCTGATAGACACAAACCAAATAAAATTCATATAATAATCAAGCATAGATAACCGGATTTGTAATGAAAGACCAGATGAGAGAAAAGAAGACAAGACAGGATCTAGGATTGATCAAAAAATGTGTTTTATTACTCTGCAGACTGATAAAATACATTAAAGAAGGCTAGGAGGTGAGACGTGTATTACGGTTTTAATAGAAGGTCTGAACTCCATGAGTTCCTTGCCAGAAGGGAAGGGGAGCCTGTAAAAGAAAAAAGTATGTCCAACCCTTTACAATGAGTCTTGACCCAGTATATATAGACTCGATCAGAGAGAAAAAAGAGAGAGAAGCGGGAAAGAAGGTTGAAGCTCAACCACTACTGTTAAATGCCCCTTACAAATTTTTCCCCCAAATCCCTCTTGATTATATCAATCTTTCGTTTGGCGCCTTGAAGGAAGAAGAAACGACGGAGAAGATCGAATCTGATCTAGTTGTTGGGGCAGATGGATTCCGCATTAATGGCCCTGAAGACGTTCTCTCCATTTTCCTCTACCTAACCTCCCTGAACTTAAAGATTCAGATCTCCATGGTGTGGGTGAGGCTGAGATCTTTCCAATGGTGTCAGATTTGCAATATTTCAAGCCCTGAGTCGAAAGATATTCCCCTTCAAATTTTGTATCAGTTCCGTACAAATGGGTGGGAAAATAGTTTGAAAAATGGACCTCCTTTCAACCTCTAGGACATGTGGAGGGCTAGCACTAGTCTGAAGGTGGCCTATGTATTTTGTTCTTGGAATGGTGTGGGGTGACACGTGGCTTCCTCCACTTGCCCGCTCAATTTCTTTGTTTCTCGGCTAAGTTATTTTCTCAGTGGGATTATATTCCTTATTCGGAGACACGCGGTAGCCTGGCACTCGATTTGAAACCCTCTCTTTATTCAATCCTTGAGTTAGCACCATTTAGACACTTGGAACTCTCTACTAGCCTGCCACCGTACATTGACTATTCAACCCAACTCTGGCTCCCTTTTTAGACTGGACGCGCAGAGGCCCTACGCTTGCTTGAAAGCATGATTCAAAATTTTCCTTTGAAAGAGTGTCGAGTTGACACTTGTTAGCCTCCGCTGGCCTGTGACCTTTTCAACGGTCCCTCTTACCTTTTTGGACTTTGGGCTATGTGGCGAGCTCGCACTTATTTGGGTCTCCACCCTGGGACTAACTCTTGGAGATGCGCCACACTGACACTTGGCATTCTCCGCTTACACTTTTATACTTAGCTGATTTTGAGGCCTGCCCTGTCCACCTTTTGGCTCTTTTTGACCATTTTCTACGTGGAGGGATGGCGCAAGTTTGAGTCTCTGCCCTGGGCTCCCATTTTAGATTTGTACTGAGCCGACACCTGGCACCTTTTTTCTTATTTGAAGACTTTTCCACGTCCTTGGAACTTTTGGGGCTCTAGAAACGTGAAATATTGGCTATCGTTTGGGCTTCCCTTTCCGGATTCAAATTTGGAGAAGCGTCGCATAGACACATGGTTCTTTCCACTGCCTCCTCCATACTTAGTTGATTTTGGACTCTGTTCTGAAATATTTTGAGCCCGAAAACTTTGAATCTTCACCTTTCTTTCCCCCTCTTTCTCCTGGATTATCTGTGGCACTTCCCTTTCTTTTCTGACCCTTCTATTCCATTGTTGAGTCTACCTGTAACTTGAAAAATGAGTTTAAGACATGGAAACGGACCGACAGAGTCGTTTCTTCTTGCGTAAGGTCATTTAGTCCTTCTCATCCCCCGCCACTCCATTGTTGAGTCTTTCTGTGACCTATTTACAAGATCTAAATGAGATTTCTCGGGTTCCTTCTATGCAAGGTTGTGGCCGATCAAATATTTTACCCGGGGGAAAAATATGGATAATAATTACACAATAAGATCATTTAATAATTCACCATAAAAGGATAATGTTGATTAGTTTATATTGGGGAAAAAAAAGGTATATAAATATTTTTATTACCAAATATAGTTTCCTCTTTGATCACTTAGGAATCAAATGTTAACAAGTAGATCGCGTCTACAATTATTTATTCATATATATATATATATATATATATATATATATATATATAGTTTAACTATTATAATGATTATCCAACCCATTTTATTATACTTATAAATACATTGTTATTATGCCTTAGAAGGGTTTACAACTCAACATTGTATCTCAAGAGAAAATTTTACCATTATTCATTTGTGAAAACTATACATGGTTACATCAATTCTTTCCAACACAACGCACAACCCAAAGGGACAAACTAACTCTATGGAACCATGATTAGGGAACAAGAGAGTAATAACATTGGTGATGACAAGCTATACTTATTCTTAGAATTTATATAATACATTAGAATCTCCCATAACCATGCGGTAATCAAATTTTATATTTTCCACGATAACAAAACAAGCCAAAGTTTCAATAGTTACGACAACAATACTCCACAACACCTAACACTAAGGCACTAGTTTTCTTCTAAATTCCCCACATAGCCCATCCTAGAGTTTTACAACATAAAATTATTCATAAAAAAGAACTTCATAACCAAGTTTGATGAAAAATTATACAAGTCTTTCCCTCATCTACTCACATAATCCATTTTCAATAATTAATAATCTGTTTCAGTTTATGAGAGCTGAGTAAGATAAGACTACACAAAGCAACAATAAGATACTATTTACCAATATCAAGAAAGGAAACATTATATTCCAAGAATTTGATCGAAGCTCTAAATACTAACAACCCATTAAGATAAATAATATTTTCACCATTCCAATCTAAGAAGAAAGCCTTATACTTCAATTATGTACATTGTCTCAAAGAAATGAAAATTTAACAATCATTTGAGAAGGGACCACTAGCTTGATAAGTTAGAAGCAAAGTCTAGTATAATGGGGTTTCTATTGAATAAAAAATTAGGTTATAATATTAAGAACTAACATTCAAAACAACAATCTAAAATCGTCAAAAGGTACCAAACACACAAGCTACGATGCTTAATTCTAAAATGAGAAAAATTGAACAATGAATCCAAGAGGAAACACGGGCTTCAAAGGTTAACACAAAAGGTCGAGTGTATTAAAATTTTAATCATGTAATCATATAGATTATAGGATAAAAATATAATGCATGACCACCACTCAACATTGTTTAAAAAGGGAAGGCAATTAATACTAGTTTTGGCCATTGATTCCAAGGAATTTCACAATCCTCCAATAAAAAGGTCACTTCTCTTATAGGCTAGTAACCAAAAGCGAGAGAAAAAGGGAGTTCCGTTAAACAAGATCATTCACAAAATCATCCAAGTTTTATAATACTAAGGATTCACAAACCTCCACAAAAAAAGTCTAAGGTTCGGTTTAATTATAAGGAAAAATTAAATCTTCCTCAACAAAAAATCTTTAAAAGCCGTTCTAACATAGGTACTAACCTATATTACTAAGTTCCTTTATCAAAATAACACTCTCCATTATAAATAAATAATATTATTGATGCATATTTAGTTTACCCCAAAAATAACCTTAATATCAATTTCCATCGCAAATCATTAAGGTATTTATATGCATAGAAATATGACAACTCTTAATTAACAACATTAATATTATAAAAGAGAAAAAAATAAGATAGACAATAGAATATGCCACCAACAATCTTCCCGAGAGGGAAATTAGACCAAAGAAATTCTAGCAATAACTGGGTACTGGAATTGCACAATCATAACATCGAACTTAGATGATTCAAAATTTGTTACGGTTCAAGCTTGAAGAGGACGGTCAAGGTACCTCATAAGGAAGACTTTAATAGTCTAGGAACAAGTCCGATGATCAACAAGGATTATAAAAAACAAAGATCCGAATATGTTGTCCTCAAACTTCTACATTATGAAAATTTTTAAAACAAAACTCCTACCCTGCTTAGCCCAAACATTGATCACTCCAATCCTACAACCTTTCTTTCCCGGGATCAAAAGGTTATCAAAGGGGCTTGAGAGTGAGCTAAAAAAGTGCAACAAAAAAGACGATAAGCTTGAGTGAAAAGCAAGATTATCATTGTTACCGAAGGCTGGCTTTCCCAACATAAATTACTAGCTATAAACAACATGATAAACTTGATACTTAAAAAAAGGGATGCAAATAAAAAGATTGAATATTGATCACTTGAGCAAGAAAACGTAGTACCCAGAGGAGAGGAAACACATCTATATTGTCCACTAACACACTTACAACACTAGTAGCTAAAACAAGAAGATATCAAGAGGAAAGGAGAGATTTCCAAATAAGGCAAACAAACCCATAACACAGGTAAAAAAGATAAACCAAATTCGGGGCAAGGGTGGTTCAATTTCATGATATTTTTAAATCTAGCAAATGTAGTTGTTGACCAAAATAAGCTCACAATTATTTTTGGTCACCTAACACTATTTTCCCCCTTTTGGTGGTTCAATCTGAATTTTTATATATGTTAAGCACTTAAGGTCCCTTGAAAGAATTCCCATCAAATAGGAATTTTTTTCCCATTTCTAGAAATATAAAGAAGTCCTTCTAACTCCTCATATTTCGCAAATGGTAGGTCGGCGAGCATGGGAATGATATTTTGCCAAAACCGGGTCGGCAGGCTTGGGGAAGACTTTTGACCAAATGAGAAGATTGTGAACCGGTGGGGTGCCAGGAGATATTTTTTCATTTTTACACTTTTTGCAAAAGGAACGAGTTATAATTGCGGGCCCATGGGCTCGGGAAGGTTTTCTTTTACTAAAGTGAATATGCAGGGCCGCGGAGGAAATTTTACACAAGTGTAAATGTGGGCTGGTGGGTCTGTGGGACATTTTCAAACTTTTACACTTTTCACAAAATGGTGTAGTTTTTAAGTATAGGTCCGCGAGCCCGTGGAGGTTTTTTTTCACCAAGTGCAAAGTTACGAAATTACAGAGCAACGTGCCTGGGGAAATCTTTTCGCCAAATGTAAAGTCACAGACCCACGAAGGTGCCACATGCCTCATTGGCACAACTCCAAAAGTTAATCCCAAGGGGAAGTCTCCAAATAAGCATGGGTTCGCCACGTGGTCAGAGTAAAAAAGAAGATAAAGTTGGCCATTGAAGAGTCTAGGACCGAATGGAAGGAGCAATGTGTCAACTCGGCGCAACTTCAAGGTTAAAATCCAGAGTGGGATCCCAAATGTGTGCGGAGCTTCCACATGTCCAAGGTCCAAAAAAGGGATTCAGATATCTATTTAATCAGCTAAGTATAAAAGAAACGGTAGAAGCCTCCACGTGTCTCAATGGCGCACCTTCAAGGGTCGAATCAAAAGGTGGTCCCCCAAACAATTGTCGGCTTTCCACGTGTCCTAGGTCTGAAAAGGAAATAGAGTCGGTAGTTGAAAATTCTTAGGGCAGTGGATGGTGCCACGTGTCTCATCAACACAAATTCAAAAGGCGCGTCCCAAAGAGAGACCCCAAACTAGCGCCAACCTACCATGTAGTCAGAGCTCGAAAATTGAATCGGGCCCAAATCACCTAAGTATCACAAGGTAGGCGGAATCCTCCACGTGTCTCGACCGCAAAAATTTAAAGGCAAAATCCAGAGGTAGGTCCCAAACGTGTGTTGAGCCTCCATGTGTCAAGGGTCAGACATATGGCCCCACCAAACAAAAGGGACTTAGCCAGAACAAAAGAAATAGAATAGGCCGAAGGAAGCCTCCATGTGTCGACTCGATGCAACTTCAAAGATCAACTTTGGGGGAAATTCCCAAATGAGTGTTGAGCCTCCACATGTCTAGGGTCAGACATATGGCCCCGCCAAACAAAAGGGACTTAGCCAAAACATAAAGAAACAAATAAAATCCGTAGAAGGATCCAGGTGTCTCTTCAGCACTCTTTCAAGAGGCAAATCCAAAAGCAGTCCCTAAACATTCATCAGCTGGCAACGTGCCTCGACCGCACAACTTCAAAGGTAAAATTTGGGGGTAGTTTCCAATGATCACAAAGTCTCCACGTGTCTTGAGTTAAGCACAGTGCCTCCACCAACAAGGGGACTCAAGTAGAACACAAAGGAAATAGAGGATCCCGTAGAAGCCCCCATGTGTTAGTTTGGCACCATTTCAGGAGTGAAAGGAGGGGGGTGAAACCTTAAGATGCACGGGGCTGCCACGTGGACCTTGCATGAATAGACCCCAAACATAAAGTGCCTTCGGTCGGCCATATCTGTTAACTAGAAGCTCGGATTTGAGTAAGAGAAGACGTTTTGGAAAGGTCTCGCCATTCCCTACACCATGGAAGCCTGAAATTTTAATTTTGGTAAGGTTTGGTGGGTAAAAAATATGAAAAATTCTTTCAATTCATTAATATGGGATCCAATTTCTTCAACTACCTTGATCTAATATGATTTTCCATATTTACTTCTCCAACATGCCAAATAGACATGGGGAACCAGAATTTATAGATTGTAGGCAGATTTGCAGGGCATTAATGGTTAGTGGTTGAGCTTTCAGAGAATAATCTGATTTTTTCTTCTTTCTCTCTCGCCCTGACCTTCTATATATTGTAAACACTTCTCATTTGAGAAGGGGAGAGACATTCTGGGTGTGGGGAAACTTTGTAAAATTTGTTTCCCGACTCCATTTGAGTTGTAAGCCTTCTCCTACGCCTAGCAAGCAGATTTTATGCCTCTGAACAGAAATGTAATGGTTTTTGCACCTTATAAAGAAATAAACTCATGTTTTTGTGGTGTTCTTCAACCATCTCTCGTGTTTTATTGTTTCTCCATGCCTCTCCCTTTGAAATATATTTTTTTGTGCATGTATATCACATTTACAGGTGCAAGATGTTGTGTTTCATGGAGTTTTGATAGTGGATTAGGATCTGGGTTTGTGTCACTTCTATCTGACCTCCTTCATCTCCCTTTTCCCCTGTTTCATCCTCCCTCAGCAAATTATCTCACCTCTTTCCTTTTCTGGGGTATCACCGCTTAGTGTAGGATCCCTTTCACTTTCTCTCTCTCCATGTCTCCTTGGAATGGTTAGAATAGGATAGGTTAGTTTTCCTACACTAGAGTAGCTTGTGGCAGGTAGTTTAGGAATAAGAACCAACTTTTTCTTGAGGTCCATCTTAGGTTTGCAAGTCCCACAGCTTGAGAGATGGTCCAATGTTATGAAAATCACACCAAATGCCCCACACAAAACTAGGCCATTCATGGGTGTTGTGATTTTGCACTAACAATTTTGGCATGCCTAGTGGGACACTAAGGTTATATTTTTCTCATCTTTCCAAGGTGTCTCTTTATCAAACAACAAACCTTAAGACACAGTGCAACCACACTAACAGTTTTGGCACTCCCAGTGGGACAGGTTTGAATCACCTTACCACTTTATTTCATCAAGATTGATGTGTTCTTGGTGAGATTCATCCTTTGGAGGCACATCATCTGGTCAAAAAACCATTCTCTGAGTTTCAGACCTTCTTCCCATCTATTTCCATCCATTATTCCTTACACATCTTTCATTTTTTCGTATTCCATGAAGTTGTGCAATCATGACTTCATTCCCAACTTGGAACTCACATTTGCAGCAAAAGCAATATAGTCCACCTCCAATGTATTTCACGACTCCTCCAGATCAGCATTATGATCAGATTCAGAATCACTATGTCTACCCCTATGATTAGTACCAGGACCAGTTCAACTATGGAACCTCCCAAGAGGAATATGCATGTAGTGAAATCAACAACATGGAGAATGATGATCAACAGGAGAAGATTAAAAAATTGGAGGCACACATGGTTCATTCAAGGGATACAACATAGATGAAAGCATTTAGGATTGGTTGCAGAGCACCTTTTCCATGGGTCGGCCCTTTTCCAAGACACTACAACCCGTAGGAGAATATTGACTTCATGATTGAGATGTTGCCACAACTTGCACAGTGGTCTGAGGAGATAGAAGCCTACGAACTTGGTGTGAGGGAACCTTGTCAATGGGTAAGTCCTACAACATCATCTAGTGATTTCCTCCCCATTCCCCAAGTAGCACCATCTCAACATGGGCTTCATTTTCCAAGCTTCCCATTTGCTACCCCAAGTGTTGATTTCCCTTCCCCATCTTCTAGTCTTCCATCTCATCTTTTTGCCTCTTCCCTTTTCCCTTCCAAATCTAAGTCCCCTCCACAAGATCAAAAAGTAATGTCATCCCCTCAAAAAAACCAAGAAGTTCCACTTCCCTCACCACCACAAACAATAAAAAAAACTGGTTGAAACCCCATCCACTCCTCCTCTTGCCTTCCCAATTCCATGTGGGGAAGATATTCCAAAGACCAATCAAGGAGAACAATAAGAAGAGGAACCCAACAGAGAAGAAATGATAGAAAATTTGAAGAATTGGGCTGCCATATTTGGGTTTACAAAGATTCCCTTGTTGGTTAGGCCTATGGAGGAGACTGAGGTCAAGCCATAAGTGGTGGAAGCTTCAGCTACAACACAAACATGGGAAGAAGAAGCTACTCCAAATCCAAAAGAAGAGTACATTCAGGCTATGGAGGAGAACCATGTAGTTTTAGAGGCTCTAAGTGCAGAGTAGGCCACAAAAGAACCTTCAGTTCTTCCTCCCTCTTCATCCCCTTCAAGCTCTAATGTTGAAGAAGAGTTTGAACTTTCAAACTTCATGTTTGAAGATGAGGGGAACCATGGTGAGAAATTCACAGATCCGAAGGAAACCATGGAGGAGGAAGAGTACATGCAAGAGGACAACAAGGATGCATATTATCTATTAGACTTGGAAGATTGCTTTGATGGAGAGGAGCCTGAGGAGATCACATCATTTACTCCTCCATCATCTGCCTTCCAAGCACATGATTCTACTACCATGGAGGAGAGAATTAAAGGAAAGCATCTTGTGTCTCACAGTGGCCCTCTAGAACCAAGGATGGAAGATATGAATCTTCCATGTTCTTCATAGGAAAAGGAAGGGAAAGAGCAAGAGGATGTCATCGTCTCTTCCAAACCATCCACCCAAGAATGTCTACAGGAAGACTCCGTTCTTGGAAATGAATTTGAAAACAAGGGGCACATTAAAAGGACTAGACCATTCCCTATCAAGTACATAGCTTCATTATAACCAAGGGAGAAGCCAACACCAGTCATGCTTACTCGTGAGCATGAGGATGAGCTCAAAGTACCAAGGATCAGCTGCAATGCCTCTTCAATCCAAATGTGGAGCAACTAAAAGAGGCATTTTTCTTATTTCCAGTTGACACCTTGATGATTTAGGTGGAGGATCAGCTTATAATAATTTTTTCACTCATACAAATAAACATGTTCAGTGTTAAATCATTTGCATGGCTTCCCGTTTTGAGAAAGGGAAGCGACTTCTCCCTGTCAGTTACAGGATTTGTTTGAGTTCCCTTTTGCTCTAGTTATTTTAGGAGTAGGAGTAGGTTTGTTTTCAATAGAACAAGTTCTTTTACACACTCTACACGTTCCACTTGGAGCATGTATGATATTTATTTTTGTACATAGTGTGTGTTGTGGTATTTTTTTGCTCATGCAGAGTACATTAGAAGTAGCATTTGGTGAGATCAACCCCAGTTCTAGTGGTGTTCCAAGTGGCTTAGGGATCATATTTTAAAGATTATGATCATATTCGTGTTTATCAAACTATTATTCATGACTCCATGCCCAATGGATACTTCAAGGAAACTGATCATTTCACCTAGCAGGCAGGAGATCCCCATGAGTCGCCAAATTTTTGACCAAAATAAGCTCACACTTATTTTTCGTCAACTAACACCATTTTCCCCCTTTTGGTGCTTCAATCTGAATTTTTATATATTTTAAGCACTTAAGGTCCCCTAAAAGCATTCCCATCAGATAGGAAATTTCTTCCCCTTTCCATAAATATAAAGAAGTCCTTCTAACTCCTCATATTTTGCAAATGGTGGGTCGGTGGGCCTAGGAAGGATATTTTGCCAAAAGCAGGTCGGTGGGCCTAGGGAAGACTTTTCACCAAATGGGAAGATTGTGGACCAGTGGGGCGGCAGGAGATGTTTTTTCATTTTTACACTTTTCGTAAAAGGCACAAGTTATAATTGCGGGCCCGCGGGCCCAAGAAGGTTTTCTTTTGCTAAAGTGAATATGCGGGGCCGCGGAGGAAATTTTGCCTAAGTGTAAATGCGGGTCGGTGGGTCTGCAGGACATTTTGGAAATTTTGCACTTTTTTCAAAATGGCACAATTTTCAAGTGTGGCCCCATAATCCTACGGAGGTTTTTTTTCTCCAAGTACAAAGTCGTAAAGTTGCGAAGCCGCGGGCCCGAGGAAGTCTTTTCACCAAATGTAAAGTCGCAGACCCACGAAGGTGCCACGTGCCTCAATGGCGCAACTCCAAAGGTTAATCCCAAGGGGAAGTCTCCAAACAAGCGTGGGATCGCCATGTGGTTAGAGTCAAAAATAAGATAGATTTGGCCGTTGAAGAGTCAAAGACCGGAAGAAGGAGCCACGCGTCAACTCGGTGCAACTTCAAGGTTAAAATATGGAGTGGGTTCCCAAATGTGCACGGAGCTTCCACGTGTCCAAGGTTTGAAAAAGGGACTAAGCTATCTGTTTAATCAGCTAAGTAAAAAAGAACCGGTGGAAGCCTCCATGTATCTCAACAGACCAACTTCAAGGGGTAAAGAAAAAGGCGGTCTCCCATACAAGCGCCAACTTTCCACGTGTCTTAGGTCCGAAAAGGAAATAGAGCCGACAGTTGAAAATTCTCAGGGCAGCGGACGATGCCATGTGTGTCATTGGGGCAAATTCAGAAGGTGACCCAAAGAGAGACCCCAAACTAGTGCCAACCTGCCACATAGTCAGAACCTGAAAATTGAACCAAGCCCAAATCGGCTAAGTATCACAGGGTCGGTGGAAACCTCCATGTGTCTTGACCGTGCAACTTCAAAGGAAAAATCTAGAGGCAGGTCCTAAATGCGCGCTGAGCCTCCATGTGCCCAGGGTCAGACATATGGCCTCGCCAAACAAAAGGGACTTAGCCAGAACAAAATAAATAGATCAGGCCAAAGGAAGCCTCCACGTGTTGACTCGGTGCAGCTTCAAAGATCAAATCTGGGGCAGTTCCCAAATAAGCACTGAGCCTCCACGTGTCTAGGGTTAGACATATGGCCCCGCCAAACAAAAGGGACTTAGCCAAAACACAAAGAAACAAAGAAAATCTATGGAATGAGCCACGTGTCTCTTCGGTGCTCTTTCAAAGGTAAAAATTAGGGGCAATTTCCAATTGAGCGTGAAGTCTCCACGTGTCTCGAGTCAGGCACATTACCTCCGCCAATGGGGGGGACTCAGGTAGAACACAAAGGAAATAGAGGAGCCCGTGGAAGCCTCCATGTGTCAGTTTGGCATCATTTTAGGAGTGAAAGGAGGGGGGAGAAACCTTAAGACGCGCGGGGCTGCCACATGGACCTTGTGTGAATAGACCCCAAACCCAAAGCGCCTTTGGATGACCATATCTTTTGACTGGAAGTTCATATTTGAGAAAGAGAAGACTTTTTGGAAATTTCTTGACGTCCCCTATGCCATGGAAGCCTCAAATTTTAATTTTGGCAAGGTTAGGTGGGTAAAAAATAGGAAAATGTCTTTCAATCCAATAATACAGGATCCGATTGCTTCAACTACCCAGATCTGATCTAATTTTCCATATTTCCTTCTCCAACACGCCAAACAGACATGGGGAACCAGAATTGACAGATTGTTGGTAGATTTGCAAGGCATTAATGATTAGTGGTTGAGATTTCAAAGCAGAATCTGATTTTTTCTTCTTTCTCTCTTGCCCCGACATTCGATATATTGTAAACACTTCTCATTTGAGAAGGGGAGAGACATTCTGGGTGTGGGGAAACTCTGTAAAAAAAATTTCCCGACTCCATTTGATCTGTAAGCCTTCTCCTATGCCTGGAAAACAGATTTTATGCCTCTAAGCAAAAATGTAATGGTCTATGCACCTTCTAGAGTAATAAACTCATGTTTTTGTGGTGTTCTTCAACCCTCTCTTGTGTTTTATTGTTTCTCCATGACTCTCTCTTTCAGATCTATTTTTATTCCATGTATTTCAGATTTGTAGGTGCAGGATGTTGTGTTTCATGGAGTTTTTATGATGGATTAGCATCTAGGTCTCTGTCACTTCTGTCTAACCTCCCTCATCTCCCTTTTCCCTTGTTTCATCCTCCCTCAGTAGATTATCTCACCTCTTTCCTTTTCTGGTGTATCACCTCTTAATGTAGGCTCCCTTTCACTTTCTCTCTCTCCCTGTCTCCTTTGAATGGTTAGATTAGGATAGGTTATTTTGCTTGCACTAGAGTAGCTTGTGGCAGGTAGTTTAGGAACATGAACCAACTTTCTCTGGAGGTCCATCTCAGGTTCGTAAGTCCCACAACTTGAGAGATGGTCCAATGTTATGCAGATCACACCGAATGCCCCACACAAAACTAGGCCATTCGGGGGTGCTATGATTTTTCACTAATAGTAGCAATGAGTAGAATTATCTTGCCTATTTCTATAGCTTCTACAAGTCACCCAAGCACCTCACAGGCCTACAGAAGAAAACCCCAAGTTGAATCTTAGTCCTCATACATGATGGGCGCCAAAACTCCACTCGCTCCCACATTGGCACAGGAAGGAAGTTCCAAGATCCACGAGATGTATCAGACAAAAGAACTGTGGCTCAAAGACTATCATGACTACAATATATACACCGAATGGGTTTATTGAAAAGGCCCAAGAAACACGTGATAGCCAGGAGAAAATCTAGACTCCAAAATCTTGCAAACATTCTCCCAGCCTGCGTAAAAAGTGATGTAAGAGTAGGACAGGGACATCATGTTTCCTATCACACACATAGACTCTCTCCATTAGGAATTTTAGACCCCAAGCCAAGGAAAACAACACGTACATGTGTTTCTACTATAGATGTATGTGGTATTACATATGTAGTGAAAGTAAAACTCAAGTCAACAAATATGTTTTAAAAACATATTATTAAGAAGGCACAAGAGAGATAATTGAACCAAAAAAGAAAAGAGCATTTTTTATTAATAAAATGGGCGGCTAAATTGTTTTTACTAAAAAAAATTTGTGTTCTTAGACCCAGACCTCTTCATTTTGTAACTCACAAACTATGTTTAAAATTTTGGCTTCTTGGTTCTAACCAGCAATGTAGACACAAGAAGCACAAAGAAATGGAATTTTTTTTGTCAGTTGAAGTTGTAGGTGCTACTAGGAGTTAGTGAATGCAAGCGTGGATGGAAAACACAAGTCCTGAGAACTTTTGACAAAACTCCTCAAAGATATGTTGTCCCAAGTGGACACCACAATTGCAGGATAAGCCCAAGAAGACCAACATTAATTATGACCTGCACAATGTACCCTTTGCAACATGCGCAAATAGTCAAATATTTTGCATAGAAAACCACCACCAGCACCAGGAAGATAAAATAAGAAACAACTAACATGTGTCCAACATGCAACAAAGTATAACCATTTCCCCCAAATTGTGGCTAGGTAAGACAAACAGAAAAAATAAACAAAGAAATAACAAGTGGCTAATATCAGAAAAAATGTTTTTACTCTACAATGGAATTTACTTGATAGTTTCTAAGCCTTTTCAACAACTCCCACAAAAAATCCCCCACCAAAGAAACTCACATGACTAGCCAGTTTGGAGAATGCATACAAACAAGTACCAGAGCAGGTTAAAAAAGAAAATAGGGTTGGAAAGACCACAAAACCAAGGCAACATGTTTTATGAATAAAAAAAAAATGAAAATTGTAGGAGGAAGACAAATCGATGCCTAACAAGTAATTACTTTTGGTTGGTGAAGCCATGAGTAAGGTCAAATTGCTTCCAGGGAGGATGAGGGAGTTGGTTGTATTAAATAAGCTCCATATTAAATTCAGAGTCAAACACATTAAAAGAACTTTGGTCCCCTAAAAAATGGCACCTCCCAAAATCCTCCTCCTTACACTCCAAAAGGATCTTAACCAAGATTTGGTAACAATTTATTTCAGGTGAGAGATAAATCCCCTTTTTTATAATATTTGTTCAAATTATTAGGTATCCTTTAAAAAAAATGCCTAAGATAACTCTGAAGAGATTTTAGTATTCCAATGATAGTAAACACGATAAGATCACTAGAAGAATGTTAAAAAGGTACATTATGAAAGACCCTCTGTGACAAAACGCACTTACGTCTAAACGAGAAGGTGCAACGGAACAAAAGAAGAAGAAAGGATGCTAAAATAACTTCACAATCAGGGTCAAAGTCACCTAATGATCAAAACACAAGCTCAATTCATCATTCGATGTTACGCAACAGGGAAAGGATGCAAAGGCGGGAGTTGAACTGAATGGGGCATTTAAAATTGATCATGAAGTTGTGATAGTGTATCAAAGATAAGAAGGATTTTCTCAATAAGGAGATTCATCTTCCAATGTTCTCATTGATTTTCTTCTCATGTTTTCATATTCTGACTTCTTGGTGTATCCAAGAAGTGTGTAGAAGTGCATTATTTCAAAGATTTTTTAAAGGGGTAAGCTATTCAAAAAGAGAAACCTCCATCAATAGTGTCAAATAGATCTTGGGAAAAGTTTCTCTTCAACATCAATAGAGGTGAAATTCATCGAACACACTAGCATCTTCATCCAAGTTGTGGGCCTTTCTCTTATCTCCATTATTTCTCCTCTGGGAATTTAGTTAAATGTGACTATAGTCAATATTGTAATAAGTTACTTTAATAAAAAAGGGGACAATTTCATCCCTAGGGAATCGAAGAGTCACATGTTGTAGAAGATAAATGAAAATTCATGTGGGGGTAGGTGAAGAGCCCTCTTGAAATCTATAAATTGCAACGAATTCCTCATCCCAAAGGGTTGTCAATTTTGTATGTTCAAGAGTAGATGACTACTTGTGATAAGAAAACAAGATAGCTATTTTATTGCATTCTCCTTCTTATATGTTCTTCCATTTCTATCTTTATACAACTTTGTAAGAATGTCAATAAAGAAGAAAGGAGTTTCATACTTTTCTTAATGAGGGAATTAGTGAGAATTTGTGTTCATAATTCCATCTTAATCCCCCATTTCTAATTTTTGTAGGAATATGAGTTTCTACCTATGATATTAATCCCCCATTTCTAGTTTCCCACTCCTTTTCTCCACCTATCTAGTAAATTCTTCCCTTGCAATAAATTTCAAGAATTTTCTATAAGTTTAGTGGAATGTCCCTGTTGGATCCTCGACCTCTAGGCTAGCCACATAATTTCATTTTTGTTCACATACAAGAAATGGAGCTTACACATTCAAGAACAGGGACATAGTACCAGAGCGTTGGTGGAAATGCACCAATTTGTCCAAGTGACAAATTTTCTCGTCAACATGTTTAACACATTAGTAAGTATCATTCAATTTTAAAGCAGTTACTTGTCATAAACTCTTTTATGCCTATCATTTCTCTTGATGTTCTTCTTTTGAGTGGCCCTAATTTTGATGACGATCTTAAGGAGGAGTGAATCGTTGTCCAAAATAAGAAAATCGTTTCTTCAAAGAGGTACGCAGTCCCAATGCACATGAAGCTTAGATCTCACTCTACTTCTTTAGACCGAGTCTTTTTTTGTTTGTGACATTTTGAAACTTGTATTTTCTTTCCTTTTTGGATGATTCAAGCATGTTTGACTCTTTGTTTGTCTATTTATTTGTCTCTTGTGGGCTTTATTGTTATATCTTTCTTTTAATGTCTCTTGGAGGCTTTCCATAAATTACCAATTAAAAAAATGTTTGATGAAATAAAAATTGGTGTGCATAATGGTGATGTATTGCTAGATACTATGTCACCTAGATGTTCTAACATGGTCTTCACATTGCGCAAAATAAATCCAAGTAAATTAGAAGACATGATTTCTTCTCCAATAGAGGAAGAAAATAGAACTAAGAAAAATGATCTAGAGGAAAGTGCGATGTGCAAAAAAAAGGATACACCTTACAGAAGATCAAAATCTTCTTTTAATAAGGGATGAAGTTATAAAGATACAAAGAAATAATTTTTTGTTACTATTGCAAAAAATATGGTCACTTGTCTGTGAACTATAGGAAAAGAACACACGATGTACTTGATGGAAAACTACAATAAAATGTCGTGGTTGTTGATGAAGAAGAAGAGAATGAGGATGAAACTACTCATATATAAAATTCAAGTGATGAGGACTACCTCTATTACATGATTTTCTACTAGAGGATGGAGGCAACAGAGGAAGGAGGACTTTCAACATCCTCTCATCAGTCACTGATGATAGGGTTACACACAACATTTGTGGCATTTTGTTTCAGTTCTTTGTTTACTTTCCACCATGGCGTGTTTTCATTTCTTATTTTGTGTGGTATTACAAGTATGAACAAAATTATATCCGCATTCATGTATTGTAATAAGTGAGCATAATTATGATGTAATCCCCTAATGTAAATATATAGTGAAAAATTGAAAGTACAATAAAATGCATCATCATGTGATAGTTGAAGCACACTTGCAAAGGATGATTAGATGTGTGTGTCTATAGTCATACCTAGTTTAGTGGTCATCCTTTGAAAATAATTTATTTCATCATAGTTCCCACATTGTTTTGGTTGATGAGATCCCTATTGTACATGGTCAAACAAGTTCCCATTGTTTGATGAATTCTCATTTACCAGTAGATGAGTTCCTAGTAGTGCATGGTTGATGAGAAGTATATGAGTTCCTTTTCTACCTTCAATATGACTTATGGACCAAGATCATGAGAAAGTAGAGGCGGAAAGTTGTAGATGAAGTTTGATTATGTTTCTCTCATGTTCCCATTAAAGGGGGAATGTTAGGAATAACCAATGCTAGTACTTGATTAATATTTGTAATATTTATGTGAGTGATTTAAAATAATATTGTAGAGTGATTTGTGATAACAACCCACATACACATTAGAATAGGAGTGTGTGAGAAATTTGTGGATCTCTTAGTGATTAGAGATATGGCATGAGAGAGTTTAGGGATATATGATTAAGATGACCCCTTATATTAAATCTGAGCCATATCTCAAATATTACTTTTCACAGGCTACTTTGAATTGAAAATCACATTCTTTCATGTATGCATCATTTGGAAGCTAGACCTTCTTCTCACAGCAAAAAACGAATGCCTTGGCCTAGGGTCTAGAAGTTAATGAGTAGCCATTTGTTTGGGATATCGAAGTGCTCAAATATTAAACCTGAAACTTCAAACTCGAGAGATCTTGACAACATATCGTCTTGACATCTTTGTGGAGCGAATGAAGAAAAGCGGGTTGGTCATATGGGGCTAAGTGCCACAACTTCTTCTTCTTTCCTACCCATATATTAGTGCCTTAATAGTCTGTTGTGGATAAAACTTGAAAATGTAGAGCATGTATCTTTTGAAGAAGCATGGTCCATCTTTGAGAAATTGAGTTTGGCGAACACATAAATGGAATTTCTAACAAGGAAAGTGTGATGGAGTTGTGAGAATGGTGTTATTTGAAGACAAGGGAAGAGATAAGGGCTTGTATTTCCCATTGCTGGTCATAAGTACTATTTACTTAATGAGATGTCGCCTTATGGAATATCATAATTGTAGCTTACAAAGGACATGTGCATCCTCGTGAAGCATTGATAGTGTATCACCAAATATAACCACCATGTATCCAACATGACAAGTTCACATTTGCTAGCATACTCCCAACCTCAACTAAAATAGCAGCATTGAAACAGGGTATGGACATCCCCCAAAGCATTATGGAGAATAGACTATTATCATATGTAACTGGAAGTTCCATAGTAGATATGTATGTAAAACACGAAAGAATGAACAAGGTACACAAACTATCATAAAAATTTTCTAAAAGAAATGTGGTCTCATGAACTGCAATGATTTTAGCATCTCACGAAATATGATTTTAGATAAATGTATGGACATTTATTAGAGCATGATGGAAAGTCACTTTTTGTTCAATGTTGTTCTTTTTTTGTAGTTGCTTAAGAGATAAAAATGCTATAATTCTAGATTAATCGAATTTATAATTCATAACTTAACTTACATATTTCCATTTAGAAATAATCAACTAGAGAAGTAGCTTGGTTATTAAATAGCCCGGTATCTATGTTCCTCATTGCTTTCAAGTCAAAAGTTAGTAGAATTTCAATTCAGGGGCCAGCCTTTTCGAATCCATACATTGAAGAAAGGGCTTGAGCAAATGTAAACACGAAAATAAATGTTGCAACTATCACAGACACTGTGGTACGCCATGGCCTTGTAAAACGGTTCGTGTAAAACTCGATCAACTGAGCCCTCCATTTGGCTCTGTAACACTCCATAATCTCCTTCTTCAGAACCTTGAGCGGCCGAAGCGAAGATATGGCCATGCCCTTGCGAAGACCCTCCCATAACTGAGTCGCCTGCGCATCGTTTCCCACATAGATAAAAAAAATCCCCGCCATCCTCAGCAGAGTCGCATCCTGCTCTGTGTAAATCAAACTCTTCATTAAACCAACGTAGCATGAGACCACCCGTAATTCGGATGGTAGAAACGCCTCCATGGCCATCAAGTTTCTCACAAAAGTTTCGGTGCTTTCATATATTTTAATGACAGGAAGGTAAAGAGTAGAGTTTTCCTTGTCAAATCTCAAGGCCACGCCGCCATCTCCCGTATACGGCCGGATGCATATTCCGCCTTTGCTTAGTCTCGAGGCAGAAGGAAGAACTTGATTAAACCGTATTTCTACATTTGGTAACGGAGACGACGAGGACTTTGCCCCAGAAAAGAAAAAGAGGGTTAAGCCGTGCAAGAAACTCAGACAATGATCCCGTCCCATAAACGGCGAATCTAGCTCAAATCCTGAGAGTCGCAGATGTTTGAAAGGGAAAAACGCGGAAGCGGCGTTAAATAGCAAGTGGAAGAGCCTGGTTTGCGCTTCTTTCTCTGATCTAGCCTCGAATTCTAATATTTTGGCCAGGACGAACAGGGGAATTTGATTTTCTAGCTTTACAATGTCCACCAGAATTGCAAATCCGACCGATTGAATTCTATTTTCATCGAAAAGAGGTTCGAAATACATACGATCAGATTCAGAGGAATCGAAATGATCTTTGCCGGCGAGGGTCCTGAGAAGCTCCAAGAGAAAAGACGCGTCCAAAAGCATCATCCACGCTAGCGTTTCCGAGTTGCAGTCGATGACCTTTTCGTAGCTGTCTCTGATTTTGCCGTCCATTTTCTCAATCTCTGCGACTACAAAGTTGATGTCTGTTACTGCTCCTCTATGCAGCCTCCCCATCATCTTGTGGGCAGCCCTTAGCTTGTGGCTATCCATATCAGAGAGATCTTTGTTGCGGTGGTATGAAGGGCCAATGGAAACTGCCTGTGGAACAAAAGCATGGCGGTTGAAGTCGATGAGGATCTTGGGGACGCTGAAGATGCAGACGGTGGGGGGACGCGCAATAGAATTCTGAGAATGGAGGCCCTCTTTGACGTGGATGAGCCATTCGCCTTCGCTGGCGCTTCTACCTGTGTACTCTGAATCTTGGGCCTCACACAACTGTAGGGTGTCGGCCATTTGTGCTCAGAAGCAGCTGAATTAGGCAGATTAAGAAGGACCTGAACCTGAAGTTTAGGTTGAGTAGCGGATCAATTAAGCCTAGAAAACAAAGATATGTTAGGGAAAATTCGCAGTACGTTCCAGGCCAAATTGTTGAAGTTTAATTCAGAAAAGCGACTATTCCCAAACCTGCTGTTACCATCCATGGGCCATCTGGCTCTGAAAATGCGCCCATTCGTTGGCGCTGTGAACGCAAAGGAGCTCAGAAATAGTGGATGTTTGAAAAAGGAATGAGATGTTGAGAAGTATTACACGGTAGTCACTTTAAGATTGGAACTATCATTATAAAACAGGCCATACAAAAGAGAGATTATCTGTATTATTTTGTCCACGGTAGTCACTTTTAGTTTTGACTACACATATTTTTTTTTATTAGATTAGGTAATAAGTAGGAATCGGTCCGAGAGGTCAAACAAAAGAGATAACATTGTGAAAGAATCTAAAAAGAGACAAAAAGAAGCATAACAAGTCAAACAAAAGAGAGACGGTCTAAAAACCAAACCACAGTTTGCTAACCAGAGGAGTCACTTTACTATTGGTACTATCATCATAAAATAAGCCATACAAAAGAGAGATCATCTATATTATTTTGTCCACGGTAGTCACTTTTAGTTTTGACTTCACATATATTTTTTATTAGATTAGGTAATAAGTAGGAATGGGCTCCAAGAGGTCAAACAAAAGAGATGACATTGTGAAAGCATCTAAAAAGAGACAAAAAGAGATATAAGGACCATAACGAGTTAAACAGGTTTAACTCAAGAGAGAAGGTCCAGAAACCAAACCACAAAGAGAAACAAAACAAAATAGTTTGCTAACCAAACGAGTACAATTCGCCAAAAGACAACAAAAAGTTCAAGAACAAAGACAAAGAAACTAATTTATCTTTTGACATTTGGGGGGGTTTCCTGAAGTGCTAGCAAGATCCTCTTGGTTGTGCTCGTGCTCCAATTTTGACTTCACATATTACTTTGTTACCTACAAACATAAGAATTTAATGTGTTTTTTCTATCGAACTATCATTAGTGTTCTGATAAAAAGATTAGTGTGTCATCTAATTAAAAATAAACATATAAATGTCGGGATCGTACTCCAGATAACTTTTAATAGCTCAAAAATAGGTTTGAAAAAGGGATGAGATGTTGACTGCTCAAAAAGTATTTCACTGTAGTCACCTTTAGTTTTGACTTAACTTATTACCATGTTACCTACAAAAATAATAATTTAATATGTTAATTTTTTCCATTAAAGTGTCATTAGTATTTGATAAAATGAATATGTATCTTATCTAATTAAAAACAAACATGTCAAATTGTAAATGGCTGGTAAAATATATAGATTGTGACACGGAGGTTATAAGCTTGATACTAGCACCACAGTCAATTTTTGTACATAAACTTATAACATTTTTTGTGGACATATAATAGATAGGCACCAAATTACTTAGAATTACAATTGTGATGATCTACATATTTCTTTTCATGTTTATTAAATTTTGGGTCTTCCATTTATTTTTTATAATATCTATGTCTTTTTCCTATTTTCTTTTATTTCATTTCAAATAAAAAGACAATTATTATCCTTTTTTACACCCATTTACATTCCATTTACATTCCATTGACTTCATCATTAAAGACCAAAATCATTATCATGGGAGACTCCCAATTTATCAAAAATTAATATTCTTAATATAAGTAATTGTTGAATGTAGAAGTCTTGGTAAAAAAAGCTTTCCAAAATTTAAACTTAGGTATAAACAAGCAAGTTATTAAAACATTTAGTAATTTAGCATGATATCATTATCATGGTTAAGGGACTTAATTTATGAAAGTACATAACATTGTTATTATATTTATATTAGTGATTGCGTCAAGTTGTGTAATGGTCATATTGTCAGGGATGTAAAATGAAATGTTTTGGTATAATTATAATATATTTCATTTCGTCAATGAACCAAGTATCTCCAATTATAACCATAGAAATTAGAATGAAAGAATGAGAGTTTCAACATAATTATGAATATATCGTTTCACAAATAATGAGAACTTATTTTTTGGAATTTAATTTAGTAATAATTTGAATAGAAAACATTCAATACATATACAAAATGTACAAAATAACCTCATATAAAATATGAGTTTTGTTTCTCGCACAACAAAACGATGATTTTGTTGGTCATGACATAAATAAAAACAACATTTATCTTTTATGGTTGAGATTAAATGTTGTTTATTTGGTTGAATTTGTTATAGATATGGAGGTTAATAGTTAGATAGCTAATTATCTTCTTGTAGCACTCTATAAAGGGAGACCTCAACTAGACATTTGTACGGTGATTTGACACTCTTTGAAATGAAGCTCACTGCTACTTATAGGGGAGAAGCACACTTTACTTCATTGAGAAACAAGACAATTACCTCGCACTTTTCATGTCCAAGTAACTTAAGACCCTATTGAAGGCGGACAAGGGTAACGAATCAGTTAAATAATTATCATGAAACATTTTTGCAAGATATCTCTACTGAAACCATTAATAGAGTTGGTCCATATTTTAAATTATATAATGCCAACTTTTTGATATATAAACATAATTTCAAAATATATAATACATCATGATACATATACGATCATAATTAATTGTTTATAATATTGATATAAAATTGTAAATAGATAAGCTAGACAAACCAACATTATTTCACATGTTCGACAATTTATTTTCCATGTTACTTGAGCATTGGGCCTGTCACAAAGCTCAAAAGTAAAATGGCCCTTGTTAATCAACCTATACCCACAAGGTTGAACAAGAAAAGTGCCCCACTAAAGTAAGCCAATATCCTATGTGTATTCTGAGAAATGAAACACACTTTTTGAAATTAAACCCCTCGCCACTGGAGGGAGAGACATGCCACGATGTAAAAATAATCTTTTAATAACATACACCAAAAGAGTGAAGGACCTCAATTCGTAAGTGCCAACTTATGTCACTTCGCTCTATCTATAGTCCACACAATTATATATTCAAATTCTTAAATAGAAAAGGCTGCATGCTTGTTAAGTGCTATTTATAAAATGAACATTACAATATATGATCTTATAAATATTCTTACACATTCTAAATATTTTTAAAAAATAGAGAATATTTGGTAATTGCTAGTATATAACTATTAGTAATGTTTGACATTTATTGTATTCATTTCCTAAATATGTTGTAAATTCCTCCACTCTAGTAAATAATGCATGTAATACATATGCGTGTTATAATATTATATATTGAAGAGAATACCATAGTATTTCTACTACCAGATCAACACCTTTCTATATGGTCATCGAAAAATAATCCAAATATTTTTCTAATAGAAATTTAATGAGAATTAGCTACAACATGTCCATTCTAAACATGTCACAGATTACAATAATATAGTTTTCTCTTTAAGAATAATAACTCATTCATTAGGCCTTCACACTACCAATAATCGTTTCTTGCATTATTCTCAAACAATCCAAAAGCCACACATTTAGTATAGTTATATACGCATATTTTTCATGCCTTCCAACATTAAATACGTCCTTAAAAAATTCAAGACCAGAAAATTGCTAAACTAAATATAGACAATATACTCACAAGAGGATTGGACTCGTAATGATGTCCAAGATATCGTCCTCTGGAGTCACTTCGCTACGTTATGTTGCTCCAACACCTATGTTTTTCTAGTTCACATTGCCTACCACAATAGGAATTTCACAACCTCTCTTTTCACTTCCAAATTATTCACCTACTTAAAAATTCAACAGATCTTAAGATATAAAGGGACATACAATCAAAGAAAAATAAAATTTCGTTTTTAGAAAGATAAGTTCACTCTCTTTTTTATAATAGTAGAGTGTAGGTTTTTTAAGAGAAAGAGGGAAGATACTAGAATCCCACTCCAAAAAATATGCATCTTCAATTTGAGACATATCAGTTATTTTATTAAAATGGGGGCACCTAAACATATGATTACATACAACCAAACATGATTTTATGACTAATCATTTGTAATCATTTTATGTTTAGTTTATAGCCCAAAAGTTTTTCATCCCATTCATAATATTTACAGGAATGTATTATTTACTATACATCCATGAATGTCTTCTTACCTTGAACTTATGGTATTAAGTAGTTGTAAATACATAAATTTGGAAACTTATCCTCCAACAATGACAAGTTTGGATTTATTTCTATACTATGAATTGTGCACATATATTAGTCTTAATTGAAACATCCTTCTATCTCTTACATGAATTACTTAACTGCACACATTACTCTATCATTGACTCACTCAATTGCATTTATCCAAATAAGTATATAACTCATGTTGGCATCTCACTTAGAATCTTTCTTAAACATGAAGACTACCTATCCAAAAATTGTATGGTCTGGGACTAACTCATAGTACTATCTTGACCACCCCATAGAGTTTTATTTCCCACTCTCCAATGGATCTTTTCCTAATTCAATATCTATCTTTGGGTCATTTATTATTCTATAGGTCAACCTTAATGAAAAATCTAACCTCTTAAAGCCTATATAAGTAATTCTAATACACTTAAGAACTCGCATAACATTATTTAGAGCGTCTATAAAAATTACATTCCTAAATCACTCAAGACTCTCATAAATATTCCTTAAACAACAACATATATTTAAAAGAAACCACCACTCAGTTGTAAAACATTCAAACTATTTTCATGAGTCTAGTTTCCCAATCTACAAGCCTCTTCAATTCCTCGAGCCAAGTCATAGAGAAAGCAAGACCTATGAAGCATTACCAAAGTTATTAGGGAAAAAGGAATCTTCTCTAGCATATGAATCACAACAAACTATATCACTAACTTGTAGGGTACATTCGAATTTATCTATATTTACAAACTTATCTAATAAGGGGTTCGACGATGGCTTAAGACATGTTCCTCTAAGAGGGATTACACATAATCACAAATCTATCCCCCCTGCACCAATATCATCAGTATCGTCCTGTATGCTAAAATTCAAAATGTCTCATGTATAAAAAATATGATAACTAACCTCCTCCTTCTCCTGTGAAGTCTCGCCATATCACTTTCAGCTCACAAATCACTCCCGGTGAAAATCAATAAGGTCTCCACAACAAATGAACTGATCATGATTGATTTAGCGCCCAAGGAAGGGGTATATAGGGTTCTTTTAACTCGTCTCAAGGCCCTCTCGCCCGACATGATGGTTGAGACACTCCATTTGACCGCCATGGTCATTCAAACTCTTCTTCTAATCACCACCCTGGGGCATTTTTGAATATTTTTAGGCACTTCTGTGTATCCTATTTTCTTTTATTTTACTTGTTGTCATGGTTATTTTTATTAAAATAATTATTTTGGCTTGTCCTTCTTCTTGCCGGGACATTTTATTGTTGCATGATGCCTATTCTCTTCACCCTCGGGAATGTTTCACGTGCTTTTAGGTTATCTTCCATTTCCTAAATTCTTCGAACAGATCAAAAATTTCAAAATTATAAAATCATGCAAAAAACCAAAAAAACCGTAAAACTTCGAAAATGGACTAAAATTAGTGAAAAGCTCATTTGCAGCTTAAATATGTGTCTCTTGCATGGCACTCATCTCGTATATTTCTGAATTTTTCACATGTTTTGAAAGAATGAATCTTGGATCACCTTACTCTACAATCATTTACAAAATCTATGTTGTTTACTTCATATGTACTCTGGGGCACACCGAGTTTCTTGATACTATTTCATCATGCACACTGCTTTTTCATTGGACCCATGTGTCTGTAGTGGCCACATTAAAATAAATAAATAAATAATTTAAATTTAATGCAGTGGTTGAATTGATATTTATGGTGAGTGGTGGAGGTTACGTGAAGGCTTGGGCAACCTATCAATGGACATGGTGTCTTAAATAACCTCACATACCTGTCTTTACCTTGCACTTTATTTGGCAACTAGAGACATTAACCACCTAAAACCCAACTTAACATTGAATTTAGAAGTAATGGATAACTATAACGAGGGTAGGGTGTAATAGTGTTTGACCAATGAAAGAACAAGACAATAACTGGCTCTCAATGCAACAAATAGGTCTCCAACGTGATCAGTTCACATTTTCTACATACGCTCATTCTACGCCAAAATGTGAGCTCTGGAACAAGTATGGACGTCTAGCAAGAATAAAAGATAGAGGAATTTTGTCTGATGTTGTAGTTGCAAATGCTCTAGTTTACGTGCATACATAATGTGGAACCTTTCACTAGGAACATGAACTTCTTGACAAAGAACCTCAAAGAGATGTTTTTCATGAAATGATTTGACTACATGATATGCATGAGAAGGGTTTGTTGAAAAGGCTTAGAAAATTTCAAGAAAATGCGATTGGCAGTTGCAAATCTAGGTTTCATCTCCTTTGCCAGCATCCTCCTAGCATGCATTGTAATGGAAGCTCGAGAGCAGGGTAGTGATATCCATCAAGAATAATGGTTTGTCATATGTTTTAGTTGTAAGTTCCCTGGCAGATGTTCCTGCAGAGTGTGGAAGCATGCAATTAACGTGTGAACAGTTTGAGTAAATGCCTGAAACGTGGCCCGATGGATTGAAATGATGGAATAATATGTACAAAATGGGTTTGTTAGAAAGGTCGTGGAACCTTTCACTGGGCACATGAAATTCTTGACAGAGAACCTCGAAGATATGTTTTTCATGAAATTATTTGACTGCGTGATATGCACGAGAAGGTTTTTTTGAAAAGGATTAGAAACTTTCAATAAAATGTGATTGACAGGTGTAAATCTAGGTTCCATCTCTTTCGCTAACAGCCTCCCAGCGTGCACTGTAATGGGAGCTCTAGAGTAGGGTAGTGATATCCATTAGGCATAATGGATTTTCAGATGTTTTAGTTGTAAGTTCCCTAGTATATGTGCCTCCAGAGTGTGGACGCATGCAATTGGTATGTGAACAGTTCGAATAAATACCTGAAACGTGGCCTAATGGATTGAAATGATGGAATAATATGTACAAAATGGGTTTGTTAGAAAGGCCATGGAACCTATCAAGAAATGTAAATCCAAACTTCACAGTCTTTACCAATGTCCTCCACCCTGTGCCAAAATGGAAGATTTAGAACAAGGAATGGACATCCATCACAACATAATGAAGAAAGGGACAAGATTTTGTCATATGTTGTAGTTATAAGTGCTCTAGTAGGTATGTATGAGAAATGTGGTGGCAAAAATATTGTTGGCGTGCTGTTTGAAAAAATCATCCATAAAAATGTAATGTCACTGAGTGTAATTATTGCATGTTTTCGTATTCATGGGAAGAGTGAAGGTGCACTAGAATTATGTTTTTATCGAATGTAATATTATAGTATTTAACTAGATTTCATAATGTTTATTGGACTTCCTTACACATGCTGGACCTTCTTGGTTAAGCTAGGAAGCTACAAACATCTCAAAAGTTAATTATGACTATTACATTAACACCAAGTTCTAGTGTGTAGGGAGCCTTGCTCGAGGCTTGCAGAGTTCATGGAAATTTATAGCTAGCAGAGATTGCATCCAAGTGGCTTCTTGAGCTAAAATCTGAAAATGCAGGAAAATAATAAAACTTTCATCGATGTGTTCTGAGTGTGTTGGTTGGTCCTTGAGGAGCATGTGAATTGATTCACTTTGGCTACAACAATGCTTGTGAACCACTTGACGAAATCCTCTTCTATTGCATGGCTTTGTTGGTTATGACTGTGGACCACATGGAGCCCTCGCATACCCTACTTCACTCATCATTTTCAGGCATGGTCTCCCTTACCTTTTCTTTCATAATTTTTGTAACTTTGGTTCTTCATTTGCAATATAATAGAAATGTTAAACCACTAGATAATCATACAAATGGATATGTAACCAAATTTAAATAGTGTAAATAAATAAAACTTTACCTTGTGATTGATAAAAATTAATTTTCAATTTAAACATTTAATGTGGTCGTTATCATAACCTTATACGATGATACTAGAGTATCTGAATTAAGTGCTCATATCTGTTGGTATCAGAAAGAATTAGATGATGTCGTCAAATAAAACAACATTTTTTCCTACCTTGCAAAGTTAGAAAAGTGTAAATTCCATAAGCTTGCAAAACAACAGTCTGAGCTCCGTAAAAGAGTTTTCGAATGTCGTATGTTTTCCTTTTTATGTAGAGATTCGCGTCAAGTATTAGCTCGACCTCGTGTGACTATTTGCACTCTTTACACCACTTCTTTAGGAGCCCTGTCACTCCATTTTCATTTTTAGAGAGCTTTTAAAACTGAAAATTTTGCTTTCGTTTTGACCCACTGTTTGAACCCTTAACAACAAAATGCTTATCCACCTTTACAAACTCCTAGTATTTTTACTAGAAATTTTCTTGAATCCTTCAGTTTTGGGAAAACCACTATTTTTGATAGTTTGGAAAAGACATTTTGTAGGCATCTGGTTGTAGTTTGATTCGGTCGAATTGGACCAATTACAACTGGTGGGTTCATAAAACTCGTTGTCATTTGAAAACTGTTCGCAAGTTCTGAATTCTTTTAATTCTTGTCAATTCTTGGTATATAGGATGACACATTGAAACTTACACGTGGTGTGTTTTCCCATCAGAAGACATTGGTCAAAACTGGTTTCTTAGCCTCCAGGCCTAGATTGAACATTTTTACAACTAGCATGAAAACGTAAAAGGAAATTTGTAGGACCTGTTGATCAAAATAAGCTCACACTTATTCTTGGTCGACTAACACCATTTTTCCCCTTCTTGTGATTCAATCTACGTTTTTACAAATTTCAATTGCTTAAGGTCCCCTGAAAACATTTCCATCTGATAGGAAATTTCTTCCCCTTTCCAAAAATATAAAGAAGTCCTCCTAACTCCTCATATTTTGCAAGTTACGGGCCGGCGGGCCTTGGAAGGATTTTTTGCCAAAAGCAGGTCGGCGGGCCTTGGAAGGAATTTTTTCCCAAAAGCAGACTGACTGGAGTTTTTAAGGATTTTTTCCAAAGGTGGGTTGGTGGACCTGGGGAAGACTTTTCCTCAAGTGGAAAATTGTAATTGTGGGGCCGCAGAGGATAATTTTCCCAAGTGAATTGTGGGCCAGCGGGTCTGTGGGGCATTTTGAAACTTTTGCACTATTTACAAATAGGGCGTAAAATGAATATCTGGCCCAAAATCCCGCGGGGGATCTTAAAGCCAAATGAAGAAAAATGCCTAAAGCCTACAAAGGGACACGTGGTCGTGTTTCAAGTCAAAGTGGGAAGGCGGGTTGTCGGAGGAACTTTGGAAATTTTGGCTTTTGGTTTTGAAAAGGCGTAAAGTATAAAAGTAAGCCAGACCTCCGTCGATGCCCAGAGAAGCCATGTGTCAGGCCATTGTCAGTTGCGGAGAAGTGGGCCGACGGGGAAACTTTGGATTTTTTCCAAAGTCTTAAAAAGTGCAAATTTTATTTTGGGCCCACGGAGTTTTTTTTTTGGGAAAAGTGGATTTCGAACCTACGGGGCTGCGGGGAATTTTGTGGAAATTTTACAACTTTTGTAAAAGGCGCCAAAGTGAATTTCGGGCCCGCAGATCCTTTTTTGCAAAACTGGTTTTTTGCCATTTTTGTGCAGACCCAACCCAAATATTCAAATGGACATATCTCTCAATCCAGTGCCCGAAATCCAACAAATTTGGAACTGTTCGAAAGGTCTCAACCTTGTCTATGCCATGGAAACCTGAAAATTTAGTTTTGAGAAGGTTTGTTTGGTAAAAAATAGGGAAACGTCTTCATGCCATTAATATGAAATCTGATTGTCCCCAACAACCAGATCAGATTTGATTCAATTTGTCGTTCTCTCTTTGTAAACACACTGAACGGACATAGAGCAGTGAACTTGAAATATTATGGGTGGATTTACAGCGGCATTGATGTCCGGTAGTTGAGCTTCAAATCTTGTTTCTCACCTCATTTCTTCTTCCCTCCTCACTAAATATATAAAAGAAGGAGCTAGGCTCGTTGTAAAGTGTTGGCCATTTTTGTTTTGTGCCCTCCCTTCTCCTCTGGTCTATAGACGAGTTCGTGGAGTCCAAACCTCCCATTCAAGTTGTAATACAAATTTTTACCTCTTGGATAACTATAATGTACTGTATCAACTCTGGAACAATAATATATGTCTGTGGATGATTCTCAACCCTTTCATGTGTTCATTTTTATCTCCTGGTCTATCATTCCACTTTGGTTATCTGTGCATGGAAGTTGTATTGCATTTTTGTGGTCTATGTTAAAGTTGAAAAAAGAGTGTTTGGCATTCCTTTGGTGCATCACCTTGTTAGCTTAGGTTTATTTCTTTCACATCTTCTCAACCTTGTACCCTTGGTAAGATAGAGTAGGTTTATAGTATATCCTCTATAATTTATTTGTGTGCACCTGAACAGAGGAATAAGATCTGGCCTTCATCCAGATATCTCTCTCAATTTAAAAGTCCCCCACTTTGAGAGATGATCCATGTTATGCTATCACATTGAGCTTCTCAACCCACCTGGTTGCAGACATTCAGGGGTGCTATAATTTTACACTAACGGTTTTGGCACACCTGGTGGGACAGGTTTGAAGTACCTTACCACTTCATTTCATCAAGTTGATGTGTTCTTAATGAGATTCAACCTTTGGAGGCACATGCAAAGCAAATCTGGTGACTCCATCTGGTCAACAACCCAATCTCTAAAGTTGTAGACCTTTTCCATCAATTTTCATTCATTTTCTTTCCACATCTTTCATTTTCTTCTATTCCATGAAGTTGTGCAATCATCAATTTATTTCCAACTTGGAATTCACACTTGGAGCAGCAGTGCTATTCAGATCCATCTCCAGCTTACATCAACACACCTCCATAAAGGTTTCACAATAAAAATTCTTTGAAGTGTTGACAAAATAGATAGGGTAACGGGCATAGGAGGAATACCTGTTCAAATGTTGGTTGATGGGTTGTTGCACGTATGACTTCCGAATCCACAGCTGATCGTGAGAGCTTCCTTTTGGCTAGGAGGAACTACCTGTAATGAAAACAAGACCACCAGAAGGAATTAAACAATATGGGTAGTGAACTGCCTAGCGTATGCTAGATCCGGGAAGTATGGTACTTCCTAGATGGCTGTCAGTCCACTGTTTTAAACAATTTAATGTTGTAAACAAAGTAAATCCTATTGTTATTTTAAAATGATTTAGGTATCTCACTTAAAAACACAATAAGAAATAGATCTAATCTAACAGGCTAAGCTAGAATAGAATCCAAAGGTCAAATGATTGGTTCTGGGTCTCTGCAGGTCTGATAAAGGTCTCAGGTAGATCACAGGTGAATGAGGGTGAGGTGAAATTAGGTGGGTAGGTCTCTGTTCTAGGCTGTGTGGGAAAACACAGAGACCAGTGTCGGTCAAGGATGACCGATGGTGGTTAGGTGTAACCGGTGCCGGTTACTGTCAGATCTGGAAATGTCACAGAACAAGCTGGGGTCTCCTTTGTGATTGCACAAAGGACTTTGGTTGGTTGGGATGAGGTATTGGGTGACTGGAGTAGGCTTTGGTGAGATTTTAATGGGTATATGGAGGTGAAAATGTGGAGAAGGTCAATAGGGAGCAAGATAAACAATGGATGATAAAATGATGATGAAATGAAATAACCAGGAAAGTATGATGTTGTACTTACTTGGATTTTGTTCCTGAATGTCTGTGTGTGAGGGATGGAGGTGCTGATGATGGGTTTGAAGGTTGCAAGTGATCACCAACTGAAGAAAAGCTTCTGCATGGGCTACATGTACACTCCTCTTTTCTTGGATAGATCAGATCATGGCTGGGATGGCTGTGTAGGAGAAGATGCTCAATCTCCTTCCTTGGATGTGAGTTTTTGCTGGAATTTTCTCTCTGAAGATGTGTTATCTCTCTGAGATGTGTTCTTTCTCATCAACTTTCTCCCAATGTTTTTTGTCCAACTTCCAACTTCCAACCTTGAGAATAAGGTTGTTTTGGGGTTAAAAGGGTAACCGACGGCGGTCCAGATTAACCGGCGAGCGACGGTTAGGGGTAACCGACGTCAGTCAAGGTGGGATTTCCTAGGTTTACTAAACTAGGGAGATCCTCCTGATTTCCTTGGATCTCGTGTCATTATCCCATGGATTAGATTGGGAGCTTCTTGTAAGCATGCGGGAATGTGGTTAGAGGGAATGTAGGCATTGATTTTTAGGGTTTGGGTAAGTCTTAGTTAGTTATGGCAACTTACTAAGAATAGGTCTTAGGTTGAGTTGGCTTGGTGAGGTGTCTAAGTGAACTGTATGTGTGGATATTATTTAAATAAGATATTTAAATAATAAATATAGTGAGGATAAAGAATTAATTTAATTAAATTAAATTAATTAGTGGGGTGAAGGGGGTCATGGCTAGGTAAATGTAATAAAGGGTGCTTATATGTCGAGGGACAAAAGGGGAGTGTGACCTAATTTTAGTGTCTACATTTTTCCCCTTTTTGTTGTGTAGCTTGTATTGGTAAGCGGCACTAACAAAAATAAGATGTGGTTGCCCCATGTGTGGGTGAAGGTGATCCCCCTCAAACCAGGAACTGACGAGGCAACAGGCTGAAGCGGTGAGTGGTTTGATAAAAGGTAAATGTGAGGAAAAGGCAAGTGGGTACAGGGGAAAAGGGTGAAAGGTCTACTCGGGAAATCTAGGTAATGGGTCAGGGTCACAGGTAGCAACAGTCAAACACACGCACACGTATAAACTGTAGCACGCTACCCGGGTTGAAGAGCAGGAAAACTCTACATCGTCTAAGGTCGATAGGTTTATCCAAACAAGGTTGAAGTGAATCCGGTATCCAAGGTATAGGATATGGTCAGGAAACACAACGTAGGTTAGGTGCAGGAACGTTTAGGTATGTTCTGGTACACCAAAGGTAGGGTCAGGATAAACGGTCACGGTAATAGGCTAGGTAAGGTCATTAGGTCAATCAACACAGGTAACAGTGCCGCAAGGTATAGCGAACACATGAGGTCAAAGGTCACTAGCAGTGGTCCAGGTCCAAATATCTAGGTCACGACATGGGTAAGGCCAAGGTAGGGGTAAAATAATAAGAAGTCCCCAAAGGAGGAAAAATGGAGGTAGGAAGTGACGAGGTCAGGAAAGGTAAGGTAATGGGTTGGGTAAAGGTTGGATGGGGTAAAGGAGCAAGGTAAAGGGTGGGGTAAAATGGAAAAGTAAGGGAAATGTGTAGGTGAGGGTGACCGATGGCGGTCATGGATAACTGACGTCGGTATAGGAAAACTGACGATGGTTAGGTAGGGCACGTGCGACCGATGCCGGTCAAGGGGAACCGACATCGGTTAGGTCGGGTTTGCTATAAAAACAAAAAATCCATGTTTTTATTATTCATTTGTTATTTGCAGTGTGAAGAAATGACAAAAAAGAGAGAAAAGAGAGAAAAGTGTCCAGAGGAAATGGGACAGTGAGCATGGCAGTGTGATTTGATGAGGGTTGGGTTGGTGAGTAGCGGGTCCACGGGATCAGGGCGAGAGAGTTGATTGGGTGGAGGTTGTGAGTAGATATTCGGTGATGGCAGAGGTGGGAGAGGGATCGGGTGGACCACCAGCACAGTGGCCAGACGTGCCACCGAGATGGTGGTAGTGCGATGAGGTAAGCACCCAACTCTATATTGTAGATTAAATAGATTATAGGTTGTGGTTATTTGTTATTTGTAGGGTTTTGTTGGGTGTTTTGTATTTTGTGGGTGGGAAAAAGTGAAATGTGGGTATGGGGGGAATAATGGGCAAAAAAGAGGGGGGGAGGGTAGTAAAGTGTATAGGTGGGGTGGGTAGAGGTCCAGGGGTAGTTTAGGTCATTGTAGGTGGGGTAGAAGGGGCAGGGGGAGGTTTATAGAAAAGGGGGGTTTGGGAAGTCACGGAATTTTCTGCGACAGTGACTAGCATCGGTCAAGCTTGGTCACATGTCAGTTGGGTAGAACCGGTATCGGTCACCAAACAGGTGACCAATGCCGGTTTAAGGGTGACCGTGGTCGGTAAAGATGAACCGGTATCGGTCACCAAACAGGTGACCGATGCCGGTTTATGGGTGACCGAAGTTCAGTTAGGATGAACCGGCACCAGTCGGGATTTTAGGCACAAGGGTCCAAAAGTGATGTAGGTTAGGTGGTTGAGGTTGATAGGGTAAAAAATAGGGTGGTGGGTAATGATAATTGGTGAATATGGTCATGGTAAAGGTAGATTAATGTTGTGCTTGGATTGGATGCAGGGGAGATCACAGTTACATATGCGGGATAGGGTTCCGCCTCTACTGGTGACATTACATGGCTTAGCGACCCCTTTGGAGCTGCAACACATGGAGGCAGTGGGCTTGAGTGGTATTCGGCACTACCGACATGTTTTTCGGTAGCCCAACTTGATGGTCATGCTCATCGATAGATGGGACTCCACAACCAACACGTTCCACCTTCCGACGGGTGAGATGACTATCACCCTGGAGGACATGTTCCAGATTTTGCGGTTACCCATATTGGGGGCCCAGGTTTACTCTATCTCCTCTGAGGCCTCAGAGGAGCTGATCGGGATAGTTTTTGGTGAGGGGGTGGTGGAGCTGAGATTCCATAGCGCCAGTTTGAGCTATGGCGAGATGTACCTAGCCCATCTGGATGAGACGAGGCTAGTGGTTCTATTGATGGAGGTAGTGTGCTGCTATGCACTGCCCGATGCAGAGGGTGGACATTTTCCCCGATCACTGATGGGGGTGCTCCATGATATGATGGTGCATGAGACACACTTTTCCTGGGCACCAACATTCTTGGTGCAGCTATACAAGAGAGCTATGGGCATATGGGCGGTTGCGCAGGTTTAGCCTGTGTTGTACATTTATACTGCACTGCTGGGCCTATGAGCACATAGTCTGTGTTCGACCTATAGGGATGCCCTGAGTAGATGTATTTCCCATGAGATGTGTGTGGGTGGGATATAGGAGATGGGTGCCGGTTGCAGGAGAGCGGAGATCAGATAGGCCGACATATGATGTGGCCCATTTTCGGTAGTTGTTGGAGGGGTTGTCTAGAGTGGACATTATCTGGAGGCCATATGTGGGATTCCCCTCATATAGGCACATGCATGAGGAGCTAGCTGAGCTCTAGCTAGAGAGGTGGATACAGGGTCACCGTGCCGGGGAGGATGAGATGATCCCGGTAGACAGGGTCTGACGGCAGTTTGGGCTTGTACAGGATATTCCTCTGTCCTTCCCACAGTATCAGAGAGATGACGTGGAGAGGCCTCTACCTCTACCACAGCCTACAGTGCCTACAGGGGAGGAGGAGGAGCCAGTGGATCGGTGGATAGATGATGCCAGATGTACAGACAGGTACAGGCAGTGGTGGGTGGCTCAGTTACGAGCCATACCACCTAGACCGGGGCAGCCTGACCTAGCTACTATTACAGTGTAGAGAGATGCCCTACAGGGGCAGGTAGCGATGTTGATCACGCAGATAGGTATACTACAGACACAGCTGGAGGGGTCAGAGGTGGAGGTAGCAGAGCTATGAGTACAGGTGGCCAGTCTGTAGGCCCAGATGGTAGAGGGAGAGGGTGGAGGAGATGGAGAGATGGAGAGAGATGGTCAGGTGGCAGCCTTACTGGCTCAGGTGGTAGGTTTACAGGGCCAGTTGGCCATAGCCCAGGCATAGATTGGGGCCTTACAGGCCCAGATATAGGCACAGGGACAGGGGGCACCACCACAGGCACAGGGACAGGGGGCACCACCACAGGAGGGAGCTGGTCCCAGTTCACAGGCTGGCACAGGGCAGGTCGCAGGACAGGGCAGGTACAGGGGCCGAGACCTATGGGACCACCACAGACCATGCCTATATCTAGGTTACAGGATGCCCTAGGTGAGGTGAGATATTATCAGGACCAGCTCATGGCAGCTGGGATAGACTTCCTCTCCTATGGAGAGTACAGGGCACAACAGGTGTCTAGTGAGAGGACGAGATCCCACACATAGTGTGGAGAGCACAGGAGGTCAGTGAGCTCTGAGGCCCGATCAGGGAGAGGCCACCAGTGCACACAATGACCAGAGCTAGGTGATGTGCCAGTAGGGACACAGGAGGCTGAGGGTGCAGGTGACACAGAGATGGAGGACATCTGGTGAGATGCCTGAGATGCGGTCACCTGATTTTTGATGTATACTAGTGATTTTTTTGATATATATGCTAGCCTGCGTGCCGAAGATAGTTGTATTTTTTATCACATACCGGCCTGCGTGCCGAAGACAGTGAGGATGTATGAGTGATTTTTGTATATTTTGAGCATATACCAGCCTGCGTGCCAAAGATTTTTTGTATTGATTCATTCATTCTTTTTGTATATATGAGACCCTGGCATGCCGATGACATTTTGTATTGTATATCGGCCTGCGTGCCGACATTTTTGAGATGATGGTCATGATGAGATAGGCATGTATATTGAGATACACATTTATTGATTTATATGATGAGATACATGGTATTTTGTGATGTGTTAATGTGTTTATGAGATATTGGATTTATGGCTTGTGTTAGATGAGATATGGATTTGTTACTTTAATGTGGTTTGAAATTAGGTGAGTTAGGCATGATGGAGTTAGGTTGGTTTAGGCATGGATCGAGTCAGGTTATAGGCATGGATTGAGTCAGGTTTGGTTAGGCATGGATCGAGTCAGGTTATGGTTAGGCATGGATCGAGTTAGGTTATTAGGCATGGATTGAGTCAGGTTATAGGCATGGATCAAGTCAGGTTATAGGCATGGATTGAGTCAGGTTATAGGCATGGTTGAGTTGAAAGTAGGTTTAGTTATGATTCATTATTTTGGCAATGAATGATACTATGGGTCATATGTGAAATGTTCTATAATCTATGCATAGTGATGATAGAGAGATGGTAGGTGTAATAAATGTATGTTGTGGTAAGCAACTTGTTATGTATGTGGCTTAATTTCCAATTTTGTTAGAAAAGGGGAACTAAGTGAAATGTGATGTAAATGGTGAGTTAGGCATGGTTGATGAATTGTTTTAGGGTAGAGAATGGCCGAGCTAACCTCCAAGGGCCCCATGCCCTCGGAGTGCTGCCTACATAGTCCCGGTGAAAAGGGACCTCAGGCCGATGTAGTTCTCCCATGAGCTAGGGAAGAATATGAAAATGAGTTGGTAGGTTTTTGGGCATGTTGTGGGTTTAGGTGTAATAGGTGTGGGTAGATTATAGGTAAAAGGATGCAGGTGAAGGTGATTATGGTGAAAGGGGAGGACTACCCCAAAGGTAAGCGTCGAGGACCAAGTCCTGTATAAGGTAATCAAAATGTAAACAAAGATGGTTAAAAGATAAGAGGGGGGTAATAAAGCCACCTGATTGGGTAGGATCATACCGAGTAGATCATACCTTGGAGGGGGTGATGAACATAAGACCCTAAAGGCATTGCACGATTAACTGTTCTACGATGAAAGTAGTCACAGGATCACCAAATGTCTAAATTCCAAGATGTCCCTTGAGGCAATTGAGGAAATGAGAGTGGAAATGGTAAGGTGGGTGAAAGGTAGTTAATTTTATATGTTTTGAGTGACAGGGCTTTTGGGCAAGAGGTCCTAGGTCACAATGGGCAAGTCCATGACTAAAAAGTTTTTTGTTTTGATAGACTGATCGATGCGGGAAGTCTATATGGGATAAATAATATGGTACTCCTTGAGGTCTTCGTGAAGCTGATCGATGCGGGAAGCTTCGGTTTCTCTCATTTTTTTTTTTAAAAGCTTCACATAGCTGTCCTTCGAGGGAGCAGTCTATTTATAGCAGCAATTTTGTCGAGAGGAAGATGTCCTTTTGAGGGAGTCATCTTTTATTAGAAGTTTGACTCAAGGAGTTTGGTCCCATGTGAGGTCTTTGAAATCATGGACAAGACCAAGGTGGAGGATAGGACTCTTGTTCAAAAGGCAAGGTGGAATGACCATGGGATCTCATCTAAAGGTAGATGAAAAGTATCCATGAGAATCATGCTATGTGCAGTGCCATGGTACACATATTCAAGAGAAGATAACAAGTGACAGGTACTCACATGATTCTTGTTTAATCATTAGGGAGGTGTATGGAGTGGATAGCACTCAAGGGATGAGCCTGTAAAGAGACAAAGGGTGAGGTAGGACAACGAGTCAACAATAGAATGGTCAAAGATGCAATGCATTAAGGGGCTCAGGTTTGGGTTTACCATCAAGTGAGGATAAACGATAGGCACCTGATCCATAGGTATGAGTTACGATGTATGGTCCAAGCCAATTAGGAGTGAATTTTCCCCGTTTACTTTTTTCTGCTTTGGTTACGTGTTGATTTTCTTTCAAGACAAGGTCACCGACTTGGAAGGTTCATTCATGAACACGTTTTTCATAAGCACATTTGATACATTGTTGGTAAACTTGAAGGTGATCCAGAGCATTAAGATGACGTTCATCTAATAACTCTAGTTGTGCTAAGTGGTCCTGACGAAAGTCATCATCAGTAAGCATGTCATGGAGAGAAATGTGGAGTGAGGGGATCTGGACTTCGAGAGGTAGAACAACCTCTGTACCGTAGACCAGTGAAAAGGGTGTGGCCGCAGTGGAAGTGTGAATACTAGTGCGGTATGCCCATAGGGAAAAAGGAATGTGCGTATGCCAATCCTTCCCAGTATCGTCAACCACTTTCATGAGAATTTTGTTGAGGGTTTTGTTAGTGGATTCGGCTTGGCCATTGGTTTGTGGGTAATAAGGTGATGAGAAACTAAGCTGAATGCCGAAGGCATCGCAAAGTTTTTGCAATGTTTTGTTTTTGAATTGTTTTCCATTGTCAGTGATGAGGCGATGAGGAACACCAAAGTGACAAATGATGTGATGGTTAATGAACTCACATATCTTCTCAGCTTTCATGGAGATGAGTGGTATGGCTTCCACCCATTTTGTGTAGTATTCGGTAGCAGTTATGATCCATTGATGGCGTTGGGAAGAATGAGGATTGATTTCTCTGACAAGATCCAAACCCCATTGAGAGAAGGGCCAAAGGTCACGAGTGACCTGTAAGGCATGACTGGGTGTATGATGAAGGTTGGAATGTTGTTGACATTTCACACAACATTTGACATAGTCACAACAATCATGGTTAAGGGTCAGCCAGTAATAGCCTAGGTGAAGAATACACTTAGCAACAGCAAGGCCACTAAAGTGACCTCCACATATGCCATCATGAACCTCCTTAATGGTATAAGGAATTTCAGAACTTGTGAGGCATCGTAAGAGAATACCATCAAAGCCATGCACTTATAGAGGAGTCCCCCCAGAATGACGAAATGAGAGACCTTTTTAAGGAAGGCGCGTTGTCCATTACGGGTGAGATCAGGAGGTAAGATGGAGAGAGAAAGGTAGTCAGAGTACTGTTTATACCAAAGGTCACTCGGGTCAGGGGTGTCAGTTCCGATTGAGTAAACATCATGAGGTAAATAAGAAGGTGAATGGAGGCATTGTACGGTGACAAATATTTTGGAATCGGTAGGGGAAGCGTGGGTATTTGGGAAGCTAAGCAGGCCATGGTATCGACAAATTTGTTGGTTGAACATGGGATGGTTTGAAGGGTGTAACGATCAAAGGTGGTCAAAAGTATGTCTACATGATGTTTATACTTTTGAAGTATCTCATTACGACATTGGTACATACCATTGACTTGGTTTATGACCAATTGTGAATCACCAAAGATGTGGATTGATTTGACATCTAGGGCATATGCGGCTTGGAGACCTAGTACGAGCACTTCATACTCAGCAATATTGTTGGTGCATTCAAAGTCTAGTTTGAAAGACAAAGGCATGGGTTCTCCATCTAGAGGAATGAGGATAATACCAGCCCCACCCCCATGCTGACACTTGGAACCATCGAAGAACAGTGTCATTTGGTAAGGGGGTTCGTCCAGGGAAAGAGTAGCAATTGACTCATCGGAAAGTCAAAATTAGAGGGTTGATCCCCAGAAATAGGTGCGTCAGCCAGTTGGTCAGTGATAGCTTGGCCCTTGATGGACTTTTGATGAATGAATTCAGGTCAAGATCAGCTAAAAGCATAAGCCATCATGTGGCACGCTGATTTTGATAAGGTTTGGCGTACATGAAGTGTAAGGGATCGGTGTTGGTCACGACATAGGTTTTGTGGTTGAGTAGGTAATGGCGGAGTTTGGTGGCAATGAAAACTAAGGCTAAGAAAAGTTTTTCTGGATGGTTGTATCAGGTTTCATAGTCCAAAAGAGTATGGCTTATGTAATAAACCACCTGCTCCCTGTGTTGTTCATCGCGATGAGCGAGCATGGCTCCCAAGGAATGATCGGTAGCTGATATGTATAGGTAAAAAGGTTGATCATCTTTAGGTGGAATGAGTACAGGTGGTTGGAGAAGGTATTGTTTTAGGGCCTCAAAAGCTTTGTGACAGTCATCATCCCATTTAAAGGAGACATCCTTCCTAAGCAGATGATGAAATGGTTGACACCGATCAGATAATTGTGAAATGAAATGGTGAATGGACTGCAATTTACCTTGCAGGCTACAGAGTTGTTTAAGGTTAGTGGGCGGAGGCATTTCCAGAATGGCCTTGACTTTAGCAGGGTCAACTTCTATACCATGGAGGGAAACAATAAATCCCAGGAGCTTTCCTGAGAGAACCGCGAAGACGCACTTTTTAGGCTGAAGGCGGACACAATATTTAATGAGGCAGTCAAAGATGGTTTCGAGGATGGTGAGGTGCTCGGAGTGACATTTTAGATTTGGCCAAGAGATCATCCACGTAATCTTCCAATATGTGATGCATGATATCATGGAAGATGTAAGTCATAGCACGCTGATATGTAGCACCAGCATTTTTAAGGCCAAAAGGCATGACTCGATAGCAAAAGGTTCCCCAAGGGGTGATGAATGCGGTCTTGTGTTGATCTTCTGGGGCAAGAAAAATTTGGTTATAACCCAAGAAGCCATCCATGAGTGAGAGCATCTCATGACCAGCGGTGAGGTCAACCAGTTGATCAATACCGGGCAAGGGAAAGTCATCTTTTGGGTAGGCTAGGTTGAGGTCACGGAAGTCCATGCAAATGCGGAGTCCCCCTGTTGCTTTAGTAATAGGGACAATGTTAGAAATCCAACGAGGATAATCAATGGGTAAGATGAAGGAAATGGAAAGAAGGCACTGAAGTTCTTCTTTGACGAGAAGAGCAATGCGAGGGTGCATTTTCCTCAGCTTTTGTTTGATAGGTTTGGCATCGGGAATGGTTACGATATTGTGGACCACTATGGTGGGGTCAATACCGGGCATGTCTGCGTAAGACCAAGTGAAAGCATGGTTATGATCTCAGAGAAAAGAAGTGATGGCTTCCTGTTCAGCAGCATCTAAAGATTGTCTGATCTTTAGGATGTGCGGGTCATCCTGAGTATGAATGTTGATCTCGATAGTCGATTCATTCAACATGGTTTGCATCTCAGAGGGTAACGACCGATGAATATATGAGTCTTCTGCACCAAGGTAGGTGAGTATGGATTCATCATCCTGACATTGAACGACGTTAATTGTAGGTGTGTCATCATCGATCATTTCAGGATACAGGAATGGAAGAGTGGAAGGGGCCTCACCTTCACGTTGATAAGTCAAAGGCCCCAAGGAAATGGTGTTTATGAAAAAAAAAGTTAGGGGGGATAGATTCAGGATCCATCGACTCTGTCGTGAGGGTGGTGATGAAGGTGGAGCGGGTGAAGGTGGTGATGAAGATGAAGGTGGAGAAGGGCTAGGGTCCTCAATGAGTTCAATGCGGGCCTGTTTGGTAGGAGGTTCAGGGAAGCCGATACCACTACGGTCATTATGTTTGTGGGTGGTACATGGAATAACAGTATGGCGGCCTTGCTCATAAAATCCAAAACCAAAACCCTTCCATGCACAGTGGTGCAGGAAGGTGTGGGTGAAACGGTGATTGGTAAGTGATTGGAAGTCAGTGGAAAATGGGTGGGGTTGTGATGGTGGTTCAGGTGTGTAAGTGGTAGTATCAAGTCCCCCATAGGTGAGACTAGTACGAAGATGAGGAGGACCATAAAGGAGGCATTCTCCTATACGGTGATCATAGCGAGGGTGTTGGTGAAGGCTTCCATACTCGTGCGGAGTAAGGAATGTGTTGACACTATATAGGCGGTACTCCCCCAGAGTGAGGCATTGAAAAACACCTTCCAAGGGATCAGTGGTTGGTATGTAGGTAGCTGGAATGGATGATGTGTCAGAGGTCGATGCAGAGGTGGAGTTAACAGATTGGGAAGCTAATGGGTCAGCCGTGGAGGTTATAGCAGTGGTAGGAATGGAGGAGGTATGTGTGGTGAAAGCAGTGGCTGTACTGGTAGGTGGAGGTGTAGGTGAAGTGGTATTGGTTGCGGAGGTAGACGGCTTGACAGGTATGAGCACATCATTGGGTCGGTAAAGCATGTTGCATGTTTTGAAAGGTGATGGGTCAGCTGGAATGGTATAAGTGTGTCCTTCATGTTCAAACTTTACACAACGATGCAAAGTGGAAGGAACGCAACCCATGACATGGATCCAGGGTCTACCAAGCAACAAGTTATATTGGAATTCCCCCTCCAAAACATAAAACAATTCTGGAATAGTGCGGGGGCCCACGCGAACATGTGAAGGATGACAGTGCCTAGTGTGGAGGTGATAGCGTCATTGAATGAACGCAACATGACCAGATGTTTATGCATGTAATTGTCAGGTATGCACATTTGAGAAAATGCATGGGATGAAATGATGTTAATGCTAGCACCTCCATCAATCATCACACGGCGTACCCGTATGTCATCAATGTGGACAGAGATGAAGAGGGCTGGGTCTGGGTCATCATTTTGGTGTGGCACAATCTCCTCCTCTGAGAAGCTAAGGGAGGCCACTTGGTGAACAAGGTGAGGTGAGGATGAAGGTGGTAATTTGGTGAGAGAGGCTACATGATGGGGTGTGATAATGGAGGCTACGGGTGTAGGGTCATTGGGTAAAACCTCAATAGATTGAAGAACCTCCATGAGAGCTTGACGATGGGATTCTGAGGTTTGGATGAGGTCATATAAGGACATTTTGAGGGGAGATTGGTGTAATTGTTTGAGCATGGTGTGATGTGTGACGCCATTAGAAATGGGGTACGTGGGGCCATGGATAGTTATTTTAGGTATGGGTGCAGATGGTATGTTGGGTATAGGATTGGTTGGTGGGTCAGTTGCCTTTTCTTTTCCCTTCTGCGCACATGTAGTGACATGTATCATGTTGATTTGAGGGGAGTTGGAAAATGGAGAAGGTGTAGGATGAGTGGTATAATGACATGAAGGGAAAAAACCTACTGGAGGAGAAAAACCTTGTGAGGTCAGTTGGGCACAACGACATTTGGGTGGTGGCATGGCAAGTTCTCTGATGTGAACCATGTTAATTTCAAATCTTGAGGGTGGCTCTAGGAGTGGTGAGGGTGGAGGTTGTGGTTGTTGAGTGGGCAGTGTGGGAATGGGTGTCGTGAAGAAGGATCCTCATCAAGAAGGTCGTCATCATCAAAGTTGGTTTCTGGTGGACACAATTGGATAAGGATGGTTTTCAAGGCCTTGCAGTTCTCCACATCATGCCCTGGCACATGATGGTATGCACAAATTTTAGTATCATCAAACCCTTTTGGCTTGGGTTTGAGGGGGTCGTAAGGTCGGAGTGGTGGTAATGTGATAACAGAAGTCTCGAGGAGGTTGGTTAAAATTTTGGCATAGGACCCTGCTAGTGGATCACAATGGGAAGTGAACGTGGGTTTGGGTGTAGGTGTGGTTGATTGTCGAGGAACTATTTTTGGAAGAGTAGGAATGGGTCGAGTTATGGGTTTAGGTGCCAGTGTGGTTTTAGGTATCGGTCATGTTTGTTTGGGTAGGGGTACAGTAGATGGATGGGTAGGAGGGTGTGGGGTTGTTTTGACTACCTTATTGTGGGGTAGTGGGGTTTTGTTTTTGGGTTGCACCTTCTTGGGTAAAGGTGATGTGGGTGTATGAGGTCTAGAAGGAAAAGTAGATGGAGGAAGAGGGTGAGTTACCCATGGGGATAACGGGGGTGCTGTGAAGGTAGATGACGTGGGTCGTACTTGGGGTGTGAGGGACAATGACTGAAGTGTAGTGGGTAGTGAAGCAATAGCTGAAGGTATTGGAGGTATTGGTGGTAAAGAGACTGCAGGTGTGGGTGTAAGTCATGTTGTGTGCCTGGGTAGGTTAGAGGTTTGTGAGGAAGGAATGGGTTGTTGTGTTATTGGTTTATGGATGGGTGAAGGTTGCTTGACCATGTTGGGCAGCTGAGGTCTTAAGACAGATGGGACAAGTGTGGGTGTGATTGGTGTGGTCGGGGTATGAGGTCGATGAGTTTGTTTCTTTGGTTTGGGTGTCAGAGTAGGTGTGGTATTGACGTTGGAGGATGTAGCTAAATCCAGTTTAATAGGTGGATGAGTAAGGCTGGTGGTCGGGGTGACCCCTAAAGTGGTAATAGGTTTAGTTGAGGCAAATGTTGTAGGTGTGGGTTTGGGTTTAGATGTAGGTTGGGTTATGGGTAAGGGTGTGGTTTGAGTGCTAACAGGTATCGTGGAAGGGGTTGCGACAGAGGTGGTTGTATTTGGTTTGATTGGTCGAAATGTGTTTGGGTAGATAGTGGAGGTATCAGCGAGGGATCTCTGCATCTGTGTTGAGATGGGGAGTAAGAGGTGCCCCCCATAGTAAAGCCCTATCCACATAATCTAAGTGATCAGCCAAACATGAGAACGACACATCTGTGGGTGGAGTTGGTGAGGACCTAATGGGAATTCCCATAAAATGTGTCTTAGAGATGGGGAATTGGCTAGCTTCAGCTTCCGTGGGTAAGAGAGCCGAAAGTAGGTCTGTTGGATTTTGGGTAGCTGATGGAGAATGCTCACCAAGAGGCAAAGGTATCTCAACTGGGTCTATGATAGGTGGAGGAGATGATGGGAGCTCCTCTATAAGTGGAGGAATAGATGGGTGCTCCTCTGTGGGTGGAGGAGGTAATGGGTGCTCCTCTGTGGGTGGAGGAGATAATGGGAGCTCCTCTATGGGTGGAGGAGGTACTGTAGGTAAAGGTTCTCTAAGTGGTGAAGCTAGGGGTGAGATGGTCTCAATGTTAGCGGAAGACCCCTCCATTGGTGATGAAGGAGATGAAAGGTGTTCCTCTGTTGGTGAAGGAACAGGGGAGGTTGGTTCCAATGTGGAAGGAGGATTTTGGGCTAGGATCTCCTCTATGGAAGGAATGTGGGGTAATTGGGAGGTGACAGGTACCTCATTAAAGATAGCGTGAACCTCACGGGTATGGGTATCATGAGTTGATGTCTCACCGGTTTGATTGGATGAAGGGGCATGGTTGGGAAATGGTTTTTTGAAGATTTGTAGATTTTGGTTGGGGGTGGCATTGGGATTATCCACAGTTAACTCACCTTTCTCGAGCATTTCTTGGACAATATTTTTGAAAGTGATGCAGTTGCCATCACTATGACCCTTTACTCGATGATAGTTACAGAAATCATGTTCTTTATACCATGCGGGCATGGGGCGAGCAGGGTCAAAACCAGTGTGTGGTTTTATAGGTGGAAGGGTGATGGCTCCAGCTTTGATAAGATTTTCTAAGACAGAAGAGTAAGGTTCCCCAATTGGGGTATATTTTCACTTGCTCTCATCTGAATTGAAAAGTCTGGACAGGTGAGAGATTAGATGAGGGTGTAGCCTGATTTGATGGATGAGCTGGGCCGGCCTTGAGTACCACTGCGTTAGCGGTGCCCTTAGCTTTTGAATAATTGGTTTGTGGTTTGGAAGAAGAAGAGGTATCATTCGACTTGAATGCCGAATTCTTATTGCGTAATTGGATTTTCTTCTCTTCGATGGCCCGAATCTCTAACTTTCATGCCATAGTGAATGCCTCATCGAATGTTCAGAAGGTTTGGACCTGCAAGGTCAGGGAGATATGTCTAGCGCAAGCTCATGTGAAGAGCTCGATGAGTTCAGTTTGTGGCAGTTGGAAGGTAAGTTGATTGATCAGGCTGCGCCAGCGAGTGACAAAATCTGTGATAGATTCATCCTCATACTGACGTGTGGAATATAGATCGGTCATGGTAACCTTCTTGATGATATTGATAGAGAAATGATCCAAGAAGGCTTGGGCTACCTGATTGAATGAGAATATAGAGTGTTTAGGTAACCCACTATACCAATCTAATGCAGGTCCAGTGAGGGACATGGGAAAGGTTCTCAAAAGCAAGGCATCATCATGAGCGATCAGATAACACCCATGTTTGAATGACCACAAATGTTGTTGTGGGTCTTCTTTGCTATTGAAATGATTGAATTTAGGCATTTCCCAATGCACAGGGTATGAACGGATAGGAATGGATGGGTGAATAGGCTCGTTGCAAATCTCATCATAGGTGAGAGTGTTGCGGGAGCCAGAAACCGATGCCTCCAATGTCTGCATCTTGTCCAACATCAATTTAATTAGGTCATTGGTGGGTTGTGATGATTGGATGCCTCCTGTAGCATGAGGAGGTTGGTTTTGGGCATATAATGGGGGTGGCACTCCAGTGTATGGGGCTGCCATGTAGGGTGGTGGAGAAGAAGGTAGTGAAATAGGGGGTACGTACCCAGAATGAATAATGGATGAAACAGGAGGTTGTTGGTAGTATGTATATGGGGGTGGAAGGGTCGTGGTAACCCTAGTGGCAATAGGGGCTAATGATTGTGGAATGGAAAGAACCACGTTCTGAAATGGGGTAGGGGTCACCGACACTGGAGGTGGTAATGTAGCTACAGGTATGTGTGAGACATTAGGGGTGGATGAGGTTGTGTTTGGGGTAGTCGTCGAGGGTACGGTGGATGTAATGGGTGCCACAGAGGTAACAGACATGGCAGTCATAGCGGGTATAGGACCTAACTGTGAAATGACTGGGGGTAAGGTGGATGCGGGTAGCACAGAGCCAGATGGGGCCGATGCGGGAGTGGGTGCAAGAGTCAGGGGGATAGATACGGGCATGTCGTATATCAACTGACCCGAGGCATCTCGAGTGGATGAGTGGGAAAGGTAAAACTGCAAGGCGGCAGGGTTCTGGTCAAGGAGTCATGCAAACTCCTCATCTCTGGTAGTGATAGTAGTAGGCTGGATGGGATCCATGGCTGGTGATAAAATAGAAGGTGGTGAAGGACTAGGTGGGAGTGGTTGACAACTGGCATGAAATACGAGGGTGCTTGCTTGTCTTCGGGTCAGCACCATGTGAACCAGTACTGATCAGGTAGGGCTGCTTCTCTGTAAATGACACAGAGAACAGCAGGAACAGGTGAATCTGGTGATAAAAAAGTGGATTAAGTACCAAATGGTGGCTGGAATGTGAAACAGGCTAACCGATGCTGGTTAGGGAAAACTGACGCCGGTCAGGGGTAACCACTGCCGGTTACTGTAGAAAATGGACAGTGAGTAAACAACAGGCAGAAGGTAAAATCTGACAGGTATGCCAAATCTGAAGATGTTTAAAATGTCAATGGGAATAATGACAGTGACAGAGACTGTGAAAAGTGGAAGAAAGTGAAGTAAAATGTCCTTTTGAGTAGGTTAGCAAAAGGACCTGGAACCGACGTCGGTTGGGTATAACCGATGGCGGTCAGAGGTAACCGATGACGGTTACTGTGAAATTGAAACAGTGATGAAAGAAAGTGGTTGTGAATTAAAATCTGATGTAGAATCAGACCCAGAATTCTGAGAATGATGATGATATGGCCCAGGCACACTCAGGTGAAGCCGGAATACACCAGCTATGATGAGGAGCATGCAAGGATGAACAAAAAAAAGTGATGAACGTGATCTCTCACCTCAAAATGCAAGCCAAGCAAAAACACTAAGAAAATGTGATCCTAGGAGTGCCTTTTCTATTATGTTTGTTTAGCTTATGCTATTTAGGGACTGACACATGAATTGTGAAATAGAGTTTTTGGTGAGGATGGCTTCCTACAAAGAAGGAGATCTAAAAGGTGAGGTTTCAGGTATGTTATGGTGGGGGCGGGCTTCACTCTGAAGTATGACTCGACAGAGCAGCGAGCTGGGTGCCCACTGTGTCATGATCATGTGATCACCTACAACTTCTTCCAGGTAGGATGTTGTTTAAGAATGTATGTATTTTGAATTTTTGTGTGGTTTGGTAAGACTCAGAGAAAGAGAAAAGGATAGAAGTGCTTTTCTATGATTCGTTTGTCAACCATCAGCTGGTCATGACTTCCAGCGTATAGGTTGCCCTCAATTAATGTGAGCTAATGCAATAAATCAGAATGGAATGCACTTATTTTTAAACCCAAATCAAAATGTGAAATTGGATGACACAATAAGATGAAGAGGAAGAGGGATGCTCTTTCACTACAATGCAGAAAACATGAAGAAATGGTTCTTTTTAATTACACCAAAAGAAAAGTTTCCTTTAGAGCAAATAGAAAGAAGAGGTGGATTACCAGGGAAGAAAATTAGTGTGTACGCTTTTCAGAAGGGAAACAAACACACAATTTTTTCCTAGGAATGAATGAAATGCAAGGAACCCCGGATGGGTCCCACCGGGTGTGCCAAAATGTTTCACCTTTTTCTTAGATCATTTCTTTGAAGTGTTGACGAAACAGATAGGGTAACGGGCATAGGAGGAATACCTGTTCAAATGTTGGTTGATGGGTTGTTGCACGCGTATGACTTCTGAATCCACAGCTGATCATGAGAGCTTCCTTTTGGCTAGGAGGAACTACCTGTAATGAAAACAAGACCACCAGAAGGAATTAAACAATATGGGCAGTGAACTGCCTAGCGTATGCTAGATCCAGGAAGTATGATACTTCCTAGATGGCTGTCAGTCCACTATTTTAAACAATTTAATGTTGTAAACAAAGTAAATCCTATTGTTATTTTAAAATGATTTAGGTATCTCACTTAAAAACACAATAAGAAATAGATCTAATCTAACAGGCTAAGCTAGAATAGAATCCAAAGGTCAAATGATTGGTTCTGGGTCTCTGCAGGTCTGATAAAGGTCTCAGGTAGATCACAGGTGAATGAGGGTGAGGTGAAATTAGGTGGGTAGGTCTCTGTTCTAGGCTGTGTGGGAAAATACAGAGACCGGTGTCGGTCAGGGGTGACCGACGGCGGTTAGGTGTAACCGGTGCCGGTTACTGTGAGATCTGGAAATGTCACAGAACAAGCTGGGGTCTCCTTTGTGATTGCACAAAGGACTTTGGTTGGTCGGATGAGGTATTGGGTGACTGGAGTAGGATTTTGCAAGGTTTTAATGGGTATATGGAGGTGAAAATGTGGAGAAGGTCAATAGGGAGCAAGATAAACAATGGATGATAAAATGATGATGAAATGAAATAAACCAGGAAAGTATGATGTTGTACTTACTTGGATTCCATTCCTGAATGTCTGTGTGTGAGGGATGGAGGTGCTGATGATGGGTTTGAAGGTTGCAAGTGATCACCAACTGAAAAAAATCTTCTGCATGGGCTGCATGTACACTCCTCTTTGCTTGGATAGATCAGATCATGGCTGGGATGGCTGTGCAGGAGAAGATGCTCAATCTCCTTCCTTGGATGTGAGTTTTCACTGGAATTTTCTCTCTGAAGATGCGTTATCTCTCTGAGATGTGTTCTTTCTCATCAAATTTCTCCCAATGTTTTTCCAACTTCCAACCTTGAGAATAAGGTTGTTTTGGGGTTAAAAGGGGTAACCGACGGCGGTCCTGGCTTAACCGGTGATGGTTAGGGGTAACCGACGTCGGTCAAGGTGGGATTTCCTAGGTTTACTAAACTAGGGAGATCCTCCTGATTTCCTTGGATCTCATGCTGCCCCAACTTGCACAATGGGCTGAGGAGATTGAGGCTTATGAGTCGGATACAAGACAACTTTGTCAAGGGGTAAGTCAGTCACCAGCTCCTTGTCTTTCTATTTTCTCTTTCCCAAACTTTATCATTTCAAAAGTGTTAAGATTCAAGCCCCTCAATTGTTGCCCCAAGTTTTGATTTTCCATCTCCATCTCCTATCCTTCCATCTCATCTCAATTCTTCTACCCTTTTCCCTTCAATTCAGTCATTCCCTCCAAAGAAACAAGAAGTTTCACTTCCCTCTCCACCACAAACAACAACAAAACTGGTTGAATCCCAACCTACCCCTCCTCTTGCATCCTCAAATCCATGTTGGGAAGATGAAAATCAAACAACCAGACAAGGAAAGCGAGAAGGGGAACCCAACAGAGAAGAAAGGATTAAAATCTTGGTCAGCTTGGCTCTCAAATTTGGGATTACAAATATTCCCTTGATGGTTAAGCCAACAGAGGAGGTCAAATTTGAAGAGCCAGTGGTGGCTGAGGTTGATTTTGTAGCAATAGTGGAATAAAAACATCAGCAATCAATTTGCTTTGAATGCAGTGTCCATGATGGCACTTTATTTGAAGAAAATACTGATCTAATTCAAGCCACACAATCAGTCCAAATGAGGGAAGAAGAAGCTACTCCAAATCCTAAAGAGGAGGAGTACATTCCAGCTATGGAGGAGAACCATACAGTTCAAGAGGTTCCAAGCACAGTTCAGGACACACAAGAACCTTCATTTCTTCCTCCCACTTCATCCCCTTCGAGCTCCAAGGTTGAAGAAGAGTTTGAGCTTTCAAACTTCATGTTTGAAGATGAGGGGAACCATGCTGAGAAAGTTTCAGATCAGGAAGACACCATGCAGGAGGTTGACCACATGCACTAGGACAACAAGGAGGTAGATTATCTATTTGACTTTAATGATTGCTTTGATGGAGAGCGGCCCATGGAGATCACATCATTTTATCCTCCATCATACAACTTCCAAGCACATGATCCTGCTGCCATGAAGGAGAGAATTCAAGGAAAACAACCTGCATTTCACAACAACCCTCTAGAACCAAGGTTGGAGGACAGGAATCTTCCATGTTATTCACAAGAGAAGGAAGGAAAAGAGCAAGAGGATGTAATCATTTATTCCATGCCATCCATCCAGAAAGATCTACAAGAACACTCCATTCTTGGAGTTGAAATTCAAAAAAATGGGCACATTGAAAGGACCAGACCTTTCCCAATTAGATACTTGGCTTCATTGGAGCCAAGGGAGAAGCAAAAACTAGTCATGTTTGCTTTTAAGCATGAGGATGAGTATCAAAGTACCAAGGATCAGCTACAATGCCTCTTTAATACAAATACAGAGAAAATAAAAGAGGTATTTTCCTTGTTTCTAGTTGACACCTTGATAATTTGGGTGGAATACTAGCTTATAGTTAGTTTTTCACTCATGCAAGTAGCCATATTGAGTGTCAAATCATTTGCATGGCTGCCCTTTTTGAGAAAGGGAAGTTACTTCTCCCTGTCAGTTGCAGGATTTGTTTGAGCTCTCTTTCTCTCTGGTTAAAATAGAGTAGGTAGGTTTTCTTTCAATAGAAGAAGTGCTTGTGCACACTCTGCATATCCCATTTGGGGTGTGTATGATTTCCAATTTATTACATAGTGTGTTGTGGAATTTTTTTTCTCATGCACAGTGCATTGGAAATGAAATTTTGTGAGATCAGCTCTAGTTTCAGTGGTTTCCAAGTGGCTCAGGGATCAAATTTTCAAATTTCAGATCAGAATCAGGCTATCATTCATGAATCTGTGCCTAATGGATGCTTCAAGGCTAATTATCATCTAATTTAGCATGCAGATATCCCCAAGAGTCACCAAATTGTTGATTAAAATAAGCTCACACTTATTTTTGGTCGACTAACACCATTTTTCCCCTTATTTTGCTTCAATCTCAGTTTTTAAAAATTTCAAGAACTTAAGGTTCCCTAAAAACATTTCCATCTAATAGGAAATTTCTTCCCCTTTCAGAAAATATAAAGAATTCCTCTTAACTCCTCATATTTTGTAAGTTACGGGTCGGCGGGCCTTGGAAGGATTTTTTGCCAAAAGCGGTCCGGCGGGAGTTTTTAAGGATTTTTGCCAAAGGCGGGTCGACGGACTTGGGGAAGAATTTTTGCCAAGTGGAAGATTATAGTTTTGGAGCCATAGAGGAAAATTTTCCCAAGTGAATTGTGGGCTGGCGGGTCTACGGGGCATTTTGAAACTTTTGCACTTTATGCAAATAGGGCACAAAATGAATTTCGGGCCTGTAAACCCGTGGGGGATCTTAAAGCCAAATGAATAAAAATGCCTAAGACCCGTAAAGGGACATGTGGCCATGTTTAAAGTCAAAGAGGGAAGGCGGGTCGTTGGAGGAACTTTGGAAATTTTGGATTTTGGTTTTCAAAAGGCATAAAGTATAAAAGTTAGCCGCAATTCCGCAGATGCTCAGATAAGCCACGTGTCACGCCTTTTTCAGCTGCAGAGAAGAGGGATGGCGGGGAAACTTTGGATTTTTTGCAAAAGTCTCAAACAGTGTAATTTTAATTTTGGGCCCGTGGTTTTTTTTTTTGGCAAAGTGGATTTCAAGCCTGCGGGGCTACGGGGAGTTTTGTGGAGATTTTGCAACTTTTGTAAAAGGCACCAAAGTGAATTTCGGGCCCGCGGATCCATTTATTGCAAACCTAGTTTTTTGCCATTTTTGTGTGGACTCGACCCAAATATTCAAATGGACATATCTCTCGATCCAGTGCCTGAAATCCAACAAATTTTACACTTTAGGAAATATCTCGACCTCGTCTATGCCATAGAAACTTGAAACTTGAGTTTCAAGGTGGTTTGGTGGGTGAAAAATAGGGAAATGTATTCATGCCATTAAATGCAATCCAATTTTCCCCAACAACCAAATCAGGTATGAAGCTACAAACCATGTAAAAATAGTTGCATCTCACATCTACAAGCAAGCATCTAAATAATCTCTCTAAGTGTTATAAAATGAGGAAAGTCAAAGAAATCATGGTTAAAGTGAATTGCAAAATCTGATTGATCTATTTAGATATCACATGTTAGGTGGAGAGTGATGTGAGGTTTGAGGTCTTCTTTTAAACAGTGTTAATGTCATTGATGCATGTGGGTGCCCACAACCATTGTAATGATTATTATGCAGGACTATTCATCAATGGCTAGGGTTTGAGATGATGATTAATTTGTACTAAGAGTTTGGTTGTATGTGTGAAAAATAGGGTTTGATAAAAAAATAAAAACCAAAAATGGGTAAACAATCCTAATTGTTTCATAAGTTGTCTCATAATATGTGTTACACTAGAAAATATTGTCATGACTATGTTGTACAATCCTGAACCAGAAATATTTCCATTTCTAGTCCAGTCTACGAGGGCTTATTTGGTTCACTTCTCCTAGTTTCCATGTTATAAATTATCAAATCTATTTAGAAATTAGATGTGGAAAGTTAAGTTCTTCTATACTTCTATTTCATACTCTCAAACTTTTACATGTTAGGTAAAGTGGCGTGTTGCAATCTTTATTATCTAATCTGAGTTGTAAATATTTATCTTCTTATATCTTTCTTAAATCATTAATCAAATCTTAAATATCATACACCTAATTAAATCAACCAAGACATTTAATTTAGGTCTGAATGACCTACTTGTCAAATTTGGAAGCTTGGAATTCTCTTTCTATATATTTTTGTTGGTAGCTTTTCTTACACCCTTTTTGTACGATGCTCTCATTCTACCTTTCTTTCTTTCTCATTTTCATTCCTTAAAATTGTTGTGAGAAGTCTTTAATATTTTTCTACACACTCAAATAGAATATTGTATGTAGTTTCAGTCTTTCTATTATGAATTTTATTTTATTTTTGTTGAGTTCTATCCTATATTTTTTCTTGTACAAAAAGGAATCATATTTTATTTCAACGAACTCCTACAAGAAATCCTACAAGTTTTGGGTCATTAACATATTCATATTCCATGCACTTAGACATGACCACACAGTCTCATTAGGACCATATCACTTGCGAAAAAACATCCTCATCTCCGTAAATCTCAAAATGAAATATCTACAGTCATTAGGGAAACAACCACATTAGGTATGAAGCTACAAACCATGTAAAAATAGTCGCATCTCACATATACAAGCATCTGAATAATCTCTCTCTAAGTGTTACAAAATGAGGAAAGTCAAAGAATCATGGTTAAAGTGATTGCAAAATCTGATTGATCTATTTAGATATCACATGTTAGGTGGAGAGTGATGTCGTGGTTTGAGGTCTCTTTTAAATAGTGTCAATGTCATTGATGCATGCGGGTGCCCACAACCATTGTAATGATTATTATGCATGACTTTTCATCAATGGCTAGGGTTTGAGATGATGATCAATTCGCACTAAGAGTTTTGTTGTATGTGTGAAAAATAGGGTTTGATATCAAATAAAACCAAAAACGGTAAACAACCCAAAAAAATGGTAAACAACCCAATTTTTTTCATAAGTTGTCTCATAATATGTGTTACACTAGAAAATATTGTCATGACTATGTTGTACAATCCTGAACCAGAAATATTTTCCATTTCTAGTCCTGTCTGCGAGGGATTCTTAGGTTTACTTCTCCTAGTTTCCATGTTGTAAATTCTCAAATCTATCTAGAAATTAGATGTGGAAAGTTAAGTTCTTCTATAATTCTATTTCATACTCTCAAACTTACATGTTAGGTAAAGTGGCGTGTTGAAATATTTATGGATCTAATCTGAGTTGTAAATCTTTATATTCTTATATCTTTCTTAAATCATTAATCAAATCTTAAATACCATACACCTAATTAAATCAACCAAGACATTTAATTTAGGTCTAAATGACCTACTTGTCAATTTTGGAAGCTTGGAACTCTCTTTCTATATATATTTTGTTAGCAACTTTTCTTACACCCTTTTTGTACGATGCTCGCATTCTACCTTTCTCCTTTCTCATTTTCATTCCTTAAAATTGGCGACATATTGAGAAGTCTTTAATATACTTTTCATAAACACTCAAATAGAATATTAGTATGTAGCTTCAGTCTTTCTATTATGAATTTTATTTTATTTTTGTTGAGTTCTATCATGTATTTTTTCTTGTACACAAAGGAATCATATTTTATTTCAACGAAACTCTTGTAAGAACTCCTACATGTTTTGGGGCATTAACATGCACGTTCCTCTCACAAAAATATTCTTTAATGGAATGGAAACTAAGACTTAGTATACTTAAATTCGTAGGTAAGAAGTTCCATCCATTACTGTTATGAAATGAATGCCACTAAAACTATTTTTTGATAAAATTAAAAAATGTTAGAAACTATATTTGTGTGGTGGGTGTGTGTTGATGTCGTGTAATTTTGCACAATGTACAAAGCATAAAATGGGGTGGAATGTTAGCAATAAATAATTGATTATGCATTGAATGATATGCATGTTTTTATTAATATAAATTCATCAAATCCAATTTCATGACAGCTGGAGGGAGAATTGGTCCTTAACTATTTAAATAAAACCGCTTCATTGTTGGTGTAGGATATTTACCATGCACATATTTTAAGTACATGGGATTCCTTCACATAGGTGATTCACCATGCTTAGGTGTCCTAGGGTGTCATTATGGCCTTACACGCGTCATAGGAGTTATATTTGACCGGTTATTCTGGAAATGTAACTCAACCACCTCTTGAAGAAACTCAGATACATTTGTGGGGGAGTTACACACCCCACCACTATATGCACACCTTTCATCTTAAGAAATGGAATGGAATAGAGTATGGGATTTGAGCCATTTTTCCCTTAATGTATGCACGTTTCTCTAATGGGTGATTTCTTACTTCGATCTTGAAGCTACATCATTTTATGGTTGAGTGCAACGTTTTGATGCTCATTGATTCCCTCAAGGTCTTCATCATTCCTTCAACATGGTATCAGAGCTCAGGGATTAGAATCATGTCAAGCTCGCTTTTGTTACTTACTACTCATTGCATTGTAGTTTCATGTGTAAGATCTCAACTTGCTTTGTGCTCTACTTGCATTTTCTAAGGAGTTCTTGCATTTGGTTTTGTGTGTTGAGTGCATTGTTTTATTGGTGCTTCGTGTACAGGTTCAGGAAAAATCAGAGTAAAAAAGGTCGAAGCTGATTTGAGTTGTACCTTGTTAATAGCTCACTGTTAGCCTTGTCAACAACTCGACCTACCATGTTTAATGGGTTTATGCATTCGTCTTGTGGGGACATTGTTTTACACTGAAATTAACTCTATCTTGCACTCAGTCATAGCTCGTTCACGTGGGTTCTCACGTTGATTCGGTAGTTTGTTTTATCATTGGCATTGCTCCTTCCAAAACAACCTACATCCTTCATTACCGTCATAGACTCAGGCTTCATCTCTGCGATGGTCGGCATTATTTTGCTCGTGCATGCTCTCTCAGACCTCTAGGCACTCTGCCTGCACTTCAAAAGAAGAATCGAAGTAGTTTCCTAAACGTTGTCTTCATCTCTCAAGTTGTCTTCATCTCTCACTGCTACTTGAATTTTACCTTGCAGGTAGTTGTTGGTTTGAAAAATTGACTCACGCATTGTCTGGCCTTTTTATTCCATGCCTCTATCTGCAGTTGATCCTTCAACTCATGCTCTACCACTATGCACTCACCTGGTAGCTCAGGTTTCATCCTTGTTGGCTTCTGTTCTATCTTTGCTCATGTTTGGTAGGATCAACTATTGGATTGAACCTCCCTACCTAAGATGACTTAGCGCTGATCCATGTTGTGTTGGTTTTAATCTTCATTTGAGGACTTGATTTACATTGGGTTGAAGTCGACTCGGCTTAGTGACATTCATTCAACTCGTGTGTTGCCCTTATAATCTGCACAACTCATTTCTCATGCCTGCAAGAATCGCTTCAACATTTCTCAGTGTTGTTTGAGTTGGATTCTCTGTTTGAATGTTAGTCTCCACTACTCTACACATGCATTACAAATGTACCTGTAGTGGGAATCTAACCTGTGTCGATGTTTCTCCCTATGCACATGTGGTCTTCAAATGTTACAAACTCTGCCACATCCCTCTTATTTGTGGCTAATCACGTGGAGCTTCCTTCCGCAGCACGTGGCGTTGAATCCCTGTTGGTTTGGCTCTCAGAGTGAACGGTTACACCTATGTAGCCTTGGAATGTTTTTTTCCACCACATGGCTTGACAATGTGGGCCCCTATCCATTCCTTTTAGAATTGTTTGAAGGTTAAAACAATCCCTTTTTAATGATTTTAAGGTGAAAAACATTTATTTCGGCATTGTAATAATTTTAAGGCTCTAATTTTGCTTGTAATTATGTCCTTCATTCGTGTGTTGAAAATGGAGGGTGAGGTTCGGGGTTGGTAGGAGGCATAATCCCCCCTCGCAAGCAGAACAAACCCTACCTAAAATTTGATTCCATTTCCAACAAGTACCCACACAATACCCTTTGCACCCATTTTAAGCACTTTTTTAACCTAGATCCATTTGTAGGGCTCTATTGGCATTTTCCATCAGTGTGGGAATCATTTTATTGCTATAACTTTTGACTTGCTGCTTGGTTTTGAGGGCTTCCTTTAGTCAAAGTTGCATGATTTTTCACACTCTATGTGGGGACATTGTCAGTTTTGTAAACACACTACTTTATAAATTTCCGCATTCTGGGGAGGGGGGGGGGGGTCACTAGTACTCTTGGGCCTTGTATTACATGCAGACACATTATCGGCTGAGTCCATTGTCTTGATTTTGTGCACCTTACACTTTTGATTCTGCATCATGGAGGGTGCTCTTTCTAGACTTGAGCATCATAGGATCACCTTACAGCCTCTGCCACTTCTTCTTGGGAGAGGGAACTATTCAATTTGGTGTGCTTCTATGGAATGTTATTTCACCTACGAGGGTATCTCACACTTATTGCTTGGGCTAGTTCCTACACCCACTGATCATCATCATCTTGAGGAATTTCTCAACACTCACGACTATGTTTTTGGTCACTTGATGATGCATGTCTCCCCATTCTCTTTGGTTTCACATGGAAAACTCAGGTCCACCCCACCATGTCTAGAGCATTCTTCAGTGCCTCTATGGAGACCCTTCACATACTGTTTCCATCATTGTTGTTTCTGATTCAGTTGTCTCATCTATTTATTTGTGTGATGAAAGTTCTACTGACACAGACTCATTTGGTTCTACTTCTGTTAATGAGGATTGTGCACCTAGTTCTGATGTTGAGAGTACTACAGAGGACTCTTCTCCTCCTTCTCTCACTATTCTAGAGAGTGTTGACACATCCCACATCTCATCAGATATCGAGCAGTCTCTTATTCAGTCTCATATAGTCATCACACCTGCATCCTTTCCACCTTCAGTGTGTGAGGCCCCTTTCATTCCTTTACCTTCATTAGATGACTCATACCTATCTGACATCACTCTTCTATTTGTTGAGCCCCCTCATTGGGATGAGTATCTGCTTGACCTTAGCCTTCTTTTCACAGAGTACACTTATGATGTATTGTAGGTTCCTCATCCATCTATAGGTATTTTAGCAGAGTTTATCATCTCCATTGTTGGGAGTTCCCGTTCTGGGAACTCTTACCACTTCCACTTTTCCGAAGACCTTCATTGATCCAACCTTCCTTGTGGATCCATTTTCTATTGTGGGGGATGTTTTGTTGCCTTCACATCAATTGGACATCCTTTCTACAGGTGTTCACCCTTCATACTCTGACAGTTCTGTACTCGTGACATTACCTTTGGTTCCTTTGCACTCACTTGCTAGATCTATGTCAAACTTTTATGGACCAGACTTAGAGTTCTTCATGTTGCTACCTTCGGTTTCCTTTGTAGAGTGGGCAGAATTCCAGCACATCATTTATGTCCTTCCTAAGGGTAGGCACACAGTTTGGTGTGGGTGGCTCTTCTTCAGTCCAAACGCAGAGGATCTCATCATCGACATTCTTCTAGGAGACCTCATAGAGCTGTACCATAGTTCAACTCCATCCATGGCATCTTCTGCATTCCTCTCGTCTACCTCTTCTTCTCTCTTCTTCTTCTTTATGAGAGATTGCCTCTTTGTACATGGATACCTTTACAGCTTGTCTATGGCCATGAGACCCATCCTTGGCATCTTTCTTAGATTAGAGAGTGGACTTGTCTCTCTTTTGGGGGGGAGTTTTTCCCACTGGGTTTTCTCCTTTTACTCCACTTTTCAAGAGTTTCTTGTATGTGGGTACCTCATCAGGCTTTGTGCCAAGAGTAAGCCATTGACATCATGTTTCTGAGATGTTGCCGCCAACTTGCACTAATGGGACGAGGAAATAGAGGCCTACAAATTGTTGGTGTAGGTGGTTTACTTATTCCACTTCATTTAGTGTTATTCCACCTCACTTATGTAATTCATCTCACTTAGGTGGACATGTGTCAATTATGTGTCGTCTTAGTTATGACAGATTCTCTTACAGAATCTTTCATATGTGTAAGTGTCCATCATATGGGAGTTACACTTCCCATTCTGGGTAAGTAACTCCTCTTCTCCATTACTGGAGTTGAATCATGATCTCTTACACTCGGAGTTACACATTCACTCCCCTATATGTTCACCATCTCTTTTGATCTATGCTAAGCCAATACAAGCTAGAGCTTTATGGCTTAACCAAGTTCCACTCCACTGTATTTCAAATCTTTGAATGCTCATTTAGTTGCATGCACGCTGCTTTACAAGAGCTCTTCACGTTGCTTTAATCTCGCAACTCCTACGCTTTAATGAAGTGCAACTATTCGATGCCTCGTGAATCCTCGCTTCCAGGTCTTCATCCTACACTCCTTCAGGAGGTAAGTCTAGAGTGGATCTTAGTTTTTTCTAAGAACTGATCAGTGTTTAAGTGACAATGTTTTTTGGCATCTGAAATAATATCTAGATCTCATTGGGATGAGTAGTAATGGAAAGTTCGAATGTGCTCTCAATATATTGACTGTGTGTAGAGAAATAGGGGGTTGAATGGAAACGATCGTGGTTACTACATTAGGTCATGTTTGAGTGGTCTGGTATTATGTAGATATAAGGTGCTAGTTTTGATTTCTTTGTTATGGTGTAGGAGAGCCTCTCAAAGACCAACTTGGTCCCAGTTCTCTGGACTATCCAAACAACTACTCCTGCCTTATTGATACACTCAGCATTACATAACGTCTTCAAAAGATTGATAATCTACTCAGTTTTGATGAGGAGATGGAAGAGATGGTCTGAAGCACTGTTTTATATGAGGATGTAGCATTTTTTTAGTATGTTAAGGAGTGCACGTAATTGAGAAACCGTAACAACCTTAACTTCATACTGAAAGTTTCTTATGAAAGGATATAGGATCTGACAGGGATGGTAAACTCATGTTCATCTCTGCAAACGTTCATATATTAGACTCAAGGTCCATTGTAGTGGATCGTGCTTGGCTATTTCAACACATAGCTTTCACTATTCCAAGCGCACTCCTAGAAACTTGGATGAGCTTGACTCCTCTGGAAATGCTTCACTCCTTCTACGAGCCATAGAAGAGTTCATGAAGTATTTGAGCTGCCTATTTTAATGGGTAAAATGATCATGCCTAGTGTAGGAGTCGATGGTGTCATCAAAAGCAGAAAATAAAAAAGGTGACCACCGGAAATGATGGTGTCTGGGTACACTGATTTTTAATACTATTACCACTCACTGTGATGATGATGCTTCTTGCCTACTAGTGGTTACACCAACCTCACCTGATTTTGAAACTCCTCTTAACGAGCCATTTTTTCTATAGATTGCATTTGAAACATGGTGACAGCGTAGTTCGAAGGTAGATTCGCATGGTCTTCAAGGTCTTTGTGCTCAGGGATGGGATTTCAGGTAATTCATTGTTAAAATAAATCAGTAAACATACATTTGAATAGTTCTCTACTAAGTTTGGTGACCACCTTCTTACTTTTGGGTGCATTAGACTCCAAACATTTCCCTCCATTGAGATACCCCTCCAATGAGACTCAATCATTTCATGCTACGATGTTAGTGGAGAGTTTGGTGAACAAGATCATACACTGGAAACCTCCAACACTAATGACCTTGTTATATCTGTGTTGCATGCCACCAACCTTGCCACATTTCAATTCATGCTCTGTGGTTGACACCATCCAGCTGCACAGAGCTCTTCTACCACCCCTGGAAAATTTAACCTTGGAATGTGGAACAAGCTGTATTTGACGATTCAGGGGGATCCAACAGAGATAGAGACTTTAGGCTCAACACTTTTTGATTATGATGGCTTCCTCGAGTCAACATTGTCACCATGGATCTTCCTTTTTATGATATTCATTATTAATCTATTATCATGGAGTGGGGGATGTTTCTAGAGGAGTTAAAACATGCTCATTGTAATCAACATGTGGATGTACTATTAGGGTCTTTTGATTGTATTTCACTCATCCTTCGAGTGTCAAGTATTTGATGGGTTGGTTTGATTTCCATGATTGGGTTTGAGGCTATATATCCCCTCGCAAGAAAAGTGGATGATTTGTGCCTTAAATGGGAGATCCCTTTATTAGCAATGAGCTAGTCAAACGACAAGCCTTTGCAGGCATTTATAGGGCACTTGGTGAATCAGTCATGCAGTATTTATTGACTGTTATGCAAAAAATTCCGGGAATCATAATCATACCAAAAGGGCTTTTGACTCCTAACTCATTTTTTAGTGCTGGCTTAGTCAAGGTGGTATGATGTTCTCACATGGATGACGTTATGCTAATCTGTTTCTATGATTTGGGTATAACATCCTACTTGTACCTAACTGCTACATGATGGTGGTGAGTTGATTATAATCTTGGATATTCACTTGAAGATGCATTATTGGCAGAGTCTGGAATGTCTGGGGTTTGTGCATCCTTTATTGTATGTTTAGGTGCCACTTGAGATTTCTCTTTCTAGACCTTGAGCATTGTAGGATAACCTTACAGTGATCCACAAATTCTCACCATGGAGAGGGTGAGGCTATTCAAAATTGTTGGATAGGGTCCATGTAACATTACTTGACCCACGGGGTTGTCTAGTTACCCTATCTTGGTAGGGCCAATTCCTAAATTTCTGCATATGAACATCATCATCTGTGAGGACTTCCTTGACTTATATTTTTAGGATGTCTTTGATGTGACATGTTGGGTGACCTGGTCTCTCAAAATATCTCTCTAATATTCACGTGGCAGACTCATATCCAGGTCACCTTTTATGGAGCATTCTTAAAGAGACTTATATGGGGGGCATTCACATAAGATGTGATGGACTATGTGTGTTGCTGTTGTATTCAGGGATCTCCTCCATTTCTTGGATGTGATGATAAGATTCAAAGAGACATGATTTGATAGAGTCATTTCAATTATAAAAACACTAGGAATGATGAGGATTTTGCACCCAGTTCTTAAATATTTGAGCATTACAGAGGACTTCTCTCCTGGGAACTCAATGACTATTCCTAGATTGGGATTGATCTACATCCCAGATGGGGAGTCAGATTATGGAATCAGTTTCCTAAACACAGTCTCACAGCTTTGATTTAAACTAGCCTCCTTTGGACTTATCAAGTATGCAAGGCCCATTTCACTCCTTTACCTTCATTGGATGATCTTAAAGGAAATTTCTGACATGAATGACACCATTCCATTTGTCATGAGCCTCAGACATTGGGATGAGTATCTTACCTGAAATCATTCATATTGTTCACCATGATGATTTAGATTGTGGCTATGTCAACAAGGATAATGAGAGGGATTTTAATCATTTAAGCAGCTAAAAATGTTGTCAAAAAAATGCTATAAGACTCCCCAATGTTGTTTGGTAGTGCCCGTTCCGGGAATGATTTCACTTCAACATTCTGACCAAATTTTAGACTTATCATTGATCCACAACTCATGTTTTCTAACCCTTTATATTGTTGTGGAGGATGTTCTATAAGTTCCCTTGACATGAAGGCTTAGGACTTCAGTTTCTTACGAGCTAAGTATCCTCTTTTTTACTCTGATCTTTCTGCACTTGAATGACATTTCCTTAAGTTTCCTTCAGGACTCACTGGCTAAAGGCTTTGTCAAACTATCTAGAAGGATTGGATTTTGACTCCAGAGTTATTCGTGCTACTGCCTTCTCTAAGTTACTTCAAATATAGTGGGACCAGACTTTTATGGCACGTCATGGTAGATCAGTACGAAGAGCATTTTTGGCACCTATTTAAATGTGGAAAAATGGATCTTCTTCAATCTAGATGCTCAAAGGATCTACCATTGATCGACACTATTTTGTCGGAGACCTCCTGGGACAAAGCAGAGGTCAGACTAGCCAATCAAGCTGTGACATCGTGGAAAAAATGAAGTAGAGAAAATCCCTATTCTAAAATGGTCTTCTGGTTTCTGACGACATTTCCTCTTTGTACACTTGTTACCCTTTAGAAGCTCGTCTATGGTCCAGGACCTCTATATGTTGGCATAGGGGCCCTCAGCTTAGAGAGTCGACACATTTTCTCTTATCAGAGTGGATGTCTTTCCACCTCGGTTTTCCTTCATTACTTGGGATTATAATGATTCTTGTATATATGGGTATTTTCATCAGTGCTATTGTGCTGTTATGCATGTGGGATATATGTTGCAGGGTACTGTAATTTTTTATGCATTACAAGGGGACCAAGTTACTTAATATCTCAACAAGCTAACCCTTAACCTCCCATAAAATTTGGATTCAACTTGGTCCATGTGTCATTTAGGGGTCATTATGAGATTCCCTTACGCATCAGTACATCAGCACATCAGTGTGTTAGTGCGTCATATGCGTCATTGGGAGTTACACTTATTTTCTGGGAATGTAACTCCCACTCTCTACTCGAGTTGTCATGATTGTAGCATTGGGGTTTACTCAACACCTCCTATATGTACACCCCATTTGATCTATGAGATAGAGGAGAGTTTTATGGCTTAACCAGGTTCTTCCCGTGTTTCAAATCTTTTCATGCACATTAAGTTGATGCTCACTCCTTCCGAGATCTCTTCACGCTATCATTCGCACATCCGTTGATGTGCACGTCATCCCTCGTGATCCTTTCTTGTGGGTTTTGAACCCTCTTTTAGTTTCCAAGTTGCTCAGGGATCAAATTTTCAAAGTATAGATCAGAATCAGGCTATCATTCATGATTCCATGCCCAATGGATGTTGCAAGGCCACTTATCATCTCATCTAGCAGGCAAATATCCCTATGAGTCACCAAATTGTTGACCAAAATAAGCTCACACTTATTTTTGGTCGACTAACACCATTTTTCCCCTTCTTGGGCTTCAATATGATTTTTAAAAAATTCCAAGCACTTAAGGTTCCCTGAAAACATTTCAATCTAATAGGAAATTTCTTCCCCTTTCTAAGGATTTTTTGCCAAAAGTGAATAGGCAGGAGTCTTGAAGGATTTTTTCCAAAGGCAGGTGAGTGGACCTGGGGAAGAATTTTCACCAAATGGAAGAGTTGTGGGGCCATGGAGGAAAATTTTCTCAAGTGAATTACGGGCCAGCGGGTCCGCAGGGCATTTTAAAACTTTTGTGCTTTTTTCAAATAGGGTGCAAAATGAATTTCGGGCCCACAAGCCCATGGGGGATCTTAAAGCCAAATGAAGAAAAATGCCTAAGGCACGCAAAGGGATACGTGGTCGTGTTTCTAGTTAAAGCGAGAAGGCGGGTTGTCGGAGGAACTTTAGAAATTTTGGCTTTTGGTTTTGAAAAGACATAAAGTATAAAAGTACATTGCACCTCCACCAACACCCAGAGAAGCCATGTGAAAGGCCTTTGTCAGCTGCAGAGAAGTGGGCCAGTGGGGAAACTTTGGTTTTTTTGCCAAAGTCTTAAAAAGTGCAATTTTAATTTTGGGCCCATGGAGTTTTTTTTTGGCAAAGTGGATTTCAGGCCGGTGGGGCTACGGGGAATTTTGTGGAAATTTTACAACTTTTGTAGAAGGTGCCAAAGTGAATTTTGGGCCCACGGATCCGTTTTTTGCAAAACTGGTTTTTTGCCATTTTTGTGAGGACCCAACCCAAATGTTCAAATGGATATGTCTCTCGATGAAGTTCCCAAAAGCCAACATATTTGGCACCGTTGGAAGGGTATAAACCTCTTCTATGCCATGGAAACCTAAAACATTAATTTTGAGGAGGTTTGGTGGGTGAAAAATAGGGAAACGTCTTCATGCCATTAATATGCAATCTGATTATCCCCAACAACCAGATTAGATTTGATTCAATATGTCGTTCTCTCTTCTTTAACATGCCGAACAGACATAGAGCAGTGGACTCGAAAGATTGTGGGTAGCTTTGCAGAAGTATTAATGGCCGGGAGTTGAGCTTTAAATCAAGTTTCCCACCTCGTTTCTTCTTCCCTCCTCACTGCATCTATAAAAGAAGGAGTTGGGCTCGTTGTAAAGTGTTGGAAATTTTTTTTGTGCCCTCCCTTCTCCTCTGGTCTGTAGACGAGTTCTTGGAGTCCAAACCACCCATTCAAGTTGTAATACAAATTTTTTCTTCTTTGCTAATTGTAATGTACTGTATCAACTCTGGAACAATAATATATGTATGTGGATGATTCTCAACTGTCTCATGTGTTCATTGTTATCTCCCGGTATCTCATTATAGTTTGGTTATCTATGCATGGTAGTTATATTGCATTTCTATGGTCTGTGTTAAAGTTGCAAAACCAGTGTTTGACATTCCTTTGGTACATCACCTTGTTAGCTTAGGTTCATTTATTTTGCATCTTCTCAACCATGTCCCCTTGGTAAGATAGTTTAGGTTTAGAGTAGATCCTTTGAAATTTATTTGTGTGCACTTGAAAAGAGGAATAGGAACCGGCCTTCATCCAGAGAGATCTCTCGATTTCAAAGTCCCACAATTTGAGAGATGCTCCATGTTATGCTATCACATTGAGAGTTTCAACCCACCTGGTTGCATACATTAAGGGGTGTTGTGATTTTACACTAAAATAACATCCGTTAGTTTACCAAACCACCGTGGAAATTTTTTGACACTTGTGAATGATTTTTTGGGACTCTATCTTATGGCTTGATATGTAAAATTTGACTTTTGGGAAAATAGTGTTTCTCTTTCTTTCTATCTCTTTCTCTCTCCTTGGCTAAAAATAATGAAGTGAGGTGAAATGATATAAATATGTGTCTCTAACCCTATCCTTTTGAATGTAAATTATTTTTATTATTATTATTATGTAAGATAGGGAAACTAAAACATGTTAATTTTGCTAGACCTAGGTGGATGCCATGTCAGTGATTTATCACTGATTTCATGCTCACATGTTTTTGCAGGATACAAGTAAGATGGTGAAAACAACATGGGTGTGATTCATTGTATATTGTTAGAATTTATGAATGTTAATAGAAGGAAATTTTTATGTATTGTTATGTTACAATAAAGTTATTTATTGAAATTTGGCAATATGAATGAGATGCTAGTTTTAGGGGTGCTTTGGGAAATGTGCATTTAACTATAGGTGTTCTTTTGATTCATATTTACATATGGGAAAAAAATGGCGGGGTATGGGTATATATGTTAAATGAAGTATGTAGAGGAAATTTTCAACATTTTGCAAGTATGAAAAGGTTTATAATTGAAGTTCTGTAATATTTTAGATGTCTAGGGTTTAAGGGGAATGTTCATCCACACATGAGTGTTATTTTGATCCTCAAATTTTTTATTGTAAAAGTTCGATATGCATGTTAAATGAATTTGAATTTAAAATATTGTAGTGCATTTCCAGTGTTCAATAGACGATTAATTAATTAGTGTGTTGTATTCTTACCTTGTAAATGTAATAAAGAGATCTAAACGAAACACTCAACCCTAGTATAAGACTTGTGTATAACTACCTTTCTTGCGTGAATCATTTAGTGTGGAAAAATAAAACCTTAGGATAAACTTCAATATCTACACTCGATGTCACCTTCTGGACTTAAGTAAATAAGATCCCTAGTTTGAATTATCATCATAGTCGGTATGTTTAGCAACATCGTCGTAAACCCGAACGGTTAGGAATGACATGGTCAAACTATTTGTGGTGTAAGCAGAGTAAACACTTCCTTAGGATCCTAGTGGACTACCAAGTCTTACAAAGTTAGATCTAGAAATCAACTTCATGATCAAATGAATTCCTTGTGGGATCTAGACGACACAAATGGATCTAGTGAAATAGTTGAGCTATGACTTAAACTCTTGGTTAATGATCCTTTTAGTTCCTCGTAGATAAATGTGTTACCTTGGTTACTAACAACATAACACCTTGGTCTTTCATGAAGGTTGTTTAACATAAATATGTACTCTCACCTTAAACTCATATATAGTTGGGGTGTAGATCCTTAGGTGCAATTGGAATTAAACCAAACCTTGGCTAATTAAGGGGTTAACTTGTGGGTAGAAAATGGTAAGTAACTCCTTACAAATTAAATTGTATTTGAAATATGTTGACTTTAGAGAACCCTAGGAAACAAGAAACTAGGTCCCATAATCCCTTGTTATTTGCCCTTTTATGACACTAAGAATAAAAGAAATTTCACATGCAGAATCTCATGAAATGCAAAACATGGGATCTTACCTTGAACATGAATTTAACATCACTTATGGTTCATGTGTAGTTTATAATGCTTTCACTCATGTACTTCTTCAAGATGTTAGACAAAATACTTCTGTAACTCCTTTTGTTATAAAACAATGCTAATAATGAGACCATAATGCGATGTAAGAGTAAATCATATAAGAGTAAAACAAGATTTGAGGTTAGGAATAATGTCACTCTTGGAGTCCTTATAACTCAATTAAACATTTTCATGTGTTAAAAGAATATGAATTGCCTTGGTGAGATCAAACTTCGAGAAAAAAAAGATATTTATAAATCTAAATAAAATTTCTTGATGTGGAAATGTTGAATGGATTCAACAATTTATTGAACTATATTAACTATGGTAGGGAAATAAATATACATGATCAAAGAATGTTTATGGAAAAATGTATCTTGAATCTAAATCTGACCTCAAATCCTAAGATTTCTTTCTTGACATCATGTTAGATTCACTTGTGTAGCAAGGGTAAAATTTAAACATTGAATAAATGTTTGAGAAGCATAATCTTAACATAAGAACGAGTGAATTAGGAACTTTGTATGCAATTTGAAATATGCCAAATAATTATGTAAGTTATGGAGATTGTCGTAAGAGATAAAGAGCCAACTTAAATGGTTAACTGTAAGTTGAATGTGAAATGAATTAAAGAATCTGTAGGTGGAAAAAGGATAAAATTATCCTTGCACAATAATGTTCTTGGAATGTTAATCGTAACTAAGATGTAATCATGGTAATGATGTGTTGTGGGTTTTCCAATCCTTGAGTCCTTTTCTTGTGGTTGGGTCATTGCTAGCATTCATTCATTGGGGAAAGTGTGGCATCAACATGTATATGGTGTTTTCATGTGTCTATGTGAGTCGATGACTTATGTAAGTGTCTTATGTGTTGTTGAGTTTCTCTTCTTAGGAGCCCTTGTGGTGTTGTGTAGTGAGCAATGTAAGTCAAAAAAATAAATTATTCTAGTATTTTACTATTGTATTTGTGTGTGTAAAATGTGGTCATTACATTTGGTATTAGAGTAGAGGTTCATGCTCTCGAACCTCTGGGACAATTGGAGTTGTGATGATTTTGCATGGTGGTGGTGAATATTGGAAGAGTAATGTGATATATGTTGTAATGTGAACTACATTTGTAATTGTGATATTATGAATGCACATGTTGTGCATGTCACTTAGTATGTATTTTTATCATGTTGATGTGCTTGTGATGAGAGTATTCACTCTCCTTTTTCGTGGATTCAATGAGGAGTTCACGTGTGATGTGCTTCCTTGGTGTGTGTGAAAATAATGTTGTTGTGGATTGTAGAGTGTTGGAGTTTCTTGTTATTCTATGGTATGTAGGTGTGTTGATGTGTTGCATGACATAATTGGTGTATAGTGAATTGGATTGTATCATGATGTTGCCACCATGTTGTGATGAATTGTGTGTGTCACCATGTTATATAGCAATTAATTTTATGTTGTAATGTTACTCATTGTGTTCATCATACATATTATTTGTGTAATATGTGATGGTTCATGTCGTGATTTAGGGACATATGGTGAATGTATGATCCCTATTGTATAGTGCTTGCACTTTGGGTGCATTATGTGGTAATGTGATGTATTGAAACCCATGAAAGTAATGATTTTGTTATACCCTGTATATATACCATGCGTAAGATGTTATGGTTAATTTGTGTGAATCACCATTGTGTTAGTGATGTAGTTATGTGTTATGTTGTGAACCCTACACTAACCGACCCTAAGGGAAATTGGTAAAAGTGTATGTTTGGAGTGAGGAAATGTGTACCATTGACCAGTCACTCAAGCCAAGTATGAGATAGGAAGTGGAGTCTTACATAGGCTGAAAACCCACTTTTGTTTGTTTGGTATGTATGACACTTTCTCAACGGGTGTCATGCATATTGTGTTTCACGGACACCTTAGGCTCAGTAGATGGTGACTTGTACTCCTTTCTCTCTCCCTATATGGTTATCATATGGATTCAACCTAAGTGTAGTTATGACTATGTTGAGCCTTGTGGAAGTGGTGGAGGGATGATTCAGACAGAGATGATGATAGTTGTATTATTTGATATGTTATTTAATGAGATGAGGCTCGATGTATCGAGTGCCAGCAACTCATTGAGTACCCCTTTGGTGGCCGTATAAGGCCACATAGTTATTGTGATGTGTTATTTCACTATATGTATTTTATTCGTAAATTGAACACTTTCCCTTTTCTTGCTAGAACCAATAGTTTTCTTGATTGACATGTTCTTATATTTTGGGCATTTATTTGGTTGTTGCACTAACATGCAGATTTTTGCACTAACTATGGCTAATTAGCCATTTGATTTTCTTAGTTTTAAATTTTCAATATCAAGTTTAAAATTTTTATAGCCTAGCCCAAGGCTTTGGATTTTTTCCACTTGGCATTTGAAATGGATTGTTATGTTGGTTCTAATGTCGTAATGTGTTGGAATAGGGTCATGGGATTCACCATGGAGTGGTGGAACCTATGGACCCACTTCATTGTATAGGGGTACGCCCCAAGGAGTTACAGATAACTAGCGGGTTGTTGAACCATGAGTTATTATGTCACTTGGGTTAGAGGTATCTGGACTCTATGCGCCTAGGGCCATAGGGTGACCGACCTCTTTTGGGGAGCGAAAAGGAAAATTTATCTTTATTTTATTTTCTTGAGGGAGGCATAAGAGACTTGAGGGAGGCATAAGAGACTTGAGGGAGGCATAAGATATTTGTGTGGGTGTGATTGATGCTTTGGGAGGTATATGGAGTTTCTGTTATGATTCTTGGGAGGTATATGTATTTGTTTTGTGATGCTTTCTGGGAGGTATATGGAGTTGTTTTGTGATGTTTTGGGAGGTGTATGGAGTTGGTGTTATGATTTATGTGTACTCTTGTGAGTTTGGTTTATGTCTTTTGATAGTTGTTGATGCCCATCTTGACACTTATAGATGTGTAGCTATAGTATGGGTTTGAAGTTGTGTGAAACAAACCCCTGGGGTATGTGTAGACTGTTGGGAATTCCATGTGTTATAGTATGTCTATGATATGAGTACATTTGTGCCAGGGGCATGTATATGAGAAGTTACTATATGTGTGGATTGTTTGTCTTTCCATGGTTTGGTTGAGTTCTTGTGATGTGATATAGTCGTAGAAGTATGTAGAGATATGTCTTGTGGACAATTAGTGGTGTGTTTGGTTCTTGTGTGGTATTTTGATGTCAGTTATGTTGGCACCCACGAAACATAAGAAAATTAAAATATTAAATAAATGAAATACTAAGAGTTGAGATTAGAAATATTGTTAAGGAAAAGACTAACTAAGTAATAAAGTAAAAAGGGAACTTGCCAATCTTCACAGAACATTAAAATTTTAAGATATTACCAAAATTTAGTTTGCTTCCTTGTGGTCACGTTGTACCGACAAGTTGTTTGTTAAACTTAACATGTGTCATTATTGACTTTCTTGTTGTACGTATCCTTTGAGCTTCAACGTTGTGTCGCATCGAGGATGATGCTTCTTATAAGGGGAGGGAAATGTAGTGCCACGTTCTCCTTTAAATAAATTAATAAAATAACATCAAATCAAATAAATAAAAAATTTTGGCATAATATTGTCAACTGGTGGGTGGAAGTAGTGACAGACTCACATGAAGGCACATGGTATTACCATGAAAAGGCAAGCATGGCCTCATGAAAAATCATTGTCAGAGTACATCTCTTCCAGCATAATAATGCTTACACTTTATTTTAGAATCCACATAGCATACGTTAACCACGCTAAAAGCCAACCAGATTAACATTGTATTTTTCAGATACTTTAATTTTTTGATAGTATTAACAAAATGAAATAAAAAGGAAAATCGTATCTCATGTCTATAAATTTTGTTTGATGTTCTCAAAGAATGGGATCCTTCACAGGATAGTCACATTGTCACACAATGTAACAAAACAAGTCTCCAACCTTGATTAATCACATTTTCACTAAATACTCCCATTTTAGTCATCCCAAATATGTAGCTCCAGAATAGGTATGGACGTCCAACAAGCATAAAAGATAGAGGAATTTTAGGTTATTTTGTAGTTTCAAATCCTCTGTAGACAATGAATGCTAATGGGAGCATTCACGAGGGCAGGAAATTCTAAAGATGTTCCTGAAACATCCAACATTGATAAGGATGCTTTTGACCATAGCTACAAGAGTGGGATTTTTGAAAAGGCTTAGAAAATTTCAAGAAAATACTCTATGGCAGGTGTAAAACTAACCTCCATGGATCTCCTTTACCAGCATCTTCCTAGCCTGCATTTCTGAATGAGCTCTTTCTTGAATTATGATGAAATCATCTCACCAAGAATATCACAAACAAATGACATATTAAAAGTGTAAAGTGTGCTGATATGTTGTAAAAACATCTTTGAATACCATGCAGAATATTCATTATAAAAAGGACCTTATGACTAAATTTTGCTAAATGGGCTATAGGTGGTAAACAAGATTGTTGTTAACCCTTGGTAAAACCTATGTCTGCATGGTTTTATTGATTCCATAAAAGGTTGTAAAACGCATTTTGTGAGTACATGATCACATGCTCCTCAATACTTTACCTAAATCCTCCACCCTTGCCAATATGGAACCTTTTCTCCTCTATGATGGACAAGAATGGGTTGGATGTCAAAAAGGAATGTAGGACCTATTAATTTTCAGATGTTGTAATTAAACATGTGCTCTCCCAGTATGTTCAGACATGTATGCAAAATGTGGTGGATCAAAAATATGCTTGGCACTTGAGTAATGTTTAACATATTATTTATGGAAATGTAATATGTCGATGGTAATTGGTTTGTGCTCATGTTTTGGTATCATTGAGATGAATAGAAGTATTGGAATTATTCATTGATCAGACTTTCAGCTTCGAATCTTTGTCTTCATGAATTAGAACACGGGTAGAATTTATTGAAAATAAGCTACCTTGCTTCAAGGTAGAATGGTGTACTTCTTAAAAAATTAAGCTGAAAACAAAATGTCAAAACGATTAAGCTTATAGCTTAATATTGGGTGTATACACTTTTCCATGTTGGTTAATAGAAACCTTGCCTCCTTGATTTGAGATGTGAATATAGAAGAAAGTGGATTTTAGTGGCTAAACCTATAAGACGATGCAGGAAAATAGATCTCCTTGGAGCATTGACTACATGAAGAGTTAATGATGAGTGTTACTTTAATAATCGTTTGAGTAAAATGTATGGTGAAAATATGTGGAGTGCATGCAATAATGTTCATGAACCCACTTTGGCAAAATGCTACAATAGATTTTGATGAAGCCTTTCACACTAGAGTGCGAGTGAAACTTGGACTATGTGGATACTCACATACACTAGATTTGGTATTTGCAACGCATGGTCTCCCTTACCTCCATCTTTCATAATTTTTATATAATTTGGTTCTTCATTTGCAATATAATTAGAAACCCATTAAACCATTAGATAATTTTACAAATGGATATGTAACCAAACTTAAATAGTGTAAAGCAATAAAACTCCCTATGTGATTTTCGAAACTAATGTTGCACCCATTTCAACATCAACTGTGGTTGCCACCATAACCTTATACGATGCTAACTAGGGTATCCGAATTAGGTGCTTCGTGTCCTACGTGGTATTGTTTGTGAGAGCTAGATGATTCGTCAACTAAATAACCTTTTCTTCTATTACTTGTAAAGTTGGAAAAACACCACATTTTAGAGACTTGCAAAACAACACTCTGAGCCTCGTAAAAGAGATGGGTATCAAACATGTCGTATGTGTTCCTTGATATGTAGGAGAGTCACATCAAGCTTTAGATTGACCCCATTTCGACTGTTTTTACTCTCTCTTGTAACATTCCTCTTGGAGCCATGTTACTCTATTTTGCACTTTTAAAAGGCTTTCATAAAACTTAAAAGTTGGCTTTTGTTTTGACCCACCATTTGAACCCTGAGACAATGAAATTCTTGTCCACCTTTGCAAACCTCTAGTATTTTTAGTAGAAAATTCCTAGAACCTTCAGTTTGGGGAAAAACACTATTCTTGATAGTTTGGAAAAGGCATTTTGTAGGCCTCCAGTCGCAGTTTGACTAGGTCAAACTAGACCAATTACAACTGGTGGCTTCAAAAAAAACTCGTTTGCCCTCCCGTCAGACTTGTAAAATCCATAAATCATGTAGGGGAAGTTTTGAAATTATCTTATTAAGCAGTTCCTATCGAAACGTCAGTTTTGGAATTTTTCTGAGCCCTCGAGCTGTATAGGAGTCAATCACGATCGACAAAATTATAAAAACTTACATGTGGTGTGTTGGTTATAGGATGACATCATAAACTGACCTAATGTATTTTCTCATCGGAAGATAACGTTTGAACAGTGGTTTCTTAGCCTTGGAGCCTAAATTGAACATTTTTGCAACTAGTAGGAAAACGTAAAAAGGAAAGTTTTAGGACCTCCCATTAGGTTACCAAACCACCATGGAAACTTGTTGACACTTGTGAATAATTTTTTGGGACTCTATCTTATGGCTTGTTGTGTGAAATTTGACTTTTGGGAAAATAACTGTTTCTCTATCATGTTTCTTTCTCTTTCTCTCTCCTTGGTTACAAAATGAAGTGAAATGAAATGAAATGAATACATGTCTCTAACCTTTTCTTTTGAATGTCAAATTATAATTATCATTATATATAAATGGGAAACTAAAAACATTAATTATGCTAGATCTAGGTGGATGTCATGCCAGCTATTTATCGTTGATTTCATGCTCACATGTTTTTTCAGGATACAAGTAAGATGGTGAAACAACATGGGTGTGATTCATTGTATATTGTTAGAATTTATGTATGTTAATAGAAGTAAATTTTTATGTATTGTTATGTTACAGTAAAGTTATTTATTGAAATTTTGCAATATGAATGAGATGTTAGTTTTAGGGGTGCGTTAGGAAATGTCCATGTAACTAAAGGTGTTCTGTTGATTCATATGTACATATGGGGAGAAGAGGGTGCGTGGGTGTGTGTGTGTGTGTGTGTTATAGATATATATATATGTTAAATAAAAATTTAGAGGAAATTACAACATTTACGAAGTATGAAAAGGTTTATAATTAAAGTTATGTAATATTTTAGATTCCAAGGGTTTAAGGGGATGTTCATCCACACATGAGTGTCATTTTTATCCTCAAATTTGGTATTGTAAAAGCTGGATATGTATGTTACATGAATTTGAATTTAAAATAATCGTAGTGAATTTTCTATTGCTCAAATATACGATTAGTTAATTATTTTGTTGTATCCTTATCTTTTAAAATGTAATAAAGAGATCTAAACGAAACATTCAACACTAGTATAAAAATCAGGTATAAATGCCTTTTATACATGAATCCTTTTAGTGTGGAAAACTAAAACTTTAGGATAAACTTCAGTCTTTGCACTGGATGTCATCCTTCTCGCATGATCTTTCTTAGCCCAAAAGAAATTGAAAACATATGATCGAACTTAAACTTTTGTCCTTAATGGAACCTCCTAGCTTAGGTAAATAAGAACCCTGGTTGTGTTATCACCATGGTCAATATGTTAGAGACATTATCATGAACCCGATGGTTAGAAATGACATGGTCAAAATATTATTTGGAGTAAGTAGAGCTGAAACACTTCCTTAGGATCCTAGTGGAGCTACCAAGTCTTATGAAATTATATCTAGAAATCAGCTGTCATGCTCGAAATAAATTCATTGTGGGATCCAAATCGATACAAATGGAGCTAGTAAATTAGTTGTGTTATGACTTAAACTCTTGTAAATCATCCTCTTTAGTTCCTCGCAGATAAATGTGTTACCCCTGGATAGTAAAAACATGTCGCTTTGGTATTTCACGATGGTTGTTTAACACAAATATGTACTCTCACCTTGAACTCATTTATAGTTGGGGTGTAGATCCTTAGGTGCAATTGGAATTACTGTTGGCATAATACCACGTAGCATATCTTTTGTATAATTAGATTATTTAGATTAGATGATATCACATTCTTCTCGGATAAGTTGTAACCCCCCTATAGCTATTATTGGGAATATTGTTAAGCCTCTCGGCTATATAATATATCCCGTGCTTATATTTTCAATATGAATAAACAAGAGATATAATATCTCTATTTCCTCTCCTTTCTTTTCTCCCAACAATTTGGTACCACATAAACGAAATATCTTGCCTATGCGTTTGAAGAATAAGACCACTCAACGTGGAAGCAGCGTGAGGGATAAAACTATGCGTATGTATCCAATTTACAACGTGGACTGTATCATGCACTGACAAAACTCTCTTCCCTCGTGACATATGGCAACGACCTGCGCAAACTTGGTATTAATTTTTATTTTCTTTTGCTGCTGGAGTCGTTTCATTACACCTGCGTAGCCATTGGAGTATTTTTTTTGTTGTTCTCCTACGACTGGTAGACTGGTGTATGTAACTTGCTGCGTAGACAAACAAAGGGAACAGAACTACGTGGAAATTGCTGGAGTGAAATCGATTTTCAAGGAGCCAAAAACATGGAAGATACCTACACATTTATTCTAGACGTGGTTGAGTGAAGTCTCATTGTCTCTATCTGCGTGGAATTTGTTGAAGACAATCTGGGGATCGTGGCTCTTAGAGTACACATGAATGGAGAGTCGAGTGCGATCTTTGCATATATTCCAGTTGGTGTAGGAAGCAACATTTTTGAAGAAAAGAAAGAACAACCTGCATGAGGAAGAAAAACGTGACTCCTACATGAAAGATCATTTTATTTCTTGCGAGAAGTCCATTCATTGTTGTGTGAAAAACTTTCATGCCTACGTGAAGAGTTAGAGAAGAAAGAGGAGAGGAGAGAAAGGATGCTACACGTGGTCTGCTGATTGATCCTTTTGTTGCATGGTGGAGGAAAAAATTGTGTGGAATTTATTTTCTCCATTTATACGTACAAGCTTCATCGTGGGAACTGATATCCTAGAAGTTGACTACAAATTAGAGGAGTTTCATCATCAAATTGCTGAGCATTTACTTGACCAAGCCTGTAACTTAACACCAGCATTGCCACTATCCCCTATGTGAAAGAGAAAGAAGCTGCGAACAAGCCACCGTGGAGTCTCTCAAAGCCAATGCCGAATGACGAGTGTGAATATCACGATCGAGACTGGTGAAAGCCACAACATCAACGAGACTGCTGATAGCCGCAAAATCAACTCTCACGCTGAAGAAAACAATCCAGAATCCCGTGAAAGCTCCGGGTTCTATTTTTCCTTGCTCAACAAGATTCAAAGCACATGCAATCTAGTCTTTGAAGATCTAGTTTGAAAAGGGATTCTTGAATATTTCCTTTTTGACGTCAGCTGCCAAGAAAAGTGAGTTCGGGAAGAACTAGAAGCCAGGTATGACGCCGACTATGAAGATAAACAAGAATACCCCCCAAAGCGTCATCATCTCTCAGCACACGAGTATCATGAACATCTACTAGCTAGTACTTCTCACCAATGAGTAAAAGTTGTAATAACTCCTAAAAATAAATAAATGAATAAAGAAACAAGTTTTTTTATTAAGATGTCTGCTATGAAGTTTCTTCTTTTCAATGCTTAGTTACTTAAAGGGAAAAAATATGTTTCCTGGAAAAAAATGCATACAATCCTTCAGTTTGAGGGATTATAGAGCATTGTCGAAGGGTCTGCACAAGTTCCAACAAACCTTGATGATATCATTAAATATGATATCGCAAGTGCTAAAGCACTGATGATGATAATGTTGAGTATCACCGATGACATGCAACCTCATGTTCAGGATGCAGAGAAACCGAAGGAGGCATTGGACAAGCTAGCTACCATATTTGATGCGAAGAATAAGACTAAGGTTCTTCAGCTTCAGTCAAAATTTCATACCCTATCTATGGGATATGATGAGAAAGTTGAGGAGTTCTTACATCGAGTTGTCAAGCTATGAATGGAGTTAATAGCTCTTGGTGAGAAGGTAGAATATACAATTCTGGTTCCGGTCACCTCAAGAGAACTCCCTTCTCAGTTCCGAGTCTTCGTTATGACACTAAACTTGTGAACTTATTACATAAGGAAGAGGCAATCAATTCAGTCCAAGATGAGGCCCACGACAAAGCCCTTTTCTCAAGGCCCCAACGTGGCCAGAAGAATCGAAAAGGTCCCCCTGTGAAACAATCTTAAGTAGATCAGAATCAAATTCCATAAGCTCAAAAGTCCAAGTGATGGTGTCAAATCTATAAAACCAATACTCATGATACTGATTAGTGTCGGTACAATAGCTTGAAACAGGGTTCTTCGAGTCAAACAAGCATACCAGGGCATGAAGATTTTCATAATTCCAAACGATGTCCCCGCTGGAGAAAGCAGAAGGGACATCTCGCAGCCCAACAAGATGACGAATCTAATGATGAGACATCAGAAGGAGCCAATTATGATAAGAACCTTGTCCTTGTGTCTCAAACTTCTCATCCCACATAGAAAGTATGGTTGATAGAATCTAGTGCAAGTAAGCATATGTCCGATGACAAGAAACTATTTGGTTCACTGAACAAACAATCCACTGTAGATAGGGTTCATATAGCAGATGACAAAGAGTATGTTGTAAAAGCAATAGGAAATGTCACCATTCCTATGGGATCATGAAAATGTACACTTATAAAGGTACTATATGTTCCTGGCTTGAATAGAAATCTCTTGTCAGTGACTCAGCTCCTGAATCATCACCTAAAGGTAGAATTTCTTATCTAAAATGGCATTAAATCATGCTTAATCTCTAGACAAGGTATGGTCATTGCTAGAGCATTTCTAAAAGATAAGTTATTTGCTTTAGATATTGTTTCATCTTCTGTAGTAGCTTTATCTGCCTCAACAGCTGAATCTACATCCCTCTGTCAATTTTGATATGGTCACTTGTCGGTTAGTTCATTGCATCAGATGAGTTCAAAAGAAATGGTCCATGGACTACCCAAATTATCCAGTTCCTTTCCTATTTTCCTTGGCTATCTTGTAAGAAAACAACACAGGGATCCGTTTAAGGAGAGCACCTTCCATGCCAAGAAGCATCTGGAGGTAGTTCATATTGATTTGAACGGCCCACTGCCTTCTTTGTTTTTAGGATACAAGCACTTCAACATGTTCTAGGATGACCACTCTCGTAAGATGTGGGTGTTGATGGGTGTCATTATTCCCTTCATTTAATCAACTTATTGTTGATGTCATATCAAACCAGGGGTGTGTCTAAAGCTTTATGCAACAAGAGTAATCCTATTGATCTAGTAGTTGATTGTAGTTGTTTTGGTATTTTCTAGGGGATATTTTCAATGTCTTAAGGACTTCTTGGTAAAACCTTATTTAAATCATACTATGAATTTGCTAAAAGTAAACACACTGAAATATTTAATGAAAGGAAACACACTTTGCAGAATGGAAATAAACACACTTGCTTCTGAAAGTAAACACACTTGTTGTTGGAAATAAACACACACAACTTAGAATGCTTAAAAACAATTACAGAACAAAATAAGAATCTATCTAGACACCTGTAGGAATTGGAATTATTTAAAGCATCTGTTTGGATATGAAATGGATTTTCCCAATTAGGTCCTCTCAATATTGGGGAAATTATTAATTTCTTCTTTGATTTCCTCAAAAGCATGTTGACACTCTTTCATCCCAAAGATATTCACAGTCCTTGGTAAGAAAATTAAACATGGGGGCAACAATTTAACTAAAATCCTTGATAAAAAGCACCTATAGTATCCAAGCATGCCCTAAAAATGACTAGATATCTGTGGGTAATTTGAGGAAAAGGTAAGTTTGAAATAATTCTGATTTTGTTTTGGTCAACCTAAATTTCTCTTTTTGAAATGTGGTTTCCTAATACAATCCCTTCATTAACCATCATCAAACACTTCTCATGACTAAGAGATAGAGTGGTGTTGCTGACATCATGTCAATAATTTGTCTAAAATTCCTCAAGGAATCATCAAATGTGTCTCCATATACAGTGAAATCATCCATGTATACCTCTACACAGTCATTTGTTAGGTCTGTAAAAATTGTTAATACAGCTCTTTGGAAAGGTTTCCAGGAGCATTACAAAATGCAAATGGTAATACCCTGTTGGAAAAGGTACCCCATGGACATGTAAAGGTAGTTTTGTCCTGGTCCTTAGCAGCAACTTCCGATTTGATTATATCCACTAAATCCATCCAGGAAGGAAAAGTACCGCTTACCTGCAAGGTTGTCTAAGACTTGATCTATGAATGGTAGGGGAAACTAATCTCTTAGTGTGGCTTTGTTTAGTTCCCTATATTCAACACAAATTCTCTATTTTTCATTCTTTTTAGGGACAATTACAAGAGGATACACCCACTGGCTATCTGAGATAGGGTAGATAAAACCTACTTGTAATAGTCATTCAATTTCTTGCTTGACTGTATCTCTTAAGGATGAATTTATCCTTCTCTGAGGTTACCTAACCGGTATAATGTTATTCAGTATAGATGTGATGTGTGAAAATACTTAGGTGGATTCCTTTCATATCTTTGTAATCCCAAGAAAAAGCTCTAGTATGATATTTTCAAGAACATCAAATAGTTTAGCTTCTTCATCATTCTTCAACCAACTATTTGTATTCAAAATCTTACCCGACTCAATTTCAACATGATTGGTTCCAGTGTATGATGAACTAATTTGTTAAAAGGGTTCTATTTAGGTATTTGGTGGACATGCATGTTGGCAACAACACATGATATGTAGCAATATCTCCAAAAGTTCCTTGAGATAGAATGCTGGACAAGGGATAGTAGGAAGAGTTATGATACTTATCTTGTTATAGGTTGAACTCCTCGTCACTATTGCTTTCCATAAAATTCTTCATCATCTCCTATGGATATATGTGAAGTTGAAGCTACTGATTCTTCCTCCCCCCAACAGAAATCTCATTCCTCTAGAGTGAAATTATCTTCATAGTTACAGGGAATTACTGTTGGTGTGTGGTTCTACAACTAACTGTGATGGTTTCAGAACTAAATCTGATGATTTTGGGAACAAAGTTCTGCAAGTTCCATAACTAAGTTTGATAGGTTCCAGAAACTATTCCTGACTGCTCCAATGATGATTGGTGTTCATTTAAAGGTTGGTTAATCATATCTTCTATTTCACGTACGTGATCTTACAATGTGATCATGGCCAATGAAGATATGTTTTTTTCATTAATATTAGGATTATCCACCCATAATTGCTCTTGATTATCAATATAATGTCATGCAAAGGGATATAAGGAGATTTGCTTAGAATTCTTACCATTTTCAGATAGTCATATCACCTAATCTATAATTAATTAAAGCAATAACTGTAGATAACCACGGTCTTCCCAAAATAATGGGGTAACCCAAGTGTTCTACCTTTTGGATGCAATATAAGGAAATCAACTAGATACTCCCATGACTCCACCATAACTGCCACATCTTTAATAACTCCATTTGGTTTTTCTATAGACTGATCAGTCATCTACAATATCATGTTAGTAAGCTATATACCTATTAACGGTAATATTTTTCAAAATGTCCATTGTCATCACATTTTTAGCCATGCTCCTAAATCAACCAAAATGTTATGTATATCTCTATTCCCTATAGAGAAAAAAATAACAGGGCTTCCACGATCTCCGTATTTGGGAAGAAGGATTTTTCTTGCTAATAAATCAGCAAGTTTCCCATCTATCTTAATAGTCCTGGGGTACTACTTATTTCCTTCTAGGTCTTTTTAAACATAGATATTTTGATTAATTTGTTCAATTTTGGAATGTCCTTAATAGCTTGTAGCAAATGGTATTTCAATATTCAGTATTCCTTAGTTCCTGTCACCAACTCAGATTCCTTAGTCTCTATGGATTTTTTAAACCTCTCTGGAAATGGAAGTTTGACTAGAGGTACTATTTCTAGTTCCTTATCTCTCTTTCTTTTTCAGTTTTTTTGGGGGTAACCACCGTACTATGGAGTTTTAATTTCTTCTATCATCTCAGTGACGATAACAGGTGGAATACCAACTATTAGTTTGCTAGATCTAGTTTGATATATAATTACAATCCATGAAATTCAGATCAACTAATTTTTCTAGTTTTATTCCGTAGACATGAGTTTTTTGTTTGTTTCTTGGGTTTTCTGCTGGTTATGCTAGTATTTACATTTAGACCACATTTTTAGTTTGTGATTTTTTTTCTAGGGGGGGGGGGGCGGGGGGGTGGGGTCATTATGGCTTGTTGATTCTGATTAGGAATAGGTCCTTCCCTTGAGCATAATTATTAGGACCCCACTTAGGTTGTGACCAAGCATACTAGTTATTCCTTGATCGGACCATAGTTGTTGGTGTCCTTGGGCATACCAAGATTGACCTGCCCAATCATCAGGATTCCAAGTTGGCTGAGGGGCCCAAGGTGGCTGTTTCCCAACTTTGTGGCACTATTCTGAGCTAGCCCATGACATCATCTAAGGGGTTAGGAGCTGACCTGGGTATGACCTTTCCTTAGCTAAGTTGTCTCTGGACAAAATTTACTTCTTCTGATGTGGATGGAATGCTACTTTGTTTAAGATAATTCTTTAATTAATGGAAGAAGAGAACATGCGTGACTCTCATGGTCCCTAGATTCATAGATAAGAAATACTTTCTGTCTTATCTCAAGGACACAATTTCTTATTGCATGCTTCTTCCTACATCTAGGACAATACATGGCTAATGATTTAGTTTTAGCATTTTCTTTAGCTTGCATTCCATTCATGGTGGAGGTTAACTGAACTAAAATATTTGTTTTGAAGTTTACCAATTCATCCATCAATTTTTTCATATCTAAATTTAAACTTTTAACAATGATTTTCCCTTCCTAGGTCTACCCCTTGTTCTGTGAATAACTTCTATAAATGTATGTAATATAATTCATCCTTATTTGATTAATTTTTCCACCTCCCATCAAGATCAAGTGCCTCCCTTGGTTCATCTTCCATACCTTTAAGAAAAAAAATTTTGCTCAGCTCTTCTTGTAAGTATAAATCCACATCGTTTACTCATAAAAAGGAATATATCCAAATAATCTTCCATATTCTCATCCTCCTCCTACTAGATTTTGAAATATTCTTCCTTCATATTCCTCCCTCTACAGTAATCTTGATACTTGTCTAGGAAGGAAACTTCCATTTGTACCCAAGTGGTAATAGAATTAGATGTTAAACCCATAAACCACCTTATTATTGTATCCTTAAAAGTAGATGGAAACAAATTGAGTTTCTGATTATCTATTTTGTAGTCATTAGTTCTAAAAAATTACTTTAAATTCAAATAGAAATTGGTCAGGGTCTTTGGATGACATCCCTTTAAATGTGGGTAAATGTGCAGGTGAAATATTTTTCATAGGTGTATCATCATCATCCAATTGAATTTGATAAGTGAAAGGTCCTATCAGGTTCTCATTTCAACTTCTTGTTCCATTTCTGTAGTACCTTCTATACTTCTTTTCCCAATCAATATGGTATGTGATTTATTTTGGGGAAGGTGAAAAGTCAGGAGTGGGAGATTGACTACTTAATTGTGAATCAAAAATTTCTCTAAACGGGTCTTAAGGATATGATCTTTTTTCTAAAGGTTCTACTCCCTTTTGGTGATTGATCCAAGAATTCCAAAGGTGGCAATTATACTTCGTGCCTAACAGGGGACAATGGTTCCTCCTAATTCTTGATCAACTTCCTTATTTAAACTCGAGGGTGATGATTAATTCTTGTTCAGATATTTTTGGGAGAAATCGACCCTTGGAGTCTCTTGGTCTACTCATAATTTTTGTGATGACGCTTAGGGAAGATCCTGTAATTACTAGATGTATGATTGTCTATCTCTTGTTGACACCTAATTAGACAATTCTAACTATTGGTTCCCTAGCAAGCAGCCACCAAAAATGATGGGTGTCATTATTCCTTTCATTTAATCAACTCTATTGTTGATTTCATATTCAAAACCATGGGGGGTGTCCGAATTTATATGCAACATAGAGAAATGTTAGTGATCTAGCAATTGACTATAGGTATTTGGTTATTTTTATATTTTCTGGGGGATCTTTCTCAATGTCTTGAGGACTTCCTTGGCTTAAAAACCTTATTGAGAATCAAACTATGAAAACTTGCTAGAAGTAAACACTCTCTGTAGATAAATGAATTGCTCGGAAATAAAAACACATTTGCAAAATGGAATAGACCTTGCTATAAGTAAACACACCTTGTAGAAATGAATTGCTTGGAAATAAACAAACTTTATTACAGAAATAAACACATAATTGAGAATGCTTGGAAAGATGATTGCAAAGAAATAATAATATTAATCTAAAACACTTGCACAGAACAAGTCTATGAACATATTTCAACTTGAGTAAGGACATTGAAAGCGATGCAATAATTAATAGATTTATAATATTTTCTCTTAGAAATACAAATACCAACAAAACGAAGGATCCTAGTTCTTAGAAGGAGTGGGCCCTTGCTCCGCCTTGAAACCGGATTTGAACAACTTAATTTACTCTCAAAACAGAAATGGTTATTTTATTGATAAAATGTTATGCATTACAAAAATGTGTTGGATCTGTCTCTATCAATCTATCTCTATCTGTGTCTTTATCTACATATACATCTATATCTCCCTATTTATACTAACCTATCTACAAGGTTTCATATATATAAATATACTTCTTCCAGGGGTGCATTTATGGCCGTAACTGTTCCTACCGAATACAGATAGAACTGAATCCTGCCCAAAATAGATGTTGAATTGGAACATGGTTAGACGTACTAGCTGGGTGATAGTTCTCTTTGGATCTGCGAGTATGAAGAATCAAAAAATCTTCCAATCTGCTCCTAATTAATAGGATCATTGATTGTTACAAATCATCGGATGTTGTTGGAATAAATAAATTCTCATCTGTTCCAGAACTCTAGAGAGAGTTCCAGAACTAAAGGAAATTGTTCACAGGTTCTAACCAATGAGGGTTCTAGAGCTATCATGCGGGGAGTTCTGAAACTAATTCCGATAGTTCTGGAACTAAGTGACTGGAGTTCTTGAACTAAGTTTGGAAGTTCTGGAACTAAGTGACAAAGCTTGTGATTGTGTAATGGAGTTCTAAAACTAAGTATGTCAGTTCCAAATCTAAGCTGTATTGATTCCAATTCTTCTAAAAACATGCTAACCGTTGACCGCTTCAGGTGTGGATTTTGTAGGTCTTCCCATACTGGTTGTATAGCCATTTATTGTACTTTGTACAGTGGGTGAAAGGGGGATTTCGGTAAGCTCTCTCTCTCTCTCTCTCTCTATCTCTCTCTCTCTCTAAACTCTCTCTAACTACAATCTCTCTCTCTCTGGAAACATTACATCACTACACACACATTAGATCACACAAAAGTCTATAAACTGTAGTCATTTCTCATTTGAAAAGGGGTGATAAAATAAGAGCATTTATTAGACTCTGTCAACATTGTTTTATTTTGGCCTCATTGAGGCTGTAAACCTTCAGATAGAACTTTATGAAGGTGTTGAAGCAGACATGGTTGTAGGCTAGTTGGTTACAATATCTAGTGGATAGTGCATTATTTAATAGTAAGAAATGGTATGTAGTTGTTTGTTTACTCTCTTGGTACCGTTCCCATTTTTCTTGTAATTTCATGTCTCTCTATTACAAAATGTTTTATTCTATGCATGTTCTCTAACACCAATGCTTCGGCTCAAAAATATTCGGTTATGTTTATTAGAAAATTGGTAAAGGGTGCATGCTTGGGATCTGTGTTAAATACTTTCCTAGTCTCTCTCAACTATATTTCATTCCATTTCTAATCTTCGAAAAGAGGCACTCAACATATCTAGGTCTTATAGTAAATAGAGAACCCTAGATTTCAATACGGTTATCCAACATGCATTGGATATTTAAATACACGTCTGATTTTTATCTAGCCTAAACTTTATTTGCAGAAATTTCCCTAGAAAGAATGTAAAACATGGTTGGTTCAAAACACTTTGGGTTAGAGTCTAGGGCTCCTCATTGTCAAATCACCTTTTGTTTCATGGTCTGTGCAGCACCAAAAACTCTATGCAATTGCAAATTCCTTTGAGGGTTTCATTTTTACCATGGTGGTTACAAGATTTAAAACCACTTGTTTCACCCTGATTTTTGGCAGTAGAAAATGGCTTGGTAATTCAAATGGATTACTATTGCGATAAAGGTATTTATGGAATGATAAGCATACTGAAAGATAAAAAGAAGGAGCCATGATCCATTGGATCATTTTATTTCTAGATAATTAGATTCATCATCATAGGATACCTCTTTTATTGTTTTGTAATTAATTTAGCACCATTCAATTTTTAGATGCGGTACATTCACCCATTCAATTTAGATAGTGGTTTCTTTTTTCTTAACATCATTTGGATGGGGAGACATCTACCACTCCCCAAATGGTGCATTCCTTTGTGAAAAATAATCCCCAATATTTGACCCTTCATAGACTGGTACTTATAAACACCCTTAATCTAGGCTGGAGTTCTCTCTATCATATAATACTCCTTCCATCATAGCCCATGCCACATTTTAATCAAGCCCCCTTACTATCATTCTACTTCAAGGGGGATCACCTCTAATATACCTATAGAGATAATCTCACAATACCTTTTACACATACAATAAATTTACCTTAATAATGATGACACCTTTCCCATTATGAATTCAGGATTTTGGTATACTCTTAATTTCAGCTCCTGGGTAACACCTAATCGTAATATAGGCCAACTCATTTCCCAATATAGCTAATTACTTGTGGCCCCATATTTTACAAATATATAATTAACTACTAGGGATCTGTGAATACATGTCGATAGATCACATCAACTCAAGTGTGATATATACATATCTAATCCCATGATACATAACTATGCATATCATTAGTCACATATTTCTATACCTCGTAAATTTTGATTCCTTCTTAAATGATAAGAAATAATGATACTATTTTTAGTGTCTACTAGTCAAAAATTGTATCAAAAAATCCTATCATAGTGACATCCACCATGTTCTCAAATGTTCCTTCGTATACCCACCTATTCAGTTCCAAAATATAGGTATGTTGCACTAACATGATATCTAAGTAGAAATTAACACTACATTGATAAGCACTTAATTATTTTACTACGTACTCATTATTACCCATACTACCAACTTAAAATAATCAAAGGTCAACCACTTTGCAAGATAGCGAGAGACCATCAATATGATGACTGTGATGATAAGTAATATGTTATACCATACTATATTGACAACATGTTGGAAGAACTCAAGAATACAAGACTCTTATAGGAGATGATGATATATCAAGACATATCTTGAGCAATCATCCTCAAGTTCAAAAATATCATCTATATGGAACTCTAAAGTCTAAAATAGCAAATATTCGTGATTAGAATATTGTACAACCTAGATTTGGATCTACCTTAACAAGATGTATTGAGTTGATAACCTAGAAATAACTCCAAAATAACAACTAAAGTGCTACTAAATGCAATGTGCTTACATAGACATTAAAATTAGATAAGGTTCCCTATGCATTACCCTTATCTTTAACTCCCATGAATTTAAAATTAGATCCTAAAATCATCAAGATATGACATCTATAACCTACGCACCCATGTGCATGCGCACACTCAAGAGCGCACGTACACACACACACGTAGAAAAAACTATATCTATATATTGGTGATGAAGGGACCTACGAGTCTATCATAACCCTATGCCATGATACATGAGATCCACTAAATGTACATTTCCTTGAAGTAAAATGACAAAACATATGCATGAAACTAGCACTAGTTCCACCTGACATAACATTGAAGAGTAAGTAACAGCTGGTTGTTTTTTTAAAGCATACCATGGAGATCGGCATGTCAATCATAGTTGCAACTTCCACCTGTGTTGAACTAGTATCCGTATATAAGATCTTGATGAGTGGATATTATTGTACCTAATCATTTTCAGGGATGCTCTATAAATGGGTCCATAGAACATGTGATACCATGTAATACACATTTGAAGGAAATGTAAGACTAGCTACAATGCTCACTTATTCCCATGCTAATCAGAGTGAACCATTCCAACATTGGGGTTTGGAATTTATGGGTTTATTAATGATCCTTCTTCTAGTGCGTGGTCATTTATATATGCTCTTTGACTGTCCAGAAACTATATGTATACACATTGGGTGGAGGCCATTCTGATCAAGCATTCCGATTCAGATGAAGTGAGATGATAAGGGTCCATAGTGAATTTGGTATGCAAATACCATAGGTGAGATGGACAAATTTGAAATGTGAGTCAAGGGTTAGTATAGTAACTGATAATGTGTACTTGTATTCTCTTTCCATTGTGGGGTTTAATTAATTTTTGTTACAGTTATGGAATTTCACTGTGGTCATTATTTTATTTCTTACTACTGACCCACAAGGCAATGGTATTTTTGAATAGGAGATCTAGTAAGCACAAGGTATTGTTACTATCTAGTGTCAGAACATTGGTGGATCCCCTTAATTGGTTGCATGTTACAGCATTGTAGCATACAACACAGTTGTACTGATGACAATATGGGATGATCAAATAACACCATTACAGATGGCCATTGGCACTTCTCCCTTTCATGGGATTATATGGTTGAATAGATAGCCCATATTCCTGGAAATCATAGGAATCAATGAGCCTAACTTACAACTGGAAGTTTACAAAGGTATTGTATAGGTTGGAGAGTATCGCAAGGATGAGACTATTTGAGTCAATTGAAGAATATGTTACTTGGAAAAATTAATGAAGTCATAATATTGTAACGGTGGATGGTTCTCAAGAGAAACCAATTCCCCCCTGAAGTGATAGTTGGTTGAGATCAACAATGCATGTCCCCAGCATAACGTTCAAATCAACAATCTTGTCCTACTCTGAAAAATGATAAGAGAAATGAACCTAGACAGGAAGACATTATGAGTTGAGGCAATGATGGTGGTGATCTAGCCATGTGGTCCCTTTAAGATGTAGGAAATTTTAGATATGTAGAATAATGGATGCACTACCTAAAGAGCATGAGATATATTGTTTCCCCATTGTAGTTGCTTGTGTAGTGGTGCAGAAATGATTCCAAGGTACTATGACAAGTAATAAGGTTAGTGATTATGAAAACCATTGTGTCATAAGGAAATGAATCCCTTTCATTTACGATATTTCCCTTTTCACTTGAGGTGGAATGTTTCCCTTATAAAAAATGTCATGGTTACAATAATTTGAGTTTCCCTTGAGGTTGTGTCGATTTGCTATGTACATAGTTTGCAATAAGAATATTAGTGAACTCTATGATGAGCTAGAAGACAGGAGTTATGAGACAAAAAGTTTTCCTCAAACAGGAGCTTGCATGTCTGAGGTCTATTCACTACCCCTCACAAGGAAACTATCTCCCTAAGTTGAGTTTCTAATTATTGTTATGATAAATAATTTGCATGTAAAATTTACTTGGGGCATCATTTATACCCTTTTCATTTCACTCACATTTGGGACTTCAACTTGATAACAAAATATTTGTGCAACTATCTTGAAGATTGTTGGTTTGAGTGTGTGTGTTTGTACTTATTTCTGTGTTAGATCATCTTGTTTACTTCTCGTATTGCATTACATTTTTTATGTTGCATGGAGTTTGCAGTGTCAGGAATGGATGAAGCTTTATATTATGGTTTTTCATGTCATTATACACTTTTATCGTATGATTATATTTTAATAAGGACCGATGATGAATCTTACTAGCAATATGATGAATAAAATTTTTTCTACATCACTAATTCGCTATAGCTCAAAAATACCCTTTTTGTGTCATTTCTTTTCTATCTCCACTTTCTTCCCTTCACACTATTATTTCTTTTGTTCTCATTTCGATCATTGAATGAGTTATTCTATCACCACATCGACTCTCGAGGGGGCATCCCTTCAACTCACTAATTTTTTCTTCTACCCCTTCAAAAAAAAAATAGTTGTTTTGTATTTTTCTACTTTGTTTGAAGTGACATTACTTGCGTCGCCTCAAAGAGGGGAAAATGTAGACACCTATAATTTATTCTATATGGTCTTATTTATAAGATCATAATAACATTCTAGTCTCCCGCTAACCTACTACACTAAACTAGTACATTACCCTTTCTAACCTCTTTTACACCCCTAAACCCTACTAATCCCCCTCTAACTGGGTTTTATAAGCTTGTTTCCCTTTAATTAACCTTGTTTAGGTTAATTAACTCTCCTATTAACTTTCTAAAAGGGATTTGAATTTCTAAACAAATATCTTACCTTTCCAAATAGCCACTTAGGTTCCCAAAATCTTGTTCACACCTCCCAATGTGGTTTTCTAAAAATCACCTTTTGAACCCTTTTTAGTCCCACATGTATCCAAAACATCCTTTTCTCAAACCCAAAAACTATAAATAGAGGTATACCCCTCCCACCGTTTTCTAAGAAATCTCTCTCTCTCTCTCTCTCTCATTTTTTATTTAAGCTATTTTAGGTCTTTTTAGAGTTATTTCATAGTTTATTTGAGCTATTTATTTATCATTTACATTATCTCATTTCAAATCTTTGTGTACGTGAGATAAACCATTAATGGTGAGATTCCATTCTCAATATTTTGAAGATCAAAAATCACAAAATTCATTGTTAGAGATTTAATAGGTTCATTTATTGCTAGCATTCATGGAGTATAGAACTAATATAGTCATGTTTAGAGGTTGATTGTTTGTTTCAAATGTTATATATGCATGCAAATAGATAGCTCTTGTTTGGCTCTAATTTGATGGTCATTCAGTTGTTTTTTTAAAGATTTTGGGGATTCTTAAGTGTTCTTACCCCATCTCATAAGCTTTTGCAACTTTTCATTGAACACAGTAGAGAAGCATGCAGATACTCCAAAGTCCCTGCAACATCTGCATGTCAAGTATATAAGGTAAATGGTAAATAGTAAAAAATAAATGGTAAGTCGAAAAAAATCTATATTGAATGTTAAGGGTATTACATCTCAGTTATTTTACTAATGAAAACACTTGAGGGTTAGGTGATGAGTGAGCTTCCACTTCAGATTGGGAATTTCTCGACACCTCAGCATGTTGTTGGCCTCTTCCTCTTAATGTCATTTTTTTTTTGCAGAAGGGCCTCTAGAATTGTTCTTTGCATATAGTAAAGATGCAAACAGAAGTAAAGAATATAAGTAGAGAGAATATTCAATAATATTTTTCACACGACTGAAAAATCAAGATAAAAACCTTATATTATTAACCTATTGTTCTTAATTAGGTATTAAAAATTGTTTCATTGTGTTGCTCATGCAAGTGGGAGCTAGTTGACCTTTTAAATTAAAATACGCCTCGTAATAAATACCAAGGAGATAGTTAGTGGAATGAACAACTGGGTTTTCAACAAATCCAACATTTGTAACCTCAGATTTTACCTTATTAGACAAAAATATGCACTAATAAAATTTGTGCTTTATGATCGTTGTAAGAATGTATGTAATAGCCCAATTTGGAATATAAGTTTACCGACCCTGAAGAACAATTCTAGATTGAAAAAAATAAATCATGACAGCAAGAAAGTGGTGTGTAATTCCTTACATATCTACTCCTCATCTTGATTTGTTGACATGAGCTGCAAAAAATTCATTGGATGTTGAATTAATCACAATTTAAATTAATATCAAAATAAAAAATCTTACAAATGAAAGCAAGTTACACGTACAATCAACAAGGAAACCGAAACAAAATTAGAGGTAAATTTTATCATCTTTAGTCAGGGTTGCTTTGGTTGTTACTATGGGGGAACATTTAAATGGAAGTCCTATCAATCGATGGATATCATCTGTATAACCACTGAACCTGAATGTATGACCATCATCCAAAGTAATAGTAAATTTTCTTTCTTCTGTATTTAACGAGGAGAGGAGGTAGTTAAGAATGTCATGATCTATCTAGAACTAGGGCATGTTAACCAACCCTATATAATCACATGCTTCTACCTAATCCTTGTTTTTTTCATTCATTTGCAAAACATTATAAATGTATAGGCACATCAAGATCCTATATTGAATATTGCCCTTGGGAAGGACTTGGGGGTTTCCTGTTTAGTTTGAGCTTTTGTTTGATCTTGAGCTTGAGAAGCCACGACGAGGTGAGGTAGAGATTCAAGACCTAGAGGATATTTTGTGTTTGGATGATGTGTTGAAGTAGTGGGAGTGAGAGTTACAAGCATCAAGACCTGTAGCACTGGGAGAACGGATAAAAAATTTGCGATCCAGGAAGTGTGAACATGAAATTGAGGGCCAGAGGGGATTTATAGGGAAAATATTAGGGTTTTAGAGCTGGTGATGCATGACAACAAGGCTTGTTTTTTTACGTCAACATTTCTCATTAATGCACAAAAACAAGGCTTATTCGTGTACATAAAAAAAAATTGATGTTGTGTGACAACAAGAATTGTTGACGTGTGTCAACAAACCTTGTTGTTGCATGACATCAAGGGTTGTTGACGCATGATAACAAGCCTTATTTTCATGCATCAATAATTCTCATTGATGCATGACAACAAGGATTGTATACGTGCACCAAAAACCCTTATTATGGTTTAACAACAAGAACTGTTGATGCATGTCAACAACGCTTGTTGTCATGTGAAAGCAAGAGTTTTTGACAAGCGTCAACAATCCTCATTGTCACGCATCAACAACCTAAGGCCTCTGCTTTTGTATAGCTAGTTTAATTTTTGTGCCTCAACTATACTTAAAAAAAAAACCTTATTTTTTGTGTCTTCGTAAATAAAACATAGCCTGTTAGGCAACAAAAACTTTCCTCTAGGGCATGGGCTTTGGCTCTCCCTAAAAAAAGTCAAGTGAATTTTTTTCTCTGAAACCTAGGAAAATTCACCTTTCCTTTGAAAGTGGTTCCAGGTATATTCGTTGGGGGTTTTCCACCTCCAATTTACAAGAGGATTCTTAAAATGAACCCTAGGGAAAAGGGGGATGTAAAAATGTGACCCCCCGATTTGACCTCCTCAACCCACTACATGACCCTGGGAAGCTCTTGTAAGCACCTTTTGGAAATTTTCTAGCTCCGTCTCGTGTCATGCATGCCTACCACTTGTCATCATGAGGCTAAATTTTTTTTCCCCTTCATATCTTTCCAAGGGGACAAAGGGGGATATAAAAAATTTCCTCCCACCACCTTTCTCCCACATGGTTCCTCCCATGACTTCACTCAGCCCCTGGGTGCTCAAAATAAGCTCCCTCCTCTCACCCATCCATGAGTACATGTCTGTCACTTGTCATATTAGTGTTAGGGTGCACTTTTGTGTCCCCTTCATACTTTTTCTAAGGGACAAGGGGGACAAACAAATGCGCCCACACACCCTAAGGCATATAAAACTAAGGAAATATTGCATTTTTTGATCTTCCCCCATTTTGCTCAAAATCTACTCAGAACTTTGGTAAAAATTTTCCATATTTTTATCCGCCATTATTCCTCCTCCATTCCTCCCTCCATGTTTCCATGATCTCAACGAATAAATCATTCACAAAATTTCAAATTTTTTAAAGGATCCATGTGCATTTTCTCATTTGAATGACTTTGTACCTGGGAAAGTGAAATTTTCATATCTCACAAACTAGTGCATGGATTGAGGTGGGGATTTTTGCAATATTATTCATTTTAGAATGCCTTCAAGGAGAAAGTAAAAACATATTAAATGATGCCATAAATTTTAAATGGTGAAAAAAACCTCATTTTGTTTCGTAGCTTTCATTCCTTTAATTTCCCATCAATTTGGAAGATGAATCGAGATAAAAACCTGAACACAAAGTCTAGATGAAAAACCTATTCTAGTGAAGTTGATTTCATCACAATCCAAGGTGGGAAAGAAAATTTTCCAAAAATATCAAGGAATCCATTAATGGCTTTTATGAATCAGTAGCAAAAAGGAAATGACATACTTCTTCACTTCATAGGGTTATAATGGGCAGAATCATGCGAAAATTGGAGCAAAGCTTCAAAATAAATTATATAAACTTATCCATGTGGTTTCATTATAATCCAACACTGGGAATACCAATTTATATTTTTAGTAAGTCTTCATAGGATCACCTACTATTAATAGTAAGTTCGAGATAATTGTGAATTCACACTCCTTATTTCACTCCCGAATGATCGAGACACTCCAAAATTGACAAGATTGACAAAAATTACAAAAATTAGCTAAATGAGACCATAATGGTGAATACCTACTCTAACAATCTCGAGATAAATAAGAAGATGATTGCAACCTTTCTATTGTGACAAAGATTTTGGAGTCGAAAGGCGAACTGGGTAACTGAGAAGCTAGGCAGGCCATGGTATCCACAAATTTATTAGTAGAACATGGGGTGGTTTGAAGTTCGTAACAATCGAAGGTAGTCAAAAGTATGTCGACATGGTGTTTGTAATTTTGGATTATTTCGTTACGACACTAGTATATACCATTGACTTGGTTTACAACTAGTTGAGTGTCACCAAAGATATTAATTGATTTGACATTTACGGTGATGGTGGTTTGCATGCCTAGTATGAGTGCTTCATATTTGGCGATGTTGTTAGTACAATCAAAATCTAGTTTGAAAGATGAAGGCATAGGTTCACCATCAAGAGGAATGAGGATAATGCCTATACCACCTCCACGATGACATTTGGAACCATCAAAGAATAAGGTCAACTGAAAAAGTGGCATCATCCAAAGATATGGTAGCAATGGATTCATCTAGAAAATCAAAGTTAGAGGGTTGATCTCCAAAAAGGGGTGCATCTGCTAGTTGGTCATTGATGGTTTATACCTTGATAGATTTTTGGTGGATGAATTCAAGGTCAAGGTATGCAAGAAACATGATCCAATGTGTAACATGTTGATGCTGCTAGGGTTTGGCGTACATATAATGTAAGGGGTTAGTGTTAGTGACGAAAAATGTTTTGTGGTTGAGTAGGTAATGACGAAGTTTAGTGGGAGACAAAAAGTAAGGCTAAGAATTTTTTTCCAGCATGGGTGTACCTAGTTTTGTAGTCCAAAAGGGTACAACTTATGTAGTAAACTACTTGCTCCTGGTGTTGCGCGTCGCGATGAGTGATCATGGCACCTAAGGAAATGATCAGTAGAAGAAATGTATAGGTAAAAGGGTTGTTCCTATTTAGGGGGATATGAGTATTGATTGTTGAAGAAGGTATTGTTTTAAGGCATTAAAGGCTTTGTGGAATTCATCATCCCATTTGAAAGAGATGTCCTTTTTAAGGAGATGATGAAATGGTTGAAAATGGTCAGAAAGTTTGTGAAATAAACTGATGAATAGATTGCAACTTACCTTGATAAAATTTGAAGTTGACGGAGATTAGTAGGTGAAGGAATTTTGAGAATAGCCTTTACTTTAGCAGGATTCTACTTCTATGCCATGTAAAGAAATGATGAAACCAAGGAGATTTCCTGAAAGAACTAAAAAGACACACTTCTTAGGTTGAAGGTGAACATAATACTTGATGAGGTGGTCAAAGATGACCTTAAGGACTGTAAGGTGTTTGGCCTGATGTTTGGATTTGTCAAGAAGGTCATCTACGTAATCTTCTAATATGCGATGCATTATGTCATGGAAGATATAAGTCATAGCTCGCTGATATGTAGCACCATAATGTTTTTTTAAGGCCAAAAAGGCATGAATCGATAGCAAAAGGTCCCCCAAGGAGTGATGAAGGTGTTTTTGTGTTGGTCTTCTGGAGTGAGTAATATTTGATTATAACTTGAGAAACACATCCATGAGTGATAACATCTCATGACCGGTAGTGAGATCAACCAGCGTTTGTCAATGCATGGTAGAGGAAAGTCATCTTTGGGGGGTAAGCTAAGTTGAGGTTATGAAAATCCATGCAAATGCAAAGTCCCCCTATTGCAATTTTGTGACAGGAACGATATTAGAAATCCATTGGGGATAGTCAATGGGTAGGATGAAGGAAACTTGAGAGAAGGCATTGAAGTTATTCTTTGATAAGAAGGGAAATGTGAGGATGTATTTTCTGCGTAGCTTCTATTTTACTGGTTTGGATTCGTTAGTAATGGTATACGATATTATGGACCACAATGTTTGGGTCAATACCAGAGAATATCAGCATAGGACCAAGCAAAAAGCATTTTTATGGTCCCGAGAGGAAAGAAGTAAAAGCTTCATGTTCAACACCATCTAAAGATTGGCCTATCTTTAAGATGTATGGGTCGTCTTGTGTGTTAATGTTGATTTTGATGGTCAATTCATTCAACATGGTTTGTGTTTCAGAAGGACAATGACCTGTGAATATAAGAATCTTTCATACCAAGGTAGGTGAGGATAGAATCATCGTCCTGACATTGAACGACATTAATAAAAGGTGTATCATCATCGATCATGTTAGGATATAGGAAGGGAAGAGAAGAAGGAAGCCTCACCATCATGTTGATAATTCAGAGGTCCCAAGGAGGAATAGATTCGAAATGGACTCTGTGGGTGATGGTGTTCACAAAAAAAGTTAGAAATAGATTTAGGATCTATGGACTTTTCAGATGAGAATTGGTGAATGGGGTGGAGAAGGTTTATCATTCTCAATGAGTTCAATGTGGGCCCTTCTTAGAAGATGGTGTAGCAAAGCCAATGCCATTACGATATTTGTGTTTATGGGTGATACATGGGTTGATGATGACGGTCTTGTTCATAAAAACTGAAGCCAAAGCCTATTTCTGTGCATAGCGGTGAAGGAAAGTGTGGGAAAAGTGGGCGGTTAGTGAGATATTGGAGGTCAGATGAATAAGGGTCATGTTTGGGATGGCGGTTTCAGGTGAATAGGTGGAAGTATCAAATCCCCCATAGGTTAAGTTGGTCCAAATAGTGGAGAGGACCTCATAAGGGAAGAACTCTCCTATGCGAATAGTTTATAACGAGGATGTTGGCATAGGTTGTCTATACTCTTGCAAAGTGAGGAATGTTGTTGATATTGTAGATGTGGTACTACCCCAGAGTGAGGCATTGAAAAATACCATATCGAAGGGATCAGGTAGTAGATATGTGGGTAGCAGGGATAGATAAATTAATAGGTGAATTTAGGTAGGAGGTGTATTAGTTGGTTGAGAAGTAGATGGGCCAGTTTCATAGGCTACAAAAGTAGTAATAAGAATAAAAGAGTTAGGTTTGGAAGAGGTGGTGCAGAGAGCATTAGTGGTTAATGGGGTTATGGATGAAGGAGAAGTGGGGGGTATTAGTAGATGCCTTAACTAGTACAAGGATCATCGTTAGGTCGGTAAAACATGTTACAGGTTTTGAATGGTGATGGGTTAGATGGGATAATAAAGTTATGACCTTCATGTTCAGAATTTTACACAATGAGTGTAAAGTTGAAGGAACACAACCCATGGCGCGAATCCAAGGTCGGCCAAGCAACAAGTTATACTGGAACTCCCCCTCTAAGATGCGTATAAAATTCTTTGAGACAGTGCGAGGGCCTACTTGAACATGAAGAATAATGGTGCCAAGGGTGGAGGTGATGGCATCATTGAAGGAGTGCAACATAACTAGGTTTTTTTGTGCATGTAATTTGAAGGGATGTACATTTGATTGTACGTGTGGGAGGAGATGATGTTGATGCTAGCACCACCATCGATCATAACACATCATATGTGTATATTATGGATATAGATGGAGATGAAAAGGGTGGGATCAGGTTCATCTGATTGGAGAGGTACAATCTCCTCATCAGAGAAACTGAGGGAGGATACTTGATGAGTGGATGTGGGGGTAGAAGAAGGAGATGATTTGGTAAGCGAGGCCACATGGTGAGGGTGGTGATAATGGAGGCCACTGGTGTGGGTTCGTTAGGTAAAACCTCGATGGATTGTCAAAACCTCCATAAGGCCTTTGTTGATGAGTTTCAGAGGTTTGGACATGAGATCATACAAAGACATTTTTAGAGGGGATTGATGTAATTATTTTATTGTTGTACATATGGGTGACCCCTATCTAGAAATAGGGTATGTGGGTCCTTGAATGGTGATTTTGGGTGTGGGTGTAGATGGTATATTGGGCATGAGATTGGTTGATGGGCTAGTTGCTTTTTATTTTCCTTTGTCCTTTTGGGTGCGGGTGACAACTTGGACCATGTTAATCTGAGGGAAAGAGGTAGATGGAGAAGGTATGTCATGAGTAGTGTAACAGAATGATGGGAAAAAAAACCTAATGTGCGGGTAAGAACCTTGCGAAATGAGTAGGGAACACTGGCATTTGGGTGGTGGTTTGGCCAACTCTCTGATACGGACCATGTTGATCTCAAATTTTAGAGGTGGATAAAAGGGTTGTGGGGGGTGGAGATGCAGGTCATTGAAGAAGCAAGGGATGATGATGTGTGGTGATAGGTGAAGGTTGAACATGGTCCTCATCAAAAAGATCAAGGAAGATGATTTTTGAGAGCCTTATAACCTTCTACATCATGTCTTGCCACACAATGCTAGGCAAAAATTTTTAGTTTCAGGGTAAGTGCAGGAAGTTGATGGACATCATCCGTGGAAATTTTCTAATATCAACAGGGATTATTAGACATAATTGTAGGAATAAATTGTAGAATTGGAATCTGAGAAAAAAATGGACCTTATTAACCTTCTACTTGGTATCATGTCCTAGCACAATTTGGATGACGATTGATATATATATTTTTCGTAGGAACTAAATGGATTTAGTTTCATCAAACCCTTTTAGCCATTTGGGTTTGGTAGGGGGTCTTAAACGTAAGGAAAAAGTCTTAAAGACCTACTATTAGTAAAAAATTATAAAATGATATGTATCCTCTTCTATTCACTTTAAAAATCAGTATTTCAACAAAGCTAATAGTGATGACCATTTTTATGAGTCTCTGGTTCAAGTCCGCGGAAGGTTGGCTATGTCCAATGTCCCCCAACTTGGTGCATAGGAGGGGGTCGTAAGGCCTACCAACGGAGAATGTTGGCATGGACCCTAATGGGAAGTGAGTGTGGGTTTGGGTAAAGGTGTGGATGATTGTGAGGGAAGAGGCCTTATAGGAGGGGGAATGGGTTGGACCACTAAGTTTGGTAGGTGGTACTATCTTAGGTTTTTGACGGGCATCTTCTTGGGTAAAGGTGTGGTAGAAGAGCTAGCAATGATAGGTGTTGTTGGTTTAACTACCTTTTTGGAGGGTAGTGGATTCTTGTCCTTGGATTGCACCTTCTTGGGTAAAGGTGAGATGGGGAGTACGTGATGCAGAAGGGAAAGCAAATGGTGGAAGAGGATGGGTTACCCATGGGGACAATAGAGTTGTAGTGGAAGTGGTTGGTAGAGGCCAGATAGATGGTATGGGTTGAAGTCGTATAGGAAAATTTGGGGTTATAGTAACTGGTGGGGTATAGGTGGTAAGAAAGGTACATAGTGAGGGAAAGGGTGTTTGTTGTGAAGGTAAATTGGATATAACAAAGGGTCGTGATGACAAGGTAGGTTGCTTAGCTTTTGATTGGCCTTGGGTAGGAAGGATACTTGGCCAGGGTTGATGGGTGAGGTTCCTAGGATGGACAAAAGGGGGTGTGAAGGTGAAAAAGGTGTGGTAGGTGACACTGGTGTATATGGCCTAGAAGGTTGGGTCTTCCTTCTAGGTGGAAGAACAAATTTTGGATTCAGTGGGTTTGGGAAGACATGGCTAAATCCAATTTGATGGGTGGATGGGTAAGGCTTGATATCGGCATGACACCCAAGGTAGTGATGGGTCTAGATATGGATGAAGATATAGGTGTGGGTAGGTTCTTAGGCATAGGAATGGTTTTAGTCATGGGTTAAAAGTTTGGATGCAGGTAAAGGTGATGAAGAAGAGGCCATTTTGACAGGCATGGTCAGGGTCGATTTTGGTTGCTGGAAATACCTTTGGATAGATCATGGAGGTATCTTTAGGAAACATTTGCATTTGAGTCAAAAAGGGGATCTGAAGACATCCCCAAAGCATGGAATTATCCACGTAATCCAAGTGATCATCCAGTTGCAAAAATGGGACTATTGTAAGAGGAGATGCAGTTGGTTTGGTGGTAATCCCTGTAAAATATTTCTATGAGATAAGGAATTGGTTAGCCTCAGACTCTATGGGTAAAAGAGCTGAGAAATTAGGTCAACGAGATCCTGAAATGCTGATGGAGAATTGTCCCCAATAGGTAGTGGCATGTCTGAAGAGTCTCCCATGGGTAGGAGAGATGGTAAGTGGGGTGAGGTATAGACTTTATCTTTTGGTGGAGGAGGAAAGGCGATGAATGATTCTCTTGTGGGGTGGGAGAGTTAATATTGTTGATTGTTCGGTAGGTTGCGAGGTAGATGGTGAAATGACATCAACAGAAATCATGGAATCCTTCATGAGTGTAGGGGGAGATGAAGGGGAACTCCTCTGAGGGTGAAGGAGTGGAAGAGGTATGCTCCTCCATGGGTAAGAGGAGCTCATGCCAGAATTTCCTGTCGATAGAAAAAATAGGTGGAAATTGAGGAACGACTGGTATGATATCAAAACAATAGTGGACTTCACAGACATTAATGTCGTTGGTTGAAGGTTCACTATTTTGATTAGATGATGGTGTATGGTTAGGGAATGACTTCTTAAAGATATGTAAGTTTTGATTTGCTGGCACATTTGGGTTGTCCACGATGAGATCTCCATTATCTAACATCTCCTAGACAATGTTCTTAAAAGTTATGCAATTACCATCACTATGGCCTTTGACACGATGATAATTATAATAGTCATGTTCCTTATACCATGTAGGCATAGGACAAGCTGGGATCAAAACCAGTATGAGGTTTTACAAGAGGAAGTGCAATGGCTCTAACTTTAAGAATTTTTTCCAAGACTAAAGAATAGGGCTCTCCAATTGGAGTGTACTTTCGTTGTTCCCACTGGAACTGAAAAGTATGAATAGGGGAAATATTGGAGGAAGGTTTGGCTTGATTAGATGGATGAGATGGACCATATTTGAGAACTACCGTATTGGTAGATCCTTTTGCTTTTGAATAATTGTTTTGGGGTTTTGAAGATGAAGAAGAATCATTTGATTTGAACGGGGTGTTCTTGTTTCTGTAATTGGATTTTATTTTCTTCAATGACATGAATTTCCAACTTTCATGCCATGGTGAATGCTTCATCGAAGGTACTAAATGTTTTTACCTACAGAGTTGGTGAGATGTGTCTAGCACAAGCTCTAGTGAACAAATCTATAAGTTCAGCTTGAGGTAACTGGAACATTAATTGGTTGATAAGACTTCACCAGTGAGCAACGAAATCTGTGATAGATTCATTGTCATATTGTCATGTCGAATATAGGTTAGTCATGGTGAATTTTTTGACTACATTGATTAAGAAGTGGTCTAGGAATGCTTGAGCCACTTGGTTAAAGGAGTAGATGGAATGTCTAGGTAAACTGCTGTACCAATCTAAGGCAGGTCCCGTTAGGAACATGGGGAATTTTCATAGGAGTAAAGCATTGTCATGGGAAATTAGATAGCACCCATGTTTGAATGACTGCAAGTGTTGTTGTGGGTCTTCTTTACTATTGAAATGGTTGAACTTGGGCATTTCCCAATGCATGGGGTATGGGTGAATAGGAATAGATGGATGAATAGGCTCATTACATATTTCATCATAAGTTAAGGAGTTATGAGAGCCGGAAACTGATGCTTCTAGTGTCTGCATCTTTTCCATCATCATCCTAATGAGGTCATTGGTGGGTTGTGAGGAATGGGTGCCTCCTATAGTAAATGGAGGTTGATGATGGGTGTATGATGTGGATGGCATCCTAGTACACGGGGGTGCCAAATATGAAAACTGTGAAGGGGGGATACATACATGTGGAAGATACCCCGAATAAGAGATAGATGAGATTGGGGGTTGCTAGTGATGTGTGTAAATAGGTGGGGTAGTCATAACGACTCTCATGGTAATCAGGGGTAGAGACTGAGGGATGGAAAGGAAAATAGGTTTTGAAATGGGGTGTGGGTTGCCAACACCAAGGGTGGTTGTGATGCAACTGGTATATACGAGGAAAAGGGGGAAGATGGGGCCATGCTCAAGGTGGTTGGTGAAGGAATGGTTGACACCATGGGTGCAATAGACGTCATTGGTGTAGTAGCTATAGCGGATGTGGGGCCTAATTGAGATACCACAGGGGGTAGGGTAGATGAAGGAAATGCTGAGCTAGTGGTAGCTAACACAGAAGTGGGGGTGAGGGAAGGAGGAATAGATACATGCATGCCATATACTAGTTGTACTAAGGAGTCTCAGGTAGATGAGTGGGAAAGATAGTATTGTAAGGCCATGTAGGATTCTGGTCAAGGAGTCTTGTGAACTCCTCACCTGGTAGAAATGGTGATAGGTTGAGTTGGATCCATAGGTGATAAGGATGGAAGGTGGTGATGGGCTAGGTGGGAGTGGATGAAGACTAGCGTGAAATATAAGGGTGTTGGCTTGGTTGTGAGTCAACACCATGTGAATTAGTGTATTAGGTTAATTGTATTCTGTAGATGACACAGAAAATAACAGGAATGGAAAATAATAGATACTGGTAGGTGGATTTGGTCAATGTTTCAATTAAAAATCAAAATAGGGAAACCTACATCGGTTAAGGTGACCGATGATGGTTAAAGGGGACCGATGATAGTTACAGTAACTGGTACCCGATTACTGTGGAGAAAACACCATTTTGAGAAAATGAAGTAGAACTGATGAAAATGAAATGGGGAAACTGTACTTGACAGTGATATCAGAATGTTGGGAATATGATGATGTCCTGAGGACTACAAATAGAAAAGAGAAGGTGATGAAATCTATTTTGGGTAAAATAACCAAAAGAGTTGGTAACCAACACCAGTCAGGTAAACTGACAATGGTTAGATGGGAACTGATGACGGTTGCTGGACCGACACCGGTTACTGTGAAATCTGAAGAAGTGAAGAAAAATGGATTTTGTAAATTAAATCAGATGAAGAATCAACCAAAAGATCTAAGATTGATAATATGAGGCCCCAACACACTTAGAAATATTCAGAATACTCCAAATATGATGGTGGAGTGTGAAAGGAAGAAGAAAATGAAGAAACGTAATCCTCACAACTCAAAACAAAATTCAGGAAGAAAGCTAAGAAAAAAACATAATCCTATGAGTGAATTTTATGTTACTTTAGCTTATGCTATTTGAGACTAACTTGTGAATTTAGAACAAAGTTTTTTGGTTGGGAAGGATTTCTATGAAGAGGAAATCTAAAGGGGAGGTTTCAGGTTATGTTTTGGCGGGGGTGGTCCTTTCTCTGAGATAATGACTGGATAAAGAAACCAGCTGGGCGCCTACTATCAATCCTCTTATTGTGTGATCTTTGACAACTTCTTCCAGGTAAGGTGTTGTTTAAGAAGATGTGTGAATTCATATTTGTGTAGTTTGGCAAAGAGAGAGAAGAGAGAAAGTTCTTTCTATGATTCAATTGTGTCAACCATCAAACTGGGCATGAATTCCAGCGTATAGGTTGCCCTCAGTTTTAAATGTGAGCTAATAATGCAACATACAAGGATGAAATGTAATAAATTTATAACCCAAATCGACTGTTATATTCGATGTAGCAAATGATGAATAGGAGAGAGGATGATTTTCACTAATGTAGAAAGAAAGAAGAATGATTCTTTTTTTAAATGCACCAAAAGAAATGTTTCATTTAGAGAAATTAGAAAGAAGGAGTAGATTACCAGAGAAGAAGATTTAGTGAATAAAAATTTAGAAAGGAAACACACAAGATGCAACCTATATGAATAGAAAGAAACCCATAAATAAGGGTCCCATCGGGCGTGCCAAAATGTTTCACCAATAAGTTGCATAAGTATGAGAAAAACATATAAGGTAAGGGTGAGGAGGAATACATGTGAATGAAGGTGGAAGGTAGAGTGCACACATTATTGATTTCCCAATGTTGATTGATTGCGAGAACTTCCTTTTTTCTAGGAGGAACTACCTGTGAATGCAAAACAAGACCACAAGAGGAATATTAAACAATATATGTTAGTGGAATGCCTAGCGTGTGCTAGATCCGGGAAGTGTGATACTTCCTAGATGGTTTTCAATCCACTATTTAATACAATTTAATGCAAGAAATAACGTAAGAAAATAACATCCTACTATAGTTGATATGATTTAGGTATCTCATTCAAATACAATAAGAAAATCTAATCTAACAGGTAAGGTTATGATCAGATCTGGAGGTTGGGTAGGTAGCCAAGGTGACTAGAATAGGTCAGGAATAGGTTTTGGATGGTTTGGGCTATTTGGGTGAAGGTTATTAGGTTCTTGTTATAGGAAGAATTACCAAATACAGAGACCGACATCATTCTGATATGACCTGATGCCGGTTGAGAGGGAAACCAATGACGGTTTAGGTTAACCAATGTCGGTAGAGGCAGACTAGTAGAAACTCAATAAAATTTGGTTTTGGTGATTCTTTGTGATTACACAGAGAATGGAGAATGATGGTTAGGTTGCCAAAGAAGCTGAGAATGCTCAGAGATATTTGGAGTCAAGTAAGGAGAGCTAGGAGGTTGTAGGTGGCTAGGTGGATGGATTGACAAGAAGGTGGGAAATGATGAGATGCAAAGGAAATACCAGGGCTTACAAAAAAGATAAAGAAACTAATCTAAATAAGTATGGAATGATGCAGATCCAAATGACACTTACTTGTATTTATAGACCTGGTCAGTTGGATGGGGGTGATGGTTGATCTGTGAAACTAGTGGTCAGTGCCACGCCAGTGCTTCCTCGAAATGCTACCGTGAATGCCAATGTCTTCAGATCAGTCTTGGTGTCAGATATGGTGGGTCTGGATGTGAGAGGGCTCTAGTTCGTGCTTACATGCAGGTATCTCTCTCTCCAAACTCGAATAATTATTCCAACCTCTGGAACAAGGTTACCAAAATGAATATATGGTAACTGATGATAGTTTAGGTTAACCGGTGTCGGTTTAGGGTTAAATGACATCCATTTAAGGCTAATTGACATTGGTTATGGTGGGAAATCCTAGGTTTGCAAAAATAATAGATCTTGGCTATATTTTTACCAGTTCTTCTCGTTGGTTCGGGTCTAAAATGGTATTTTCCATGTAAATAAGTGTGAATGCTGTTAGAGAAAGAATAAGAATCTAGTGTTAGGGTTAGACTAAGTCTCAGTTAGTTATGGTAAGTAGATATTGAGTCCTAGTTAGAATGAACATGCTAAGAATAGGTCCATGATGAGGTGTCTAGGTGAGGACATTAATTAAATAAATTAATTCAATTAATCATGTGCACTATGGGATATGAATATATAAGGTATGGTTTATTTAATTAACGAGGTTATAAGGGTGATACAACCTAATTTTTGTTTCTACATTCTATAATGGAGCGCTTAGCTAGGATGTTAGTGCCAGGAACCTTCATCCCCTCTGGGTGCCCCAATCCTCTTTACACTTTACTCTCACTTTTGGGTCATTTCTAGCCATTTGAGCATCTATCTTTTTGGTAGTCAATCTTTTCAAGGTTAATTATGAAATCCAAGCAAAGGAATCATATAAATATAAAGTTAAATGTGATCATAATAAGGGACCAAGCAGTAAACACTAGCTATCACCACCTAAGGTTACATCCATCAAGGATTCTATTGCTCCATTTACATCTATCTAGTTGTATCACAAGAGACAAAGGATAGTTATTTTGCATCACACTTCACAAGAGGGGAGCTTATTCTATTCCATGCACACATTATTTACATTCTACATCTAGCTACTTGCTCGCTGCTTCAAGTGTGACACGCACAAGAGAAACCTAGGAAAAAATTTCTACACACACAAAATTACATTGGGTCTGAGATGTAGTGCAATGCTCACCTGTAAGACCAACATTGTGGCATCTAAGGAAAATTTGAAATATTCATATGCATATTTATTTTTTTAGGGTTTTCATACTTTGGTTTTCAGGTGATTCTTCATTGCAGGTCTACTGTGACATCAACGAACTAGGTGCGAAATACAAGAGATAAGAAGCGAGGGATTCACACTATTTTGTGACTCTGTGAAATTGGATTCCAAACTTCCCACATAGACTAGGGCGCCAAGATTACATACCAAGGTTCCCTAATCCCTTTTCTAGGCACCCCAGTCTAGCCAAATCTCTAGGATCTACATTTTCTCAGGATCCTGTATGATGGTATCCCATTCCTATTCATCAGGTATCCACTACGACATAGTACCGCAAGATCTGTGAATCATCTAAGGCTCTTCCAACCCTCTTTGCACATTAGGGTTTATACATTTCATTGCTTAGTTTGTTTGAGTGTATTTCAGTTATTTCATTTCTTATTTATTTACTGCAAACTTGAATTAGATTAGGCTAATATATTATATATTAGCATAATAATTTGGGTGAGCCCACATTCGAATACCCTTAGGTCTTTCTTTTTCTTCCATCATGGCTCCTAAGGTCTATCAAGTCTCTTTGCTTTAATTGATTCATATGCACCCATCTTGTAAAGACACTCTCCAAAAAAACCTAGAGACTATGTATCTTCCTATAAACATGTTGCATGATCAATTCAATGCTATTTTAGATCTTCTTTCTTAGGACTATCTTGATTCCAAATCCAATCAATCTATTTGCAAATCCTTCCAAGCCCTTCATTCTTTATTTCAAGATAATTTTCAGACTATAGAATCCATGATTACATCTCTAAAATTTGAAATCCAACATCTTAAGGACGCTTCTTAGGCTCATGTTTGTTCTCCTTCTATATCTAATATTCATTCCATGTCTTCTACATGTTCTCATATTAGTGAACCTAAAATATTGTTTCTCCCTGCACCTCTCAAGTTTTCAATCAATGATAAGAAACAAGACATTTTCCAAAACTCATAAATCATCAATTAATCAGCTTACCATATACTCATTGTTATCCTCATTATCGAATTGCAAAATATAAAGGTCTTCCATATTGAAATTATCATCAACTCAATAGACATAATGAAAATTATTGCTATGCCTTACAAAAAAGAATCAAACATCTTGAGTGTCAAGGTTTCATCTCATTTAACATACAATGTTCTATTACATGGTCCTCTCCACTTGTTACATCTCAATGGGTTCTTACATCTGATTCGTCTAATGGGCATCATGCCATCAACTATAAGGAAAGTCAACCCCTCAAAATCAATAAAACACCTCCTCTCGAGTCATCTATGATATCACCAAGTCAACCAAGGATTTTTAGTGGCAAATATTCATAATTTGGTGAATATTCCATTTTAGGAAAATTTGTAAAGGTGAATTTTTTGGAGCAAGTAAGTGTCCTGTTCGCCTAAAATGTAAAGTACATTTTTTAGGGGTTAGCTTTGCCAACCCCTTGAAAACATTTCCTATATAAACCTAGGTGATTCATTGGGTAGTTTACTACTAACTTACTACTATCTTACTAAGGTTATTAACATATCAAATATCATGAATTTACAGGGCATGTTGTTGATGCACGACATGAGGTTGTTGATGGGTGAAAATCATGTGTTAAACATGATAGGAGGCTACAAAAAAATGATAGGGGATTTGTATTTTGTAGTCGTGAAATAGTGAGTTTGCTGGCGTGCGACAAAAAGATTGTTATCATGCGATATCACAACATCCTTGCTTACACGCGACAACATGGTTGTTGTCATGTGAAAACAACCTTGTTGTCATGTGAAAATGACTTTATTGTCACTTGAAAAAAAGGTTGCTATCATACGACATTAAAATTGCTGCCACACGACAATAACCTTACTGTCGCATGTCTGGAAAATCATGTAAATTTTTTTTACACCAACCCCAAAAAATTTGCCTATTTCGCGAAAGTGGTTTTAGGGATATTCGTCAGGGATTTTCCACCTTCAATTTCCCGAAGGTCTCTTAAAATGAACCCTAAAGTCAACATAAGCAACCTCCTTTAAAAATCAGTTCAACACCTCCTCCTCTCAAGTCATCCATAACATTACCAAGTCAAATTATGCAACCAACTCTAAAGATCAGTCCACCTTCTTCTCTTATCAAAACTTATGAAGCTTCATCAATCCCACACATGCTCCAGCCAATCAATTTTGTCAAAATAACTACTCCTACTGATGGCCAAGACAGATTTCAAAATTTTCCAGCATCGCATGGTACTACTATTTCTTTGGTGTACCATTATGTTGACCCTATCTTATCACGACATAGAAAATTCTCTCCCATAATGGAATGGTACCTATTGCATCGCTTCATAAATATCCATCATTGACACACACTTGGGGGGGAATCACACTTATTTACCACCAACATTTACAAGCATATTATTTCCTCATCACTTCAAAACTAGTCTATCACATAAACTATATACATCGTGATACACACTTGTATTGTTATTACCCGATGAAACACTCTTGTTCTTCAGTTCACGCTTGACTATTGAGGGCATCCTATACACATGAACCTACCACATCACATAATAGACACTACCCATGGAAAATCTTCACACATCTTACAATTTTATCATCTTACATCATACATCATACATCTTGTGCTTCATACATCATACACATTCTACACATACCTCAAACATCTTAAATTTATACTATACATCCTACATTATACACTACACATTACACACAACATGAAGAATTATCATCACCACATCTACTACACATATCTACTTATACGTGGTGCACTCACTACCCAATGAAACACCTTAGACTCACGGTCCATACTGGACTGTTGAGGGTATACATTACAAATGGATCCTATCACACTCACACATTCAGCCATTCAATATTTGTCCTCATGTGACATTCCTAGGTTAGTGATACATGCCATAGGATATATCATCACTTCCCCTAACATCAATTAGTGATATACTCCATAGGATACACCATCACTCTCATTTACATCATTTAGTTGTATACGATTTTGGCTAATTCACCACTCATGCTCATCTTGTAGTGATATACGCCAAAGGATACATCATCACATACTCTAGTACCATCACAACTTATTTTGATCATTCTTTACTGATATACTCTATAGGCTACATCATCACTTTTCGTACTCATCTTTTAGTGATATATGCTTTTGACTAGATCATCACACATGTTCACACCTCATCTCTATGTCATCACTACACATTCATCACACCACACTACATACAACACATAATTCAACCATTTCTTGATGATGCACTCTCTTTTATGGTTCTTTCTTGATTGCTAAGGGGGCATAATCAAATGAACCTCACTGCATATAATTCTATTCACTCAGGGGGCACGTGGCTCTTATCATTCAATTTTCATTCCATTCCATCCATCCATAGCATATTATATATCTTGGTTACATTACTCTTGCTTATATTTACTTGTATATGTTCACATTATTACGCATGCTAGATAGATATATTGTATGTCATTATATTTATTATACACACATGCACATTCACTTGCCTTCTAGTTGTGATCATAGGTTCTATAGATCCATTACATGCAACATAGATGCTTGGCGCAATACCTAGTCCCGGTCCCAAAGTGGCTCCTGGGGGCATCCAATTCCGTGCACTATATGTGCTATTGTTTCATTTTGTTTCATAGAACACTACTTTATCGATTATACACGCTTTTGACATACTTGTTATATTTCTAGGGTGCTAATAAGTGTTTCATGTGCAACATTTATTTTATAGGATTACTTTCCAACATGGTTTTCAGTTACATTGTTTGTACATGTTTGTCATTATATGCCTTTGTTTGTGGGATTTACCCTTTGTCTTGTGTGCACTCTTGTATGATTTTTTATTTGTCAGCCTTGATTTTATTGTGACACCGTGAGTGTTGTCCCATGTTTGCAACCCACTTTTCATGGTCTACATTGTCTTCTTGCGTGTTTTATCTTACACATTTTTTGGTCTAGCTTACACTTCATCTTATATATGCATGTTTGTATTTTCTTGTACTAACACTTATTTCCTAGCCACTTGTTTGCGTGTGCCTTGGTTTTTACCAAGCACATTCCCTTCCCCTTACAGGGCATAATTTTAGTTTTAATGGTTAGTCCTCTTTAGGGCCACTCCTCCATCTGCGACATCACATGCACTCCCAAAGAGGGGGGCATAATTTGGGTGAATGAATTACCCAATAAAGGGTATACAAAGCACAATACTAGTCTAGTTTAACAAAGTTCAAGACTCAGGATCATACTTGGGTCCTTAGTTACACAGTGAGTGGGTTCATTACAGTCTATAGAACTCCATACAGAATGGATTTTATAGGGTAGATTGCCCTTAACATTCTAGGGAACAGTTACATGTTAGAAGATAAATCAGACCTTCCTCTCTACACTACTTTGACCATGGCGTTGGATCGTCCAAAAAACCAAATAGTAGAGAGATATCTATAGTTTTGGGAAGTGGTTATAGCTTGGGGGATAAATCATACTTTCCTCCCTACACTTCTTCAGCCAGTGGCATGAGATCTACCAAAAAACTCGCACTTCATCTACAAGATCCTTTCTACACCCTCTTTCTCATCATGAATCAGTTGTAGTTGTTCCTTTTTCTCATTTTCAAAATTTACTTTTTCATACTTTCATTACATGATTTTTACATACATACATGCATATTTACACACATTTTTACACATATACATGCACATTTGAGTACTTGATCATCTTCTCTTTTGCAGGTCCATTTGTATGGGAAGAAAGCAGTTAACATCACACACATCGACATTAACATGCAGGTACATCTTATACATTTGCATCTACACATGCTCTTCCACCCTAGGTTCACTCTCATCACCTTTTTACACTTTTGCATCTTTAGTCTCCATGCTCCATATTTTTTACTCCACGTGTTGTCTGGTCCCTCGGCACATTCTCTAGATCAATATACATGGATATCAAGTACGCATCTCTATCTATTTTATGTTAACGAGTGTTCCACTCACCAACATAAAGTAGGGAAAAATGTAGACACAAACTCACACACATGGGGTAAATATCTAGTCTCGATCACATAATACTATTCATATGGTTCATAAGCAAGAAAATTACTGATTAACCCATGTCTTTGGCCATCTTTCACTATTTTCTATATCTACTTTAAGTCTTGCACCTTTATTCTCCCACTCTATCTTTTCATACTTTAGTTTTCCTTGTCTCCTCTGGGCACCCCAATTCTCTTTACATTTTACTCTCACTTTTCATTACTGGAGCGCCCAGCTGGGATGCTAGTGCCAGGTTTCCTTGTCTCCTCTGGGCACCCCAATTCTCTTTACATTTTACTCTCACTTTTAGGAGGGGAGTTTATTCTATTCCATGCACACATTATTTACATTCTACATATAGCTACTTGCTTGCCACTTCAAGTATGACACACTTCCACACAACACACACAGACGTGAACCGGCCGAACATCACTATCCAGCCAATCATTTGAGCATCCTTAGAATATATTTAGTGTCACCCTTTTTGGGGTTAATTATGAAATCCAAGCGAAGGAATCATATAAATATAAATTTATGTGATCATAATAAGGGACCAAGTAGCCCCGCATCAAATACTAAGCACTAGCTATCACCACCTAAGGTAGCATCCATCAAGGTTTCTATTGCTCCATTTGCATCCATATAGCTCCATTAAAAGGGAAACATGATGGTCACAAGAATATCGACATCCCTCCAATCAGAACCAAGTCCCCTTGTAGTATTTTGCATCACACTTCATAGGAGGGGAGTTTATTCTATTCCATGCACACATTATTTACATTCTACATATAGCTACTTGCTTGCCACTTCAAGTATGACACACAAAAGAGCAACCCAGGGCCTTGAAATACAATTCCACACACACACACAGAGAACATCACATCCAGCCAATCATTGCCATCCTTAGAATATATCATGTAAGAATTACTTCTGCCATCAAACATCACACCATCACCAGATCCCCCAGTAGAGATTATTGTCATCCCCGCCAAGGGTAATCCTAAAAAATCAAAATATAAAGACCTTGGCATCCTTCTATAGCGGTCCCTTGGGAATCCTCACAAGAATATCGACATCCCTCCAATCAGAACCAAGTCCCCATCCTCCATCTTGGGATCAGCAATAAATCTATCTTAGGCCCCTCTTCTTTATCACGATCCACAACATGTGATTTTCTCCTAGGACAAACTCCTTCCTCTAGAGTACCTTCATCTACCCAGCCATCAAAGCCTAAATTTACCACCAAAAATTCTTCTTCCAGACGTCCTAGACCTCGACCATATCCACCTTTACCTTTGCCACCATCTTATAGGAATTTTCTAAGTGCCCATATCAAATCATATGTGAAAGTCCTCCAATATTTTCTTCAAAATTCTACCATCAAGATTCTGCCTAATAGAGCCTTTGATCCCAACCATTTGAAGCCATCATGGTTCAATTCTCATCACATCTACACCTTCCATCATACCCAGGTCATGACACCAAGAATTGTAAGGCCCTTCATACTATCATCCATGATCTCATTGAGTGAGAGGACCTCCTCGATGAGTCCCCTTCACCATCTACTGCTTTATCCACAACAAAACCGATGCCTTTCACCACATCTCCATCAGATCAACCTCTTAATAAGGGTCCTCCCTTGTTCATTGATACCATTCTCGTTGATACACCATCTTCCTGACATCTATATCCTTTGACATTTAATATTGTATCCATATCCCTTTTGCTGGGAAACATATTTCCCTAGTTTTTGGTCTTTTAGAACCTTTCCTCTCGTTTCCATCGATTCGTTCTTCTACACTACGAGGACTTATTTTTATGACTTTTATGATCATGGATTAGTTCCTTTGCATATTCGGCATCATCCTATCTCATCCACCTTGGTTCATCTGATCACGCCTTCTATCTTCTCTTCCTATGACCATCTTTCTAGCCATATCTGTGTATCCCCTTGGAAGTACCATGGCTTTGAACTCACCATTGTGGTGTCTATTGCACAAATCTTTATTTAGCTCATTTCCTCTAATATGAATTTATCTTATTTCCTCAAGGGACCGTTTGTTCATCTTAAATGCATTCCACTCACATTCCTAATAAGTCACACTTGCTTTTATTATTCATTCCTTCATCCCACCCTAATGACCTTATGTGGCATTAATGTAGGCGATCTCATAACTAAATCAGAACATCACTACTTTAGAGAGAAGTCAATGTGGAAATTTTTCCCCTAACTGGATCAGACCATACATTATCATGCATTAGTATGGGTCGAGAGACTATCGTTTCACCTCCCTTGATGATAAATTGGAAGTGGAACCACTTAAATAATTGCACTTGCAACTATTCTATTATTAGCATATTTAACAATGTGCTCCTAGTCATGATTTCAGATCATTCCTCCATCTTATCAATTTCAATTTTTCATTGTGATAATTTGGAACTATGTGGTCTTTCATCATTTCCTAGATGTGGCCTTAATTACGGGCACGACGGCTCTTCCTGTAGCATATTCCTTATGGATAGGTTATCCCCTTTGGTGGGAACTCCGTGATCATCACATCCATCTTCCTCTTATTCACCTATTGGAACCATGTAAAAGGTCCAGGGGTGTCTCTTGTACACTCTTTATCCCCTCCTAAGTGGTCTACTTAGCTAGTCTCAGCTCTCCCCCATGAAAAATAAAAAATCATGGATGCTCAAATAAAAAATGAAGTTATAAAAAACAAACTTATCCCTCAAAGGACAACTGTTCATGCAAAAAAGGAAAAAGAAAACAAAATAAAAGCATGAAATCAAAATATAAAATAAAATAGATAGACCGATCCCTCGAAGGATAGCTATCATTTATTCTTTCCATCTTTATACATTGTAAAAAAGTAGACCATATCCTTGAAGGATGGCTACTCCCTATGGAATTTGAATGCTTCCCGCATTGACGAACATTCCATTTTATCAACATCCTAATAAAGTTTCCCGCATTGATCAACTTTCCGTTTCCCCTTCCCAGACATGGGGTATATTTTTAGGGAACACCACTTTTTGGAGAACCCTCATTCCTCTGTACAAGTGCATCTCAAACCCCTTTTGTCATGTCAATATTAGGTCTATGAGAGCATATCATCCATCATTTCCTTATGATCTATCAAATGACTAACTATTATTGGTTATTTTCTAACATGTGCTTTGGTTGCATGTGCCTTGCATTACTTGATCCCCCTCTTGTTTACCTACAATGTAGTTGGAGGAATGTTTTCCTCACCTGTTTCTCGCTATAACATAGTTTCGTTCACACCTATGGGTAGCCACTGTCGTGAAGTTTTTTTATTCCTAGCCCCATCACATCTGTTCCTTAACACTTCTCTCTTCATTTCATCTAATAACACATTTTTTCTTAATCATGTCCACTTTTAATTTGCTTTCATTTTACCCATGTAAATTTTTAACCATCATCATCAAATCTAAATAACATGGAGCACTTAGTCCTAACATCACACATTTGTATCCATATTCACATTTGAATCTAAAGTAATCATCTAATCATACATGTATTTCACCATCATGATTAAATTTAAATACAAAACATGTAATCCTAATCACCGCATCACACATCCATGTCACTAATCCACACATTTCACCATCATCATCAAATATGAACCAAACATGCATTTCAAAAAAACCATAATTATCACATCACATCTAAAATCATCATCCCATATAATATAAAATCATCACATCATACAAAAATCTAAAATCACCACATCATACAGAAATTAAAATCATCTCACCATACAATAAACACATGGTCAAATATAACACATAATGATCCATGAATCAGAATCATATATCATATATCATGTATAAAAAATGAGTGTCAATACATCATGGCCCTCTAGAGGGTTCCCTCAGAACTGAAATACTATAAAAATTAGTAAACAGTATGTCTGATACTCTCAGACCCTCTCCTCCAGGGGCAGGTATAGCCCCTAAACCCTTCGTGCCATCACCTCCTTCCTAGAATCCCTCCTCCTGCCTTGGCTAAGCCACACTCACTGAAATTCTTGATGGACCAACTCCAGCTGCTATCTGTCTCTTAAGATTATATCAGTAATGAAAACATATTTTACAACATGTGGATCACGATATCCTCATTATATTTATCCTCAGCAGCTAGTGCTAGATACCTATCCATCGCAATCATGTCAGAGGGAGAAATTTGTTCTGACCCATGCAGTGCTGCTTGAATTCCACTAGCCTACTCAATTGCTACAATGGTATCCAAATGTCCAAAGTGGGCCTTATAGGCCTCCTTATGCCTACAATGGTAGTAGTGTCTCTCCTGAATCACCCGATCTCATTCCAATATGACCACATACCACTGCTGTAGAGGCGTGTCTTGCTTTACCCTCATCTGATCCATCTCGACATGCAAGCGTACCACTTATGTATCCTCTTGTTCTCCCTCATTTCCACCCCCTCTAGGAGCCACCTCAACACATACCTCCATATCCTCAATCTCCTCCTCTCCTCCCTCCTCATCTCCCCAAGCATCCCATGTTGTATTATTCCAATCAGAGTGCCCAAATCCAAGCCCAACGTCATCATCATCATCATCCCATGCCGCATCCTCCTCCTTTACTGGGTCCACCATGATAGGGCTTGACAACTATTTGTCTAAATCCCCTCTCTTATACAAAATGGGATCATGTGGCACTAACTAAATGATCACCAACTGCCATCTCACTCTGTCAAAGTGCATGACCTCTATTATCTCAGGCCTCTATCCATAGACCCACTGTTTCTGTCTCATACCCTGAATCTCTACATCCACACTAGGCCAAGTGGGAAAATATTGGTACAGTCTCCATCTGACATGATCTACATCAAGCTCTACCAATATTTCAACATATTAATCTACCCATTTCTCTCCCCTATCTTTGAAGGTGTGATCGTACCTCCACCTCAGGGATCTAATCTCCAGCTGAATATGGTCCCCTGTGACCCATGAAAGTCCTGGTGGCCTAATCAATGCTATTTTCTTGTAAGCCCAACATTGAAGTAAAAATATGACTTCCAGACCTGATCTCCTACCAATCTTGTATCTAGCTAGCTCATGATAAACCTGAGCCAATAATGTGGTCCCAAATGAAAAAATTGTGTGGTGGTTAACAATGTCGGCCACTTCACTCGTCAAAACCTATGGAAACCAATCTCCTCATGAGTCTGGAAAATCATAACATGACACTACCATCATTACCATACAAATCAATCGGCTGCATGTTGCACTAGCCCCATATATCTTCTCATAAGAAAATGCCCCTGAAGAAAATATGATAAGGGATGCATAGGCTCCAAGCAGCCGTGTCAAAAATACCAATACGTCATTACTAGTCATGGGAACTATCTTCTCCCCCTTTATCGGTAGTTTGAGGATCCGATACACGTCCTCTAGGGTGATAGTCATCTGCCCTGTCCTAAACCAGAATGTACCAGTCTACCTATCCCATCTCTCTACAAGAGCAATCATAAGCCCCACATCTCGTGGGATCATCTAATAGTGTCTAAATCCATGGAATCTGACTATAAATAGATGGTCCTACTCAACATCTATCACGTCCCCTCTGATTTTATCGTAAAGAGCAGACACTTTGTCTATGAGATATAAGGTCTCTTGGGCCTGCAATCACAAGAAAAACATACACATATCAAACCCATGATTTAAAAATTCATTTAAAATGCATTAAATTTCAATACAAATCAAATCTAACACTTAATTTTTCAAATTCTACCCCAATCGATGCTGACCTAGGTTGGGTCAACGCATCCATGGTCAAATCAACATGCCCTAGGGTCCAAACGATGTTGACCCACCTAGGTCATCGCCAACTGTCCTTGACATCATCGATTTTTTTACAAAAAATGCAAAATAAATAAATAAAACATTATATTTAATCAAAAATTAGTGCGGTGTTTGTTACTCGCCATCCTTTGCACCCTCTGGTGCTTCCTCGCAACTCTGGCAGCCTCCATCTCTTAATTTCTATTTTCTCTCTTTTCTCTCTCTCATTAAGTTTGTGTGTGAAAATGCGCATCGTTGGATGACTCTTGGCTTATATAGCCCACTGACACCAGATCACCATCGACCCCCTTGGGACGCCGTCGATTGGCTTTAATTGTAGTCGATTAGCCCTTACAATTATAATTTTGAGCTTTTCCTCTCATCCTTGAACTCTTCCCTTTGGGTATTCTTCAAAAATTCCACTGTTGTTGACATAATTATTTCCCTTATGAGCATTGTAATTTATTCGTAAAGTCCACTGTTGTGGCCATATTTATCTACCTTTCCTTCGGGCATATTTATTTTTCCAAATTCCACCTTTTTGGCCATTTACCTATCCTTCTCTCAGGCATACTTTCCTTTTTTGAAACCCACCTTTGTGGTCACATCCTTTGTTCCTTTGGGAATTTTAATCCATTCTCTTTTTAGGGCATCTCATTTTGTAATCCTATCCAGTCTACGCACAAATTCCTCATTTGAGGCCATATTTCAACATTACATTCATTATTCATCAAGTCCACTCTTGTGGCCACATTTGTGCCTTTCATACAGGAACCATTATTTTTCATCAAAGTCCACCTTTGTGACCATAATTTTCCCCATCACGGGACATGATTTTACTATTTTTTTTCATTTTTCCTTTGCAGACATTCCTTTTCCCCACTTGGGGAATATTTTAATTTTTCCCTTTTACCTTTGTGGCCATACCTTCCCCACTTGGGGCATATTATCTCTTCATCCATCTTTTTCATCCATTGCCTTCTTGGCCTATTTTCATGGTCCCATTGGGCACCATGCCTTTTCATCCTCGTTCGTTGTGAATGCATGACCTTTTCATTCGATTCCTCATGTACTATAGATTTTACATACTTTTTCCATTTAGTTTCACATATTTTTGATGACTTTCCCATGACCCATTGGTCATCCCGACTTGTATCCATACTACAATGATATTCATCCACTCACTGGGCTGTAGAATGTTGTTTTCAGTCTCTGTTAAGACCACAATTTTCCCCTACCGATGTGATATTGGAGTCACTGCCATATTTTTTCATCATTATTGCGATCCATTTTACCTGGGAAATCTTTCCTTGGTTATTCTTTCACCCATATTTTCATCACCCACCCACCCTTTATTAAGATTTTTTTTATAATACATCATCAATTTTCCTTGACGTCATTAATCCCCCATTTGAGGGGGAGCTTATCATCAATCCTTTATCCTCATCCAACCCTTTTTATTATTATCTCGTAGCTTGCTACTGCAAACCACTCAACAAAAAGGGGAAAACTTATACACCTATATCTATGCTCTCATTCGCCGTCCTGCGCATATTTTAATTTAATCATCCTCAATCTCATCCAATCATTTATTAATTAATTAAGCTACATGTAAGTTAATTAATCATTTTAATATTTTACATGCCCAACTATCGCATCCACATTTATCTTATTAATTAAATAATTCCTATTAATTAATTAATACCCTCATCCATTGCCCCAACCAACTTTCTAATTAGGATGTTTTTATCCTAAATATCACCTTGCTTTTCTAGCTTTCATCCCATCTATTTTTATGCCCTAAATACCTTGGATTCATCCCCAAGTCATCTAATCCTACCAATATGCTTTAAATCATTTGACCAACTCTTTAAACTCATCAAACCCCACCTTAAATAAAAAAGTAATCATGTAAGGGAAACTTTCCCCAGTAATCGGTTCCAACAATCCATCCTGGTCACCGTTGACCCTATAAGTATGTTGAATTATTTCCATTTCACATGCAGTCACGAGAAATCTCTAGACAATTAAGCATTCAGATATCAACTAGAGCTTCTTCATTACTTCTAGAGCCTCTTGCAACATTCACAGACATCCCATCGATCATCTAACATGTTTTACATCACTCACGATCTTCCTTCATGAGATTTCTTGTTTTATAGTGATTTTATCAACTATTTCTATCAGATTATCTTTGATTTTCTTGGAGATTAACCTTTTACAGGTCTAGAGTAACATCCATCCATCACTCAGCCACCTCTAGTTCTAGTTCTAGTGCTTGCAGGTTGCCATATCTAACTATCTTCTTCTTGGCATCATCCCAATCCCACTACAGTCACCACTGATCCTCCCTAGTCACCATTGAAGAGGGCCTTGTCCTATCCAATAACCTATATAAATCCTCCTTTCTCTCATCTATCCTATCTCCCAGTCCTTGATTCTCTTCTATAGATCCTCCTACAGTAGCTACATGTCCTCATGAGCTTCCAGATTACTCCCAAACCTTGTAGGTCTGCATATTTCATCTAAAGATCTAGATTCATCTTCCCAGGTCACCGTCGACCTGCCTGTGTAGAGTCTAGGTCTCCATCGACCCAGACTAGGTAACCTTTATTTCACAGTTATTGTCATCTAACTATATTTTGATAAGTTTTTGTCATTTCCTATTTTAATGATAGTTCTGTTTCTGCATGCTTTTTACTTTCACATCCTTTCATCTAACAAACGGGGGTTGACATTTTCCAAGGAATTAAAAAGCTTCTTAGAACCACTTAGTCAAGTAACCTCCGCATTTATCTATCTAATCCAATATATTTCAATTTTGTAGATCTTATTGTAGCAGAGATCCATCATTCAACACCCGTATCTAGCATATGCCATCCGAGGTAACATAAACCATATATCTTTTTTAGTTGCTAGTTTCTTTAGTAACTAGTGCTTTAACCCCATTAGGAACGAGAAATTTAGACAACATTCCTGGCATGCCCAGTGGGACCACCCTTTAGGTGGTTTATTTCTTTTCTATATCTTGCTTTTTCTTGTTTGCTGATAACACTGCAGCATGAGGCCTTGCTTTATTGCTTGCTCGGTACGTGTCTTGGATCGCTCATCATTTGAGAAGTGTAGAAAAATAGGAAAAGTAGTACCCAATTATTATCCTTTTATTTATTTTCTCTTTTTGCATCATACCTTCCCTTTTTGTTTGTGTACTCATCGAACATCACATTTTGTTTTAGGCTTAAAAAGAACCTTCCTTTTGCATCCTGCTTGCGCACATAGTATAAATAGGGGTTTTAATACTCTGCATCTCAATCATCTTATCGCACACAACCTTAAACCTCATAAATAAATTAACACATCAAAACATTCATTGAATTGGTTCAATGATTGGGATTTGACACCCAATAGGAGACCATTTCAGATATTTCCCAGCCACAACTTACCTAAAACCATATATAGTTTTCCATCTTCTAGGTCCATTTATATCCATCCTATTCATAATTTCTTAATCAAAACATAAAAAGGAACTATTTTCTTGCTTTCCTGTTTGAAAAACAAATCCAAACTTTTCCTTGAGAATTTCTCAGCAGTCTTCAATGATCACATCCAAATCGTCAGTTGATTCTAAAGCTTCCTCTAACCCTATCTATGACTATCTTCACCGTAGATATCCTATCTCTCGACTATATCAATATGTAGACCTAGGTTTGTCCCCATTGCCTTATACTCCACCCTCATCTTTATCACCTTAGACCCCAGTGCCTCGTATCTCATCACCTTTGTCCCCATCACCCTTAGCATCACTTGTTTCTCCTTTACCACCTTTATCCCCATTACCTCATGATCTTCCTGGGTCATCCCACATTACCATACCCACCTCTCTTATGGATATTACTCATGAGAATCCCATCCATGATTTCCTTATCTGTAGGTATTAGTCAGTAGATCCTACTCCATCTTATGACATCTCTTCTCCTGTCTCACCGAGGGATACCCCCGATGAGCCTACCATATTTGACCTCCCCATTCTTGCCCTATCTCCATCATCTCATTATGATTCCACTTATCACCATACTCCTAAATCCTCCCAAACTACCCCATATTCATCACATGGCATCTTTAGGAAGCCATTTCACAATCCCCCACCATCGAGTTCATCTACTACATCACATCAATTTAACCCCTTCTTAATTAACACCATACATTAGACACCTATTTCCACATCAGTCTCAACCATTTCCTCATCTACTTCCATCCTAAATATTATGCCCTTGACCCCTTCTAACGCTATTCCTACATCCATCACATCTACAGTCACCTTTCCTACCTCCCTTAATTCTACCACTTCTCTTACAACCACATATAGTCCTACTCTCACTACATCTGCATCAACCTTAGCCGTAACTACCTTTACATCTGCACCTATCACCACACTTACATTGACATCATTATCACACATTTCCTTACCTATGACCACATCACGTCATACTATGTCTACCTTGACATCCCTATCACCTATCTCGTCACTTATGATCAACACGCTTAGCTCATCTTCTACATCCACATTTGTTGCTACACTTCCCCAATCCACTCATGTGCCTTTTGACACTCATACCTCTTTCACCTCTATCCTAGCCCATCTGCCATCTACAAAATATCACATAGACATTATCAACCACATGATCTAAACACTATTTTTTATATCTACTCCTACTCCTGCAGTTGATCCCACACTTGAACCTATTCAAACCACTACGTAAGATCCTATTCCCCCATCCACATCTCTTCCACCTTTACCTATTATACCATCTTTGGATTCCATACCAGTTCCCCTTTCTGTACTTCTGCCCAAACCTACCACATTGACTATCATGACCACATCCCCATTATATCCTTCTTCTGCTACGCCACCTTCATTATTCGAGCAATATTGGAGAATCCTTTAGTTGGAAGAAAATATAGGTGACCCTCCTATTTGATCTACTCAGCTAGACATCCCCACATCCAACCAATCATTATCCTCCTTATAATATGCAATGCAAAAGTTACTTCTGCCATAAGCCACCATGCCATCACCAGATCCCAAAATAGAGATTATTGTCATCCCCGCCAAGGGTAATCCTCAAAAATCCAAATCTAAAGACCTTGATGTCCTTCCACAGCGGTCACTTGAGTGTCCTCACAAGAAGATTTCCATTCCTCCAATCAGAACTGAGTCCCCATCCTCTATCTTGGGACTACATCCATCCATCTTAGGCCCATCTTCTTTATCACGATCCACAACATTTGATTCTCTCATATGAACAACTCCTTCCTCTAGAGTACCTTCATCTACCCAACCATTCAAGCCTAAATTTTCCACCACAGATTCTTCTTCTAGACCACCTAGACCTTGACCCAATCCATATTTACCTTTCCACCATCCTAAATGAGTTTTCTTAGTGCCCATATCAAATCATATACGAAGGTCCTCCAAAATTATCTTCAGACTTTTACCATCATGCTTCCACCTATCAGAGCCTTTAATCCCAACTGTCCAAAGCCAACATGGTTCAATTCTCATCACATCTGCACCTTCCATCATGCCCTGGGTCATGATACCAAGCATTATAAGGCCCTTTAGACTATTTTCTATGATATCATTGAGCGAGAGGACCTCCTTGATGAGTCCCCTTCACCATCTACTAATTTTTCTGTAGCAAATCCGATCCCTTTCACCACATCTCCATTTGATCAACCTCTTAATGAGGGTCCTCCCTTGTTCATCGATACTATTTTCCTTAATACACCATCTTCCCAACATCTATATCCTTTCACATCCACTATCTTATCCATATCCCTTTTGCTGGGGAATCATCTTTCCCTGATTTTAGGTCTTTTAACACCTTTCCTCTTGTTCCCATCGATTCATCCTTCTGTGCTAGGGGACTTATTTCTAGGACTTGTCTGATCATGGATTAGTTCCTTTCCATATTCAGAATCATCTTATCTCATCCACCATGGTTCATCTGATCGTTCCTTTTATCTTCTCTTCCTACAACCACCTTTATGGCCATATCTATGCTTTCCCTTGGAAGCACCATGGCTTTGAAACTCACCATTATGGTGTATATTGAAAAAATCTTTATGTAGCTCATTTCATCTAATTATAGTTTATCTTATTTCCCTAAGGGACCATTTCTTCATCTTAAACACATGCCACTCGATTTCCTAATAAGTTGCACTTGCTTTTATTTTCAGTCCTTCATTTTGTCCTATTGACCTTATGCAACATTAATGTAGGAAATCCATAACTAAATCAGAACGTCACTACTTGAGAAAGGAGCCAACATGGAAATTTTTCCCTTGACTGGATTAGACCATACATTATCACACATAAGTATGGGTCAGGAGTGTATCATTTATTCTCCCTTGACAGTAAACCAGAAATGGAACCACTTAACACATTGTACTTGTGACCATTCTATTGTTATCATATTTACCAATGTGCTCCTAGTCATGATTTCAGATTATTCCTCCATCTTAGCCATTTCTATTTTTCATCGTGATGATTTGGAACCATGTGGTCTTCTATCATTTCCTAGATGTGACCTTAAATAGAGGCACCACGACTCTGCCCATAACATATTACTTATGGATAGGTTATATCATTTGGTGGGAATTCCATGATCATCACATCCATCTTCCTCTTATTCACCTATTGGACCCATTCAAAAGGTCCAGGGGTGTCTCTTGTACAGTCTTTAACCCCATCCTAAGTGGTCTACTTAGATAGTATTAGCTCTAACCCATGTAAAATAAAAAATTATGGATGCTCAAATAAAAAATCAAGCTATAAAAAACAAACTGATCCCTCAAAGGAAAATTGTTCATGAAAAAAAAGTCAAAAGAAAACAAAATAAAAGCATGAAATCAAAATCAAAAATAAAATAGATAGACTGATCCCTCGAAGGAAGGCTATCATTTACTCTTACCATCTTTATACATTGTAAAAAGTAGACCATATCCTTGAAAGATGGCTACTCCCCTATGGAATTTGAAGGCTTCTCGCATTGATCAACATTCCATTTTATCAACATCCTAATAAAGTTTCCCACATTGATTATCTTTCTGTTTCCCCTTCCCAGAGTTGGGGCATATTTTTAGGGAACACCACTTTTTGGAGAACCCTCTTTCCTCTGTACAAGTGCATCTCAACCCCCTTTTTTCATGTTAACATTAGGTCTATGAGATCATCTCATCCATCATTTCCTTATGATCTGTCAAATGACTACCGTTAGTTATTTGTTAACATCAACTTTGGTTACATGTGCCTTGCGTTACTTTATCCCCCTCTTGTTTACCTCTAATGCATTTGGAGGCATATTTTCCTCATCTGTTTCTCGCTATAGCATAGTTTTGTTTGCACCTATAGGTATCCATTGTTGTAAAGTGTTTTACATCCTAGCCCCATCACATATGTTCCTTAATGCTTCTCTCTTCATTTCATTGAATAAAAAATTCATTCTTAATCACATCCACTTTTAATTTGCTTTCATTTTACCCATGTACATTTTTTAACCATCATCATCAAATATAAATAACATGGAGCATTTAGTCCTAAAATCACACATCTATATCCATATTCACATTTGAATCTAAAGTAATCATCTAATCATACATGCATTTCACCATCATGATTAAATTTAAATACAAAACATGTAATCCTAATCACCATATCACACATCCATGTCACTAATTCACACATTTTCACCATCATCATCAAATATGAAACAAACATGCATTTCAAAGAAACCATAATTATCATATCACATCACATCCAATCCAAAATCATCACATCACATCTAATCAATTATCACATCACATCTAAAATCATCATCCCATCTAATCTAAAATCATCACATCATACAAAAATTAAAATCCTTGCACCATACAATAAACTCATGGTCAAATATAACACACGATTATCCATTAATCAAAATCATATATCATATATCATGTATAAAAAATGAGTGTTAATACATCATGGCCCTCTAGAGGCTCCCTTAGAGCTGAAATACTATCAAAATCATTAAATTATATGTCTTATACTCTTATAACCTCTCCTCCAGGGGAAGGTATAACACCTGAACCCTGTGTGACATCATCTCCTTCCTGGAATCCCTCCTCCCAGCTCGGATGAGTCACACTCGTTTTGCTCCTCAATGGCTCAAATCCACCTACCGCCTGGCTCTCAACATGAACCCAATAACTAAGCATCTTTGACAACCTATGGATCACGATATCCTCGTAATATTTGGCCTCGATGGCCAACACTAGATACCTATCCATCCCAATCATACCAGGGGAGCCATTTGACATGACCCCTGCAGTGCTGCCTAAGTACCACAAGCCAACTCAATTGCTACAATAGTAGCTAGATCTCCAAAGCAGGCCCTGCATGCCTCCCCCTGCCTATGATAGCGGTCTCTCTCCTGAATCACCCAGTCTTTCTCTTGTGTGACCACATCTCATTGCTGTAGAGTTATGTCTCGCTCTACCCTCCTCTAATATAGCTAGGCATGCAAGTGTGCCACCTCTATAGCCTTTCCTACTTCCTCATCTCCACCTATCCATGAGCCACCTCAACATCTACCTCCATATCCTTAATCCCCTCCTCTCCTCCCTCCTCAGCTCCCCAAGCTACCCATGATACTAATGCAAATCAAAGTACCCAAATCCAACCCAAATGTCATCATCATCATCCCATGTCAAAACATCCTTCTCCAGTGGCTCCACCATGATAGGGCTTAACAACTCCCCATTCAAATTTCTCTCTCCTATACAAAATGGGATCTTACACAGCATTGACTGAATGATCCCAAACTGTCGTCTCACTCTGTCAAACTACATGACCTCAATCATCTCAGGCCTCCATCCCTAGACCCAACGTGTCCCATATCATACCCTGAAACTCTACATCCACACCAAGCAAAATGAGTAGATATCGGTATGTTCTCCATCTGACTTGATCTACATCAAGCTCTGGTAATCTATCAACATAGAAATCTACCCCTCTCTCTCCCATGTCTCTAAAGGAATGATCAACCCTCCACCTCAGGAATCCAACCTCCATCTAAATATGGTCCCATGTGACCCATGGAAGCCCTGGTGGCCTAATTTAATGCTATATGCTCATAAGCCCAACCGTGTAGTAAAACTCTGACATCTAGCTCTAGATCTCCTACTAGACCTATATCCAGCTAGCTCATGATACCTAAGTCAATAATGCGTCGCCAAATGAAAACATTGTCTGGTGGTTAAAAACATTGGCCACTACACCTGTCAACGCCCATGGGAAACCAAGCTCCTCCCGAGTCTAGAAAAGCATAGTAGGACACTGTAATCATCACCATGCAAATCAATCGACTGCATGCTACACCAACCTCATATCTCTACTCATAAGAAAATTTCCCTGAATAAAATCTGATAAGGGATACATTGACTCCAAACATCCATGTTAGAACTGCCAATCTGTCATCACTAGTCATGGGAACTATCTACTCCCCCTCTATTGGTAGTATGAGAATCCGATACACGTCCTTCAGGGTCATAGTTATCTCCCCTGTCCTAAATGAAAATGTACCAATTTTCCTATCCCATCTCTCCACAAGAGAATGCTATATCTTAGAAGTGCACCCTTGTTGAGAGATGACAACATGATTTCTAAGATTGATTTATCTCTCACTTCCATAGATACAATGGAAACACCTAAGGTATCTGGGTATACTTATTGTTGAGGTTAGTCTCCGGTATCAAGGCCATTTCCTTATTGATGTATCCTAAACTATTTTTTTGGGGTTTTAAGGGTAAAAAAATTGTTGTAACTGAATTGAAATGGGGTGATACACCAAATTTATTAAGGGATTTGACTGAGTATATGCACAATAAAATTGAGAACAAATTGCAAATGCATTAACCAATGGTTTTCAGTAGAATCTTAAAGTAAAACACTTATGTATTGAGGGATAAATCACAACAACATAGCAATTTAAACATGCACACTAAGACTATGCAGAAAACACCAGATTCACAACAAGGTAAGATAATTAAATCAGGGATTTAACATTCACAAGAGATAATAGAAACATACATACCACTACAAATAATTGGAAAGGCAATAACTAGTTCTAATTCAAAGGAAAAAAATGGAAAAAACATGATTCAACACTCCTACATCAAAAAATTCCTCATTGTGCCTTGCTAGTGCACATAATATATAGCAAAAATACTTCACCCTACCCCTCCTAAAAATAGACTACAGTCTGTACTCGCCCATGCATGATAATTTTAACACTTTATCATGAATAAATAAAGGAATAAAAATAGAAATGCTGATTACAAATGATGCATTAATAACTTTAGTTACAAAAAAACACTCTAGTCAAAGTGTAGTTGACTGTTATATTTTAAATACAATTAATATACTTGGGTGAATAAAAATTAGCCAGTAATATTTCATGTTTGCTGTTCAAGTCATCTCCCATGCAAGTGCATCTTTTTTATCTTCTTCTGCATGATGTGACACCCGTGCATAATCCTCTTGTAAATGATAAATTTGGCTTTATCTCTGAACAGTCATTTTGTGGAGGCATGTAAAAAATACATTATGTGCAAGTAAAATAATTCCCTTTGTATTCATACTAAGCAAACTAATTCCACTTGGAATGTGGGGACCGCATGTGCATGTGCACATGATCAACTTTTGTCTTCTTGCAGATTGTGGGGGCCACCTTGTGCATATGCAAAAATAACACTCATTTATTTTCCCTCTTTGATATTACATGGCATATGATTGATTCAAACAATAATCATTGTTTAAATATAATTAAGCCACTCTTTTGTTTAATCTATAATCACATACCTATGATAATGTCGTTATTAAATAATATGTAGCACGTGATTATAGTTTAGACCTTTATAAGGTCAATGCAATGATTTATTTGGGGATGGTCCCTTCCCCACGATGATCCAACCCATACTTTGATTATCGGTGGTATGATCCAACTCTAGTTTGAGTTGAATGTAACTCCAAGTTTTGCATTGATTCTGTAAAATGGATCTTGTCCTTTTATCTTGTAATCTTAACCTTGGTGGAGTTCACAGTGGTTGTGGTTAAGTTTGGATTTGTGTTGAATTGAGTAATGGATTCTCCATCATTGATCTCTATACCATTTATTCTCTACTGTCAATTACTGTACTCAATGGGTGAGATGTGTTGCATTGAAATTTGGCTAGGTATGGTCCATTGATCTTGGTACTTGTTTGATCTCGGCCATCAATTTTTAAATCCTGATAGATGATGGGTTAGCACTTGGCATCATTGGATCTTGTACAACTTCAATCTTTGCCATAGATTTGTTAACTCAGATGAGTTATGGTAACTGAGAGGTTAGTTAGGTGTACCACATCATAGGATTTTGTACCGCTTCCATTCATTTGCATTGTTCGATGTGGGAAAAGCCCTCAATTTTTTTTCTGTGGCCTCCAGTTTTAGGATTCAGAGCTTGATTCTTGGCATTTTTAGCTTCTGTGAAGCTCTACGAGTGCAGAAATTTGGTTTCTCTGTCATTTAACTTCTTTGGGATCTTTGTTTGACCATTTTATATGAGGTTTCCCACCATTATTATAAGTTTTTGAGCTCTTGACTCTACCATATCAGTGTCCTCTGATATTTTGTTCTTTCTCACGAGCTCTGTGAGGTTTTCTGTGAGGAAATGGTTTCCATTATTGATCTTCTTGAGCTAAAATATTGTATGAAATAACCTCTGGGAGGTTTTGTGCATGAATATTTCAAGAAGGAAATTTTTGGTAGTTGTTCTTCAACAAAAATTCATCCATTTTGAAATGTAATAGTTGTTTTCATTCCTTTCTTTGGCTTGATACTGAGACATGTATGAGATTTGTGGATCTATGATTTCTTTTTCCATTTTGTGAGAACCTCAAGCCTCGAGTTCGATCCTCGTTATGGGTCTTGATCTTCTCTCTGCATTCAATATTCGATGCATGAATTGGTAAGTTTTTCATTTCTTTCTTCGAGCTCTTGCAAAAATTGACCTGAATCTTTAATGGTTTGTAAAAAATGAAGCATTCTTCTCTACAAATTCAGGACATTTAAGCTTTCTTCCTTCATTGATTGTATTTTGTTGATATTTCATTTATAACCATGAAAAGGTTTGGTTATTTGGATTTATCCTTGCTCTAAAAATAGAAATACGTGCTAGGAAGGAGAAAAATACGAATGGGTATTTGTGTTTATTATTTTTGATATCTGTTATTCTGTGAGAAAGGCACAACTGTGGGATGTTGTAAAATATGACCTCCATATTTTTCATATTACTTTCCATAACCCTAGATTTGGGTTCGAGTTGTTATTCTTTGCTCTGCATATGAGTACCTAGAATCTTTTGTATTCTACTTGCTTACTCTGGACCCACTTCTGTAATGGGTGACATTATTTAATCTTTGCTAGTTTGGTAGGCTTGAAAATTATATTGTTTGTTTTACAGTAAGAAATGGGCTATACCCAATTTTCTTGTTTGATATTCACTATAGACTTTACTTTGAGTTGATTGTTTAATCTGTGAGAAAATTCTGGTCTTGATTGGAACCTTGTAGTACACTTCATGAATACTTCAATATTTTGACATCCCCTTCATTATTTTTAGAGAAAAATAGTAACTGTGTAAGCATTACTCCCATTTTGAGTTTCTGTGAAGATCATAAAAGATTTAAAATATGAAAAATGAGAGTTTCCTTTTTCTCATCTTGATAATGACCCAAAACTGGGTTAGTCCTTTGATGGTTTCATTGCATTTAGAATTGTATTTTCAAAAGAAATGTAGCTTCTCCTCTGCAAATTCTAGTGCTCTCATTTGTCTCTAATGTTACATGAAGGCACTTTTCTTATCTACTTATTTGAGTTCATATGTACCTACACTTTAATATATCCTCTACCTAATACTTGTGGCATGCTTGTAATGTCAATGTGAATATTTGATACTTATTGCAATTGTGCTCAAGTCTAGCGTCTAAATGCTATGACATAAATTTCATTCTTTAAAATAGTGTGTTTGTATTGTTTCCTTGCCATGGAAAATTTAAAACAATTACATTCCATTAACTATAGCTTTTATCTTTATAATATTTTCCGGACTTGTAATTTGAGCACTTCTTGATGATATTCCTCAATATTTTTATACCTTGATGTTGTTTGAAGATGTGCATTCTTCTTTTAATGTATATTGGAATAATTGATCAAATATAGACTCGATGATCTTATTGATTTATTGTATTAGAGATGAATACTGTAACTCAAATATGTTGCTTTTCAAACATCACTGTGCTCTTTGATGTTCTGAATATGCATAAATACCTTTTATAATTACTTCTCAATCATGCTTGTAAGTACTGAAGCTGGTTATTTTATCATGAACACTGAAATACTTAGTCCTTGAGTGTAAAAATGTATTTCTCTAGTGGCCTAAAACACTTATTTCTTGATCAACAAACCACCCTGTCTGTAATATATTTGCATTTTTTCTTTGATTCATATTTATTTTATGTAGCTACATCTTTCTACACTGTAGATTTCTTGAGATTTGGAAACTGAAGGAAACTGTATTTGATCTTCTGTATCAATATTGTGCTTTGATGTAGTCTTCTCCTGAACTCATTATTATTCCATGACTGTTACAAAGTTATGGATTTAACCATGCAATGCACTTTTGAAAAGGTAAAATCTACTGTATCCTCATAATGTAGATGTTCCTTTATTGATACACCTCATTGAAAAAGAGTTTGCGAGAATCGAATCGGAAACAAGGCACCACGAAGTAGTTTCACTCCAACGGAATCGTGATAGCTCCAGCGATAGCAACGAAATTTTTTATCAATAATGGAAGAACTTGCTCAACATAAATAAAGCTTACATAGAGGAAAAGACATCGGAGTGTCTTGGCATGCTCATTAAATGAATAGAAAAGGGGTACATATAGGGTGCTGAGTAACCCTAGTGCATGACACATATGAAACCCTAAACCTAACCCTAAACCTAACCCATGTGAGATGACCCTCCAACATGAGAGGAGGACACATAAGATAACTCACACTAACACCCCCTTCATCAAAGCTAGGGTAGCGGCTGTGATCAGTCAGACGGAAGAGGAAGACACTCCTAAACAACTAAGAAAGATGTGTCAATGGGGCCCGACAACTAAAAGGCCTGATAAGGTGCCCATGTACAAACACAATATTTATAGAAGAAGAAGAAGAAGAAAAGAAGGACTACATAGCCCTAAGAAGATGGGCAACTACAGAAGACCTCACCCCAAGAAGAGACCGTAAGTGAAGAAAATTCATCTCAGTGAAAGGCTTGGTGAATAAGTCTGTAAATCTGATCAGCTGTCTGAATGTACTGAATGTCGATGATACCATCATGAATAAGCTCCCGTATGAAGTGCATATGGATCTCAATGTGCTTCATCCACTGATGCTGAACTGGATTTATACAAATAGAGATTGTGCTTGTGTTATCACAGTAGATAATGGTAGGCCACCAAAAGTGGATGCCAAACTCTGTTAGAATACCCTGTAGCCAAATAGCTTCTGTGGCAGTGTTAACTACTCCTCTGAATTCTTCCTCTGTAGATGATATCGCAATTGCATTCTGCTTCTTACTAGACCAACTAATAGGACCCGAACCAAGAGAGAAACTGTAGCCAGAAGTAGATTTCTAATGATCTAACTCACCGTCCCAATCAGAATATGTGAATCCAATCAAGTCAATATCAACCCCTTCATGATAGTGTATTCCATCAGCATAAGTGCCACATACATAATGAAGGATCCATTTAGCTACTTTCCAATGCAGCTCATGTGGCCTCCTGCATGAATCTAGACATGATCCCCAACAACATATGATAAATCCGGTCGAGTGCGAGTCAAGTAGATCAAGCTCCCAACTAACTGTCGGTAAAGAGTACCATCAACCAAGGGAGTAGAACAATATGAAACCAACTTAACCCCAGAAAGAAAAGGAGTAGGCGAAGACTTGCAATCAGACATCTGAAAGCGAGCTAGCAAATCAAGATCATACTTAGGTTGTGAAATCAAGATTCCTGAGTCAGATTGTGAAATATGGATCCCAAGAAAGTAATGAAGCAGGACCTAAGTTAGTCATAGAAAACTTGTTGGCTAAGGAAATCTTCACAGAATCAATAATAGAGGAAGAGTTGCCTGTGATTCAACAAGTCATCAACATATAGAACAAGAATGAAGATGGGAGTCATCTTTCCATAGAATATAAACATTTGGATCAAAATGACACCTAGTAAACCCTGATGTAAGTAACGAGTCCATCATGGCATACCAAGACTAATGGGCATGTTTAAGGCCATAAAGAGACTTCTTTAACTTACAAACGAGGGAGGCATCTTGGACATAACCTGGAGGTTGTTCCATATAGATCTCTTCCTCTAGGGTCACCATGAAGGAAGGCACTCTTAACGTCCATCTTGATGGACTTTCCATCTTTTTGCTGTGGCAATGGCTAGGGTTAGTCAAATAGAAGTCATCTTTGCAACCGGAGCAAAGTTTTCTGTATAATCAACCCCAGCTATCTGGGAGAAACCCTTAGCTACTAATTACACTTTAAACTTTTCAATGTCTCCATCTACTCCATACTTTGTTTGGAGCACCCACTTACACTGAACGATTTTTCTTCCTTTTCGGAAGAGTGGTGAGATCCCAGGTATCGTTCTTCATGAGAGAGGAATACCCCTCATCCACGACAGAATCCCACTCAGGAATACCAGAAGCCCTCCCGGAAATACTGTGGATCATAGGCAGAGGCGAAGAAAGTGTGGGGTCCAACGAAATCTAAGCGAGTACGTCTCATATCCGAAGGTATCTCCAACTAAATCTCCAGCACTTTGCAAATTTTTCCTTGCCTAAAGGGGACCAGGAGGATCAGGCTTAGAGTCAAAATATTGTTCACTTGAGTGAGAAGGGACATAGTACTCATCATCACTACTATAAAAATCAGAAGACTCAAAGGTCTGATGGTCGGGGAGGAATTCAGAAGAGGAGCACACTCAACAGTATCATCATCTGATGAGTCAGAATCCAAATCAGTGAGCTGAAGAACCTCAATAGGTGGATAAGTATAAGTCAAAGAAGACTCATCAAACTTAGCACTTCTCTCAATATACAACTCATGAGAATTAGGATTCATCAATCGATATCCCTTCATGCCATCAGGATACCCTACAAAGATATAAGGTTTGGATTGTGGTTCCAAAGCTTTACGTTTCTTCTTGGGAATCCGAGCCATAGCCTTGGATCTGAAGACTCGAAAGTGCTCAACATCAGGCTTGCATCCAAACCAGGCTTCAAAGGGTGTCATCCCTCTTACTGCCTTGTGTGGAACATGGTTCTGAATGTAATTTCCACAATTCACTACTTCGGCCCTATACTACGAAGGAAGAGATTTTGAGTGAATCATACAAGTGGCCATCTCCTTCCAGAGTACGGTTCTTTCTTTCTGTGACTCCATTCTGCGAAGGGCTATAAGCAACTGTATGCTACAGAGAGATCCCTTCAGAAGTACATAAATCCATGAACGTATTGTTTACATATTCACCTCCATTGTCAGTTCAAAGAACCTTGATAGACCATTCTACCTGTTTCTCAACAAGATCCTTAAAGTCCTGAAAATTTTCAAAGACTTCAGACTAAAGCTTAAGAAAATATACCAAAGTATATTGTGAAAAGTCATCAATGAAGGTTAGCACATAAAGAGCTCAAGTAAATGAAGGAGAAGGAAATGGACCAGAAATATCACTATGAACAAGATCCAAAGTACGAGTAGCTCTCCAGGTTTTTCCTTTGTCAAAGTTTTTTTTAGGATGCTTTCCAAGGGTACAACCCTCACAAAGACCCTTAGAAAAATTTACGCGGGGAAACCTGTTGACCATTTCATTTTGGACTCAATTGTTTAAGGTAGCGATAATTTAGATGTCTGAAATGCTCATGTTATAGCTTACTAACCACATTTGCATGAGTGAGCAAGGCAATGGGCATAGAATAAGAAGTAAAGTGGGAAAAGGTATATAACCATGAACGGTGATCCACTTTTCACTTAGCCACTCTAGTGTCATCGTTAAGATCACGAATAATCATCGAGTTAGGACCAAATTCCAATGGCATTCCTTCACCAAGGTGAGTAATTTGGTAAACCGATAGGAGATTGGTAGAGATATCAGGAACACTCAACACTTGGTTAAATGTTCCCCCATCCATCTCTACCGATCCACTACCAAAAACTGACACAGTCATGTCATTACCCATCGTGATTTGGGACATTCCACAAGGTTTGATGTTGGAGAACTCAACATGTGAAGAACCCACGTGATGCAAGGCATCGGAATCTATAATCCACATCGATGAAGGACCAACTTTGGCTACAAGGGTCTTTCCTTTCTTCTTATCATTTTTAGAAGCTTTTGCAGTAGAAGACTTGGCCTTCGGAGCATTTTGTTTTATGGATTCGGGAACACTTATTTTATTCTTCTCAAGTAAATGAGATAAGTGATCAATCTGTTTCCAAAAATAGTGGTGCTTGTCGTGACCAGACTTCTTGCAATAGGAACACAAAAACTTGATTTTATGTGCCTTAGGCTTAGAAGTCGAAGTGTTTGTGTCATTTTTAGGTTTGGTCTTGGTTTCTTTTTTAGGTTGACCCTTTGTTTCTTTCTTCTTTTCAGTCTTCTTTCCCTTACTAGTACTTGCTACAAGGGCATGTGACTTGGACTTGAGAGACCCCATTTGAATGAGTTTTTCCTATTCTCGAATGAGTTGGGATGAAAAATAGTCAAAGGAGGGCATAGTCCAAGCATCTCCCAAAGTATCTTTTGAAGTGTAAAAAGTTGACATGAAGATAGAATATTCGGGACCTAGCTTACAGAGAATTGAAAAGATTAGTTGAGAATATTTCTTCTCTACTTGATATCCCTTTAACAACAATCTAATGTGGACAAATTTCGAGAAGAAGGCTTGTAGGTTTTCAAAGTCACTAGGATTTAACCCTAGTAGTTTGTTTTCCAAATCATGCGCTCTCATGTCATCTTGTTGTCCAAACATTTCATCTAGTGTTTTCCATGCATATTTAGGTGTTTCAGACGCCTCATTGTGGAAGAGCAAGTCAGGAGAAACAAACATGCAAAGAATACCTAAAGCTTCATCACTACAGTTTAACCACTTAGATTTTTTAGGGTCGTCATCTGGTTCAGTCTTAGTTCCCATGGTGATGCGATAATAACCCTTTACCCCTTAGTTTCATAATCATTTTTGATCTTCATTCGAAGAATTTGAATGACGTAAGCAAAGGAATTGAAAGTGCATCCATAGTGAAGAGAGAGAGAGAAAGAAATGTAGAAGAGAAACACAACCACCCAGGATAATATAACAACCCCCTCTGTTTTCGACACTTTATAATTTAGTGTGTTGATTACAACCAGAGTCCGCGACTGTGTGGTCCGAGAAACAGTTTGTCACTCACCTTGCAATTAGCATAATAACGCACAATGGTGGATACAACAATCAAGGTTCGTAGGGCACAACAGATCGACATGTCAAGCAAAAAATAGAAAGGAGGTGAAATTCAACCCCGGTGGTGAGAAAAAATGTCTCACGTCACACGAAAGAATCCCTTTGTCATAAGACTGTAGCGGACGCGCTCACAAGTCCACGAAAAAAAAGGAAAAGAATAAAGCTAAAAAAATGAGCTCAATTAAGCAATACAAAGACACCTCCCAAAATGTGGCACTTTATAAAATTAGGAGTATTTACAAAGTTAATGATCCCATCATCTAGAGTGCGTGAAACTTTGACTAAAGAAGTTCTCAAAACTGAGCAACGAGTCAAAAGTTAGAGAAAAAACTAATTCCCGCAATTGATGAGAAAAATCCAATAAGCTTGCAAATGGATTAAAAAAAGTGCCCTGAATGCATACAAAAGGTGTCATATGTATGCTCGTTGGAAAGACATGGAATTTGAGATAGGGTTTGTTTGTATTGCGAGGGGGGATTAGCCACCTGCCTATCCCGGACCTCACCCTTCGTCTTCGGCACTCGACGAAAGGTTAATAAAAAAAAGGCAATAGACCAAATTTTATAATGCCAAAGAAATATAGTATTTAAATAATGTGAAATTAATAAAAGATAGATTAAATTAAATTAAATCTAATTAATTACAAGAATTAATTAAGAATTAGAATTTTAATTAAGATCTTTTAAATATCTGTTAAAACTTCTAATTAAAACAAATTTCTAAATTGATTTTAGAAACTTGATAGATATTAAAAATCATGGTAAGTTAGAAACCTTTTAAAAACTTACCAAAAAAAAATTGATTTGTTTTATCAAACAAAAACTTAGCATGAAAGAAAAAACACGGGTTGTTTTTGTAAAAAGCAGAGGTTTTTTTTTGAGAGTAAGATTTAAAAAAAGAAAGAAATAGAAAACTTACCAAAAATGTTGTACCAAAGAAACATGAAAAGAGGCGACTGTAAAAGGTGACTGTACCAGAAAAATGTTGAAAAAACCGCCTACCACAAGACCTTCCTCATTGCCTTCCTTCCTCACGGAAAAAACAACGGCAGAAGACTATCTAAAAAGGCGAATGGCAGTAAGAACAGGTTTAGAGATAAAATAATTGTTTGCAGGTGCGTGGACACCAAGTGAAAGAGGCGACAGTCCTTTGCAAGGCTTTGTAACCAAGTCTACAGTCCACGAAAATAATGTACAGCCCCTTAAAAAAATGTGGTAGAGTTGGTTAAAACGTAGGTGAATGAAAAATTTGCAGGTTGCGCGTGGTATTTGGTGTTAAAACAAAGCTAAAAGTTAGACAACAATCCACAATAGTCCACACAAGAGTTTGCATAGTCCACAAGGCTAAACGATAAATTTGAACAGTCCACATAGACTAGGCACAAAAATAGTCCATTTACAAGCAACCACGACAGAAGAACACTAAGATCCTGCAACCACAGAGTATCATGCAGAGACAAATATCCTGCAAAAACTAGAGATCTTAAAAAAATTTCACTTCCATTTTAATAATTTAAAAAAAAATGAAATGAATCTCTATTCTGGATTTGGTGACATCCAATTAAAAAGAGCAGAAAAAACCCCTGATTTTTCAAGGTATTTTGAAAAAACTTGCGCATGCACAAGAAAAAAACACAAAAAAAACTTTCCGAGAAATCTTGTTAGTGATATTTGCAAGATAATTTCCAGAAAATAGTGATCAAAAGACTTGCATGTAGAGTAAAATAACGAAACCAAGTAAGAGTAATTGTAACAAAAAAATTGAGTGCTGTTAACCCAATCTCAGATCTGATACCATGAAAAGAGTTTGCAAGAATCGAATCGGAAACGAAGCACCACGAAGTAGTTGCACTCCAACGGAATCGTGATAGCTCCAGTGATAGCAAGGAAAAAATTGATCAGTAATGGAAGAACTTGCTCAACAGAAACAAAGCTTGTATAGAGGAAAGACAGTGGAGTGTCTTGGCATGCTCATAAATGAATAGAAAAGGGGTACATATAGGGTGCTGAGTAACCCTAGTGCATGACACATATGAAACCCTAAACCTAACCCTAAACCTAACCCATGTGAGATGACCCTCCAACATGAGAGGAGGACACATAGGATAACTCACACTAACACTTGTTACTTCCAAATTTTTAAGATATACTTCCTTGAAATTCATTATTGTAGCAGAGTCTTACTTTGTTTAATAAAATTTTGAATGAAAGTTTTCTACCTTCTATTAATGAAATGAGATCACTAAAATTGAGTTTGTTCCTTAAGATCATTGGTAAGATGCCTTTTTAGTTTGTAATTTAACTTGGTTATGTAATTCTTCATGACTTGTTGAGCTGATTTTTTTGGCTTTGAAGATGTAATACCATTGTAGATTCACTTTTAAATCTTGTTACTCTATTAAATTTGACTTTGCTTCATTCTTGGCATATGTATTAAAATGGATTGAAGACGTGTTTTCTTGGTCCCTTTATTTTTCATAAGTATGTCAAGAATTAAAGTCTAAAATTGAACATATAATGACATCATTATTTCTTCATCTTTTAATCTTAACTGGAACTATGATAATATTTGATCAATTATGGGATGCATGCATTACTTTGATTGTATGTTCATAAAGTAACAGATAATGACTATTTTTTGATATGATATCATCAATACTTAATTCCTTGAAAGGTTGTTTTTGTCTTCATGAATGCAACAATCAAGAATTTATTTTCCTTCATACCTGTATCTACACATTTAAACCAACTGGTTAGAAAAAAATAGGATTTTTGTCCTCTCTTGTGCTCCATTTTCATTTTTTTCTTTCTTTTTCTTTTTTGTCATGATTATGGGAATTATATGTGATTTTGCAAGATACTTCTTTCTCAAATCTACATCTATTACTTTGATGTATCTTATGCTTTTTGATCTCAAATGGTTCATTTTCCTGAAGCTAGATAGCACATTAGTATAGACCAAACCATGAGCTCTTAACTAATGTATTTCTCTTTTCTCTTTTCAGGTAAGTTGATGATCTGAAGGATGCAGAAGATGAAGATGAAGGAGATGGAACTTGAAACAGATAAGAATGAAAGAAAACCCAAGGCAATGATGAGTTTCTTCAATACTCTTTTGCTTTTAGTTTTAAGTACATATATCTTTTATTTCAATAATCATAAGTTATATTCCACGGCTTGTGTGAGAAACATTAAATTTCCTTGGTGAATAAATTATATTATTTCTATAATTGAGTTGTGTACTTCCTTTTACTTCCAGGTTTTATGATTTGTAGAATGAATTAAACAACTCAATACATACTTAATAACACTTAATCATAGGAAATAATCAAATTGAAAATAACTGTAACTTAAAAATGAACTCTCAGTAATGCAAACAAGAACTCTGTTTGTATTTTTTGAGTCTAACCTCTTAGGTCTACCCTTATCTCCACCTTCCTCAAGGTTGTGCTTTAGTTCTTCAGGGATTTTGTACATATTTGATGAAGTTGATCATGAGATAACATCATATGTGAGGTGTTGTATTCCGTAACATCACACATAAATACATTTTGCCTTGTTGATTCACTTAACTGAAAACTCAATTAAACTATAAATACCCCCTTAGTTAGGTTCATTCATCAATTCCTTCCATCGAAAACAAAGTTTTGAGTTGCCCATTTTTGCACAAGTGCAAAAATTGTCAACATTTATGGTGATCCTGCGGGAAAAGTTTCCAGCTAGCTTATAGACTAGTGTCTTTCACTAGTCCATTGGGCATGAAGTCAAAACATATAACCAAAATCTCCCCTTTTTGAAAAACTGACCCTTCTGAAAAAAAACCTAAAGTTGGGAAAGGATCTAGTAAACTAGATCATGTGCACAAATGCACTTATTGAATTGAAAAACATTGCAATGTGCATGAACTACACTTATTGAAAGGGAAATCCTACTCTAACTAGACAATGTAGGATTTTCAATAACAATGTTTAAGAAACATACCATTCACATGAATGATAAGTTCTTCTCCATTCATCCTTGAAAGCTGAAATGCATTGTGCTCTTTGCAAGCTGAAATCATATAAGGACCACTCCAGATTGTATCAAAAATCATGTGGTTTCCTAGATTTGCATGATCAACATCCAATTTCAGCACAATGTCTCCTTCATTAAAGACTCTAAACTTAGCCTTTTTATATAATGTTCTCTTGATTGTATTTGATTGTTTTCCATGTTCAGATGAGCTTGATATCTTAGCTTCTTGTAGCTCCATTAATTATGCATAATGAACCTGCATTGGTTCATTATCAACTAATTCCATTTGATGTAGTAAATCCAATGCGGGAAACTCAAATGAAATAGGCATTCTTAACTCACGTCCATAAACAAGTTTATATGGTGAATTACCAACTGATCTTTTAGGAGTCACTATATCAGCCCAAAGTGCTGAATTTAACATAAGATACCAAGCTCTTTGGTTATCCTTGAGTGTTCTTATGATTATCTTCAAAATATTTTTGTTAGTACTTTCAGCTAATCCATTACCTTGTGGGTAATAATTAGATGAATTACTCAAATAAATACCATGCTTGACAACCCAATTTATTACCTTTGCACCAAGAAACACTAAGCATTATCTAAAATTATAGTTGCTCGAACACCAAATATGCAAACTATACCTTTGTAAAATGATAAGATTGAAGTCTCATTAATTTCTTTCAAGGCTACTGCTTCAGTCCAACGTGTGAAATAATCCGTGGCAGTCAATATCCACTTGTGTCCTTGTGATGAAGGTGGATTTATCATGCCAATGAAGTCAAGACCCCACTACATGAAAGGCTGATCCATTGAAATAGTTTGCAAAGACATCGAAGCTAAACATTCTTTTCCAACAAAGAATGCACATTTATTACATCTTTTAATCCATTCAAAGCAGTATTTGAATATGTTGGGCCAATAGTAACCAGATTTCATAACGTTTAAGGTTGCAGTACGTGCTGAGAAGTGACCTCCTGCAGGTCCTTCATGAAACTCAGATAATAATTCCTGCACTCTATCATAATCAATACATCACAACAAGATTCCATTTATATCCCTTTTGAACAACACACCATCAATGAAAACATAAGGTACACCTTGTTATCTAAAATACCTTCATTTATTATCATCCATACCTTCCGGATAAGTACCGTGCTACAAGTAATTAATCAAATTAGTCATCCAACTTGATCCTTGAACTTCTGGTTGTTGATTTTCAGGCTATGATAAAAAAATTTAACTGTTGATACCTAATTTCAACATACTGTAATGAATTTTCTAATTCCACAGGTTGCTATTTTTCCATATCAGCAATTAGATGTTTATATAATCCTTTGCCTCAAATTATTTTTACAATACATATGTCGACATCATACTCCATCACCTTTGTGATCCATCATGCTCTCTTCTCATTCTATTCTTTGTTTAGCAAGAACACTTTAACACTTGGATGAAAGACTAAACATGCATTTTAATATTGGAAAAAATGTACTTGAGATTCTTTAATCCTCTTACTACAAGTACTTATTTTTCAAGAAAAGTGTACCTTGTCTCGTAGTCATGTAAACTCTTCTCAAGAAGGCAATTGGCTTCTCAATATTTTCATCATTAACCTTAGTTAATATGACTGAAATGGTTTCAGCTCCTGTAAGTGCATATATCGTGAAATCCTTATCAAAATTTGGATTTGCAAGAGTAGGAGCTTGTGGAATAGCTGTTTTTATTTCTTCAAATACTCTTCTTCCTTCGGTTGTCCAAGGGAAATTTTTATCTTTCTTTAACATGGCTGTTAATGGCTTGATTAATTTTGTAAAATCTGAAACAAATATTCTAACAAAGTTGATTTTTCCAAGAAAAATTTGTAATGCTTTCTTATGATGAGGCAAGTATAGTTGTGAAATTGCTTCAATTTTGAAAGGATCAATAACTAAACCTTGTCTAGAAACAATATGTCCAAGTAATTTACCTTGATGGACTAAAAAGATAGATTTTTTGGGATTCAAAGATATTCTAAATTGTCTGCAAAGCTGAAAAGTATGCCTTAGATGCATAAGATGATCATCAGAATTATTCAAAAATATAGTACATCATCTAAATAAACCAGTATGCATTTATTTAATAGGTTATGAAAATCCATGTCCATTGTACCTTGAAATGTTGCACCGGCATTAGAAAGTCCAAAAGGCATTCTTTTGTAAGCATAAGTACCCTACTTTGTGGTGAAGTTTTTTTTGTATTTATCTTCTTCACACAAAGAATATGATTGTATCCACTATAACCATCCAAAAGGGACAACCTATTTGACTATGAAACTGTTCTTAAAATTTGATCCATATTAGGAAACAAATAATGATCTTTTAATGAAGTTTGTTAAGATCTCTAAAGTCCACACCTAGTTGGATTTCACCATTCTTTTTTCAAACATGCACAAATTAAGTACCCAACTTGAGTGCTTAACTGGAAAGATAATACCTGATTCAATCAACTTGGATAACTCTTTTCTCATCAAAGGTTCAATCTTAGGATTTACAGGCCTTTGTTTCTGCCTAACTGGTTTGGAATTTGGCTACAACTCTATGGTATGCTGAGCTAAATTGGGATCAAATCCTCTCAAATCTTGGTAATTCTAAACAAAAACATTTTTGAATTATTTGCATAAATTAATGAAAGATTATTTTTCAGCTAAGGAACATACCTTTATGATAAATAACTTCTTTTCATCATCAACTAAGATCTCTTCGTAGTTATTTGTGTGAGTTGAGATTTTTCCTTTATCCTTTCTTAGTTGATCATCAGAACTGAAAATATCTTCTAATGTGACCAGTACTTAAGGCAACTTGTTTATCTTCAATTAAACAATCTGGTCACCATATAAATGCTGTTGTTTTTCTTGATTAACTACAGAAAATTTAGATTCTTACTGTAGAAATCTATAGATTTTCTCATCAACTTTGAAAAATTACCAGTTTTCTTCATTATCAGGCATTGAAGTTCTAATAATTAGCTTTATATGTGGTTATACTTTGCTATTTTCAATATGTTCTAGTACTTCAAAGCTAGAGCCAACTTCTGCAGGTCTTTCTGCATATTGTTTTTAGCTCTTGGAACAGATTGAATATTAATAACATCAAAATCATCAATTAAGTCTAAAATTATAGGCTTGTAAGATTTCAACAATGAATTCTTACACACATTAAAGTCTTTTACTTGATTAATCACTAACTCTGAATCACCAAAAACTTGTAACATGTTGATACCTCTTTTCTTGGCCCATTGTAGGCTATGAATTAATGCTTCATATTCATCTACGTTACAAGTACATGAAAATTGTAGACTTAGAGCTGAAAAATACCTTTCATTTCTAGGGAAAGTAAGCATCAAACCTGCACCTTGTCCTTTTTTTTCCTTTTCTCTATCGAAATGAAGCTTCCATAAGCCTTGTGTTGTTTTTTCTATTTTAAGACAACAAGGGGATTGGTGCATTTTCTTCATACAAACAATAAACACCAAATAAATATTCTTCCGCTTCCTTGAAGGGATCATAAACATGTTCTTCTTGAGTTTTTTCATCCATAAATAGATTAGAAACACCATATAATGTAGAAACATGTGATGTGATGACAAAATTAGATTGATCTATGGCTGCATAATTTTCCACAACATTTGAAACATGAGGTTCAATATGAAATCTAGCCAAAGACTCTAAATTAACTGTAAATTTAGTTTCATACCTTGTAGTAAAGAATAAGAATGACCAATCTGATGAAAGATAACTTCCTATCTTTCTTGTGAAATCTCTTGATAAACATAAAATAAAGTAGGGAGGTAAATCTACAATTGTAACATCTTGCGGAATAGAAACATTTGGACAAATATGTAACATTACCTCCAAATTTATAATGATGCCAAATGTGTTAGTTACCATCCTATCTAGCTGCAACACACTTTTCTCTGTAGGTTCATATTACATACCTAATTTGTCTGCGATTGCTTTAGGAATTACTGTGTTGCTTACACCACTGTCAACCATGTAGTTATGAACTAAATGATCTCCAATAATCAAAGATAGATAAAAAGGTGGTGGATTTTTAATATCATGAGAATTTAGAACCTTTTGTACCATCCACTTAACCTATTTCATGTGATCTTGCTCGATTGTACCAAGAACCATATCTTCTTTATGAGATTCCTTTTCTGTTGGTTTTAAAGAAATCTGCAACTTAGCAAGCTCATGAGAAAGTAAATCTTGTTGTCCTGGGATACTCAAAGCATCCCATAATGTAATATTAATATTATGTTTTTTCATTACCTCAACAATATTAAAAGAAGCAACAATTTTTGAAAAAGCTTCTACAATTTTAGCATAAGGTTTAGTAAAAACTGACTCTGCTTCAACAACTTCTGAAATATGAGGTATGAATAATTTTCTAGGATCAGGCTGAAATTATTTCTCTTTAGGAGCTGAACTGCTTGCTATTTTTGAAGGAACAACATAAATGTTTACTGTTTTTTGACCTATATTTTTTGATTTATCAATAACTGTAGGTAAAACAATTCTATTTTGCTTTTTTTTCTTTATCTCGAGCCCTTTCTTGAGACCTAGTTGTAACTGTGATAAAATATTCTTCTCCAAAAATGACTAAGTTCTATTCAGGTGATTTCTGATTCTGATCATCTTGCTGCCCACCCTCTATTTGAGGCATAAATAATGCTTTAGATTGAGGTTTTGCAACAAGGCTTATATTCAGGAATGCATTTGGAAAATTAGAGCTGAATGAGGCTGATTGCAACGTAAACACCATTCTTCTAAAGCCATGTTGACTGGAACAAGAGTGCTAGATGAACTAGGAACCTTAGGATCAAATTGTCTTGTCTAATAAGGCTACCTATAATTTTGATTCTGCTGGTATAGCTATCTATTTTTTTGATTTTGCTGATATGAAGCTTGGTAAGGCCTACTAGATTGGGAAAATTTATTGTCAATTGATGTTAGTTTGTTCCCCATTGTATGTAAGGCCTTAAATATGACATCTATATGTGCTGCAACATCAGATTCTATGACTGTAATAGAATGAGGAACATGTGCCAAATATTCCATAAAAGGCATAGAAGGTCTTGGGGCTAATTTACAAGCTTGAATGAGGTTGTTTTCAAACATAATAACAATATCATAAGATGCCGGGAGTGTAGATCCTCCTATTGACTATTTCATGGATGAAATGTTGCTATTTAAAGCTCTAAGATAATATAGAAATGCATGATCATCTTGAGGCTTAACACTGGATCAGATTATTTCCCAAGTTCTAGTAAATCTAATATTAAAACTAGCCATAAATTTATGAGGAGCTCTCTTGATTGTAGATAGTTGTTCTATGAGAGATAAATGATCAGAATTGTCTTGAATTTGCTTAAGTAGTTGATCCCCTAATTCATCCCAAGTTGTTATGCTTCCTATCGATAAAGTTATGTTCCATTGCAAAAATTGTCCTTTAAATGATGTAGTTAAGAGTCTCAAGGCTACATCTTCATGAGTTATGTTATGGATTGCAAAAAGGGCTGCAATCTCTTGAATGTGCTCAGTAGGGGTAATATGATTTTCACCAGTAAATGAAGGTAAAATTTTCAAGGCAATAACAAGTATATCATGATAGACTTGAATTACTAAAGGGATGAAATTAGTAACGGTCACAAAATTTCTAGGTGGTGGTGCTGGTTATTGAGCCATAAGAATAACAAGAATTTGAACAACAAGATTAACAAGTGGTGAAGGAAGGGGAGGAGGGTTGCCAAAACTAGGCCTGTTATAAGGTAAGGTATTGCCAACTCTTCTTCTTCTTGTAGAATTTTTGGGAAAGAAGTAAAATCAATAGGAAGTCCTCTTACCGATGATCTTGTAGTCACTTTAGGCATGGAACATGTTGTAAAAATGGTCTAAAATCAGCCTTACGACATCGCCAAATAATTTATTTTGATTTTCAATGGGTTGCTGCAGCTTTGTTCTTCCCAAAGTGATTTTATTTTGGTGTAAATCTATTGTAAATTGTTGTAATCTGTTGCAAATCTGATCCATCTCCCACCGAGTGTGCCAAAAAATGTTATCTCTTAGAATTGAACCCTTGTTAAGAGATGACAACAGGGATTCTAAGCTTTCTTTTTCTCTCACTTCTGTGTATATAATCGAAACACCTTAGGTTTGCAGGTATACCTATTATTCAGGTGAGTCTCCGGTATCAAGTCCGATTCCTTATCGATGTACCATAAACTATTTTTTTAGGATTTTGAGGGTAAAACGATTGTTGTAACTGAATTGAAATGGGGTGATACACCAAATTTATTGAGGGATTTGTCTGAGTACACGCAAAATAAAATTAAGAATAAATTGTAGATGCATGAACTAATGGTTTTCAACAGAATCTTGACGCAAAACACTTATGTAATGAGGGATAAATGACAACAACACATAAAGTTAAACATAAACACTAAGACTATACAAAAAAAACCATATTCACAGTAAGGTAAGATAATTAAATCAGGGATTTAACATTCACAAGAGATAATATAAATATACACACCATTGCAAATAATTGAAAAGGCAATAACTGGTTCTCATTCAAGGGCAAAAATGGCAACAATATGCTTCAACACTCCTACATCCAAAAATTCATCCTTGTGATTTTCTAGTGCACACAATATATAGCAAAAATACTTCACCCAACCCCTCCTAAATATAGACTATGGTATATACTTTCGCACGTATGCTAATTTTACCCCTTTATCATGAATAAATAAAGGAATTAAAATAGACATGCTGATTATAATGAGGCATTAATAGCCTTAGTTACAACAATACACTCTAATCAAAGTGTAGTTGACTGTTCTATTTTAAATGCAATTAATATACTTGGGTGAATAAAAATTATCCAATAATATCTCTTGCTCGTTGTTCAAGTCATCTCCCATGCAAGTGCATCTTCTTTGCCTTCTTTTGCATGATGTGACACCTGTGCATAATCCACTTGTAAATGATAAATTTGGCTTCTATCTATGAACTGTCCTTTTGTGGAGGCATGTAAAAATACTATTATCCAAAACCTACAGACAAGAAATTTTTGGAATTTTCAAAGCCTACTCGGAGACAGGAATTTTCCAAAACACAAAGGACGCAGAGAAGGCTCACAGATGATGCCAAGTGTCCAACCATTGCAGCTTCAAGAGTCAAAAGAAGGGGGCAAGGTCTCAGAAACCCACAGGGTTTCCATGTGTAACTAACAAAAAGGGGTCCCACCCAGAAACAAGTTGTGACGTTACTCTCTAAAAGAATAAATAGTGTACCCATGGTTTGTGTCAAGTGTCGACACTACACATTCCCAGAACCAAGAAGGGAAACAAAAATCCTAAAGATGCTAGGGATTCCCACGTGGGTCTTACAATAAGTAGACTCTAGTTTTAAGCAGGACCCAAAAGGGTGACAAGCCTTGTATCATGTATGAGTGATTATAAGACTCATCTGAAATATTTAATGCTCAAGACCTTTTAAAATATTAGATGTGAAGGGTCATATGACCATCATTTTAGTAGCAAGTTAATGCATAGCCTCATGTGAAGAATGCCATCCTACAAGGACTCAAGTTATTCATCTAAATTCAAAGGGTCGTTTTAGTATAATGATAAAATACATGCCATTTGGGTCATGAGGCTGGAAACCAATGCACAAAAGATTGAAATATCTGGTCATGTAATAAAGAGCCTAAGGGATGTTCCTCAAAAGGTGAGTCCATTTGAAGGGATTCGGTTGCAAGATAGTAAAGATGCATTAAATAGGCATGGCTCTCACCTTTTAGAAGGGGTAGATAATGAAAGTGTGAGAGATATCTTAAAAATATTTTCCTATCACTTCGCTTCATTGGTCATAATTAAAAGTAGTTGAAAGGAGTGTATGAAGGTTTCTTATCTTCTCTTCCCCTCCTATATATAGATATGGTTGAAGATATATAGATATAGATAGAAGTAGTTAGAGATAATTTTGGGAATCAGTTGATGATCTTCTCTGTCTCAAGTCCCTCTTTTGTAAAAAATAGATATCTTGAAGCTCTAGCTTTCTTCTTGGGTGTTGTAGCAGAAAGATTGCCTCTTTTCTAAATGTAATACTGTGCACAATTGTTGGAGTAATAGATATGTCTTGTGGTGTTATCTGTTCATCATTTGCGTATCTTTATTGTCTCTGATTGCCTTTATTTTCATGTAGAAATTGTGCATCTTCCAATGTTGTTACTATCATTGAAGCTATGCTTAAGTAGTTTGAAGTAGTGTTCCGTGTGAGTATTTTCTAACTTGTGGTGCATTTCGACCACCCTTTTTCAGTTGTTCACCATTTCCCTTTTCAGACTGTTGTGGTCTTGATTGATCTCCTAGGAAGCCTGTTTGGTGCATCGCCCCCTTTTAAATTAATGTTTTTGTTTTGTCTTTCTAATCCTCATCCCACACTATAGAGAAGAGCCAACTTCTTTATAATCTGGAAGTCTCCTTATGGTGAATGTCCCACTAACCTAAGGATTCTGATGACTCTGACGGTACGATCTATCAAGGATGATCATCAACAAATACATTAAGTGCAATTAAAATAATTCCCTTTGTCTTTATATTAAGAAAAATAATTCCACTTGCAATGTGGGGACCACATGTCCATGTGCACATGATCAAATTTTGTCTTCTTACAACTTGTGGGGCCACTTGTGCATATGCAGAAATAAAACTCCTTTGATTTCCCTCTTTGATATTACGTGGCATATGATTGATTCAAACAATAATCATTGTTTAAATGCCATTAGGCCACTCTTTTGTTTGATCTATCATTGCATACCTATTATCATGTCATTATTAAATAATCTATAGTACGTGATTATAGTTTAGAACCTAATAAGGCCAATGCAATGATTTATTTGGGGCTGGTCCCCTCCCCACGATGATCTAACCCATACTTTGATTGTCGGTGGTATGATCTAACTCTGGTTGATTTGAAGGTGACTCTGAGTTTGTATTGATTATGTAAAAATGATCCTGGCCATTGATCTTGTACTCTTAACGTTGGTGGAGTTGACAGTGATTGTGGTTAAGTTTGAAGTTTAAATTTAATTGAGTAATTGATTCTCCATCATCGATCTCTGTACCATTTTTTCTCTGCCATCGATTCTCGTACTCGCTAGGTGAGCTGTGTTGCATTAACCTTTGGCTGGGTATGGTACATTGATCTTGGTACTTGTTTGATCTTGATCATCAATTTTTACCTCCTAGTAGATGATGGATTATAACTTGGAAACATTGGATCTTGTGCCACTTCAATCTTTACCATCGATTTATTAACTTAGATGAGTTAGTGTAACTAAGAGGTCAGCTGGACGAGTTAAAGAAAAATCAACCTAATTCATTCCATTCATTTGTATTGTTTGATGTGGGCGAATCCATGACAAAGGTTTTTTGTGGCCTCCATTTTTATGATCCAGAGCTTGATTCTTGGCATTTTTAGCTTCTTTGAAGCTTTACGAGTGCATGAATTTGGTTTCTCTATCATTTAACTTCTTTTCGAGCTCTTTTTGACCGTTTTATATGAGGTTCCTACCACTGTTAGAAGTTTTTGATCTCTTGACTCGACCATATTGGTGTCTCTGTTATTTTTTTCTTTCTCATGAGCTCTGCGAGGTTTTCTGTGAGGAAATGGTTTCCATTATTGATCTTCTTGAGCTAAAAAAATGTATGAAATAACCTCTGGGAGGTTTTGTGCGTGAATATTTCAAGAAGGAAAGTTTTGGTAGTTGTTCTTCAACAAAAGTTCATCTATTTTGAAATGTAATAGTTGTTTTCATTCCTTTCTTTGGCTTGATACTGAGACATGTATGAGATTTGTGGCTCTATGATTTCTTTTTCCATTTTGTGAGAACTTCAAGCCTCGAGTTCAATCCTCGGTATGGGTCTTGATCTTCGTTCTGCATTCAATATTCGACCCATGAACTGGTAAGTTTTTCATTTCTTTCTTTGAGCTCTTGCAAAAATTTACCCGAATATTTAATGGTTGTAAAAAATGAAGCATTCTTCTTTGCAAATTCAGGACATTCAAGCTTTCTTCCTCCATTGATTGTATTTTGTCGATATTTCGTTCATACCCATGACAAGGTTTGATTATTTGGATTAATTATTGCTCTGAAATAGAAATATGTGCTAGGAAGGAGAAAAATATGAATGGGTATTTGTGTTTATTATTTTTTATATCTGCTATTCTATGAGAAAGGCACTGTGGGCTGCTGTAAAATCCGCCCTCCATATTTTTTCATATTTCTTCCATAACCCAGATTTGGGTTCGAGTTGTTATTATTTGCTCTGCATATGAGTACCTAGAATCTTCTATATTCTACTTGCTAATATGAACCCGATTTTGTAATGGGTGACATTATTTAATCTTTTCTAGGTCAGTAGGCTTGAAAATTATATTGTTTGTTTTACATTTAAAAATGGGCTATACCTAATTTTCTTGTTGATATTCACTATAGAATTTACTTTGAGTTGATTGTTTAATCTGTGAGAAACTTCTGGTCTTGACTGGAACCTTGTAGATACTTCAATATTTTGACGTCCCCTTCATTGTTTTTAGAGAAAAATAGTAGTTGTGCAAACATTACTCCATTTTGAGTTTATGTGAAGATCATAAAAGATGAAAAATGAGAGTTTTCTTTTTCTCATCTTGATAACGACCCAAAACTGGTGCTCTCATTCTTTCTCTAATGTTGCATATCATGAAGGAACTTTTCTTATCTACTTATTTGAGTTCATATGTACCTACACTTTAATAATCCTCTACCTAATACTTGTGGCATGCTTGTAATGTCAATGTGAATCTTTGATACTTACTACAGTTGTGCTCAAGTCTAGCTTCTGAATGTTATGACATAAATTTCATTCTCTAAAATAGTGTGTTTGTATTTCCTTTCCATGGAAAATTTGAAACAATTCCATTCCATCAACTGTAGCTTTTATCTTGATAATATTTTCCTGACGTGTAATTTGAGCACTTCTTGATGATACCCATCAATATTTTTATACCTTGATGTTTTTTGAAGATGTCCATTCTTCTTTTAAAGTATATTGGAATACTTGATCAAATTGGGACTCGATGATCTTGTTGATTGTTTGTATTGGAGATGAATACTGTAACTCAAATATGTTACTTTTCAAACATTGCTTTACTCTTTGATGTTCTGAATATGCATAAATACCTTTTATAATTGCTTCGCAATCATGTTTGTAAGTACTAAAGCTGGTTCTTTTATCATGAGTGCTTAAATACTTAGTCCTTGAGTGTAAAATGTATTTCTCCAGTGGCCTAAAACACTTATTTCTTGATCAACATACTACCTATCTATAAGGTCTTTGCATTGTTTCTATTGATTTAAATTTCTTTTATGTAGCTACATCTTTCTTCACTATAGATTTCTTGAGATTTGGAAATTGAAGGAAACTGTATTTGATCTTCTGTATCAGTATTGTGCTTTGATGTAGTATCCTCTTGAACTGATTATTATTTTGTGACTATTAAAAAGTTATGGATTTAACCATGCAATGCACTTTTGAAAAGGTAAAACCTACTGTATCCTCATACTGTAGATGTTCCTTTACTGATACACCTTGTTACTTCCAAAATTTTAAGATATACTTCCTTGAACTTCATTGTTGTAGCAGAGTCTTACTTTTCTTAATACAATTTTGAATGAAAGTTTTCTACCTTCTATTAATGAAATGAGATCACTGAAATTGAGTTTTTTCCTTAAGATCATTGGTAAGATGCCTTTTCATTTTGTAATTTAACTTGGTTATGTAATTATTCATGACTTGTTGAGCTGATTTTTTGGCTTTAAAGATGTAATACCATTGTAGATTCACTGTTAACTCTTGTTGCTCTATTAAACTTGAATCTGCTTCATTCTTAGCATATGTACTAAAATGGATTAAAGATGTGTTTTCTTGGTCCCTTTATTTTTAATAAGTATGTCAAGAAGTACAGTCTGAAACTGAATATACAATGACATGATTCTTTGTACTTTTCCGTGTGCATCCTATTTGTTTGAATCTTTAGTTATGGACTTATGATCCTTTTATGGATTTGCAAAATTAGATCTTCATTTCTTCATTTTTAATCTGAACTAGAACTATGATAGTATTTGATCAATTATGGGATGCATGCATTACTTTGATTGTATTTTCATAAAGTAAAAATCAATGAATAATTTCTGATATGATACCTATTGGCGAGAAAATTTGTTGGGAACAAATTGGTGGTAATATTGCCAATTCTTTGGGAGTCTAAGTCCCTCTACTTAACCTATGCATTTTCCATACCTGTATGCATGAGTAAAATTTGAGTTTTATCCTGGTGGCCTTTCGGATAGTAATCCGACAGAAGCACTCCACTGACCCTGCGGCAAAAGCTTACATATATCTGCAAGAGAGGAATTTGCTAGGAAAACGAGAAAGGGAGTGAGAAAGTTAGAAAATAGAAAACTAATGATGCAAGTAGGAAATAAGAGACTCGCATACACCAGCCAATATTTTCATTACATGCACTTGAATTTAGAAGAAACCATATATGCATAACAACAATAAGCCCAAATAACTTTTAATGAGCACAAAGTACCACTAAACTCCTCAGTAAAAAAAGGTTAAAATTCCTTCATCCTTTATTGAAGCTCAGGCATAAATTGTACATAACATAGAAGTAGACATTTTTGAGTAGGGAAAATGGAAGAAATTTTCTATCTATTTACGCTTTTCACAAGGATATCTCTCTCATGAATTCACAAAAAATAGATCCAATATCTAAGAAGTTTAAAAAGATTTTAGAAGAAGATCAAATGAGGAGCTTGTTACAATTTATAAAAGAGAAGGCAACTCTTCCTCTTCCCGGTGACTTTTCAAATACATTAATGTGACTTTAGACTATTCATATTCCATTTAAATATTTAAGTCCCTTTTATAAAAACGTGGTGACTTAAAGTTTACATTATATTTATAAAGTCACTTAAAGTTATATTAAAAAGTGCAAACCTCAACACAAGAATATAACATTGATGAGAGAGAGCGTTGGTTGAGAAGAGAAGAGAGAGAGAGAAGAAGAAGAAGAAGAAGAATAAGAAGAAGAAATATGAATAATTATGTAGAAGGATGAGATGCTGCAGTGGATTTGATCTCGCTCCCAGACTAGCTTCCACTTCGCGCTCCTGAGAAGGCCTCTCTTCCTCCAAGATCTTTGCTGAAATGAGCTGTTATAGGTTCCACTTTGTTGGCATGAGGAATGAAAACATAAATTAAGGTTTCTATCCATCCATCAGCCACAATGTTGATGTCTTTACACTTCCCAAACCATGACGAATGTTTCTTTGTGATAAGTGCAGTAGAGGCCCGAATCTATGAGAGGAATTAGAGGGTATCCTTGGTGAAGGATGAGGTGTCATCTACCTCTTTCTTGACATAATATTCAAGTGGAATACTCAAATCATCAGAAATTTTATCTTCAACCATTGTAGGAACTCCAAGCTTCTAAGTTTTTTTGATTTATACTATCTTGCAATTTTTATGCTTGTTCCTCTTTTTCCCCCAGCTCTGTGATGGCCCAATTGATTGCCTCAAACCTGATTGCCAAGGACCTCACCCATACATGTGACAAGTATTTTGAGGGAGTTTCAAAAATATTCATGTCAATCAACTCCTAACGATGAGTGTTGTTCATTTCATCTACTACTGGGCCCAAAGGTTCCCAATAGTCCCTTTCTTTCTCCAAGTCTTACTTGAGTGTTCATTTCCTATTTTCTGTCACACACATATAGGTGAAGAGTTTGACCACTTCTTGGAGAACTAAATTTCCTTTTTTAGAGATTGAGTTGATCCATTCATTATTCTCTCGACCTTGTATTGTGAACTTGCGTGTCTTCCCGATGGATCCTAGGTTGAAGCTACTGATGGGTGAAACTTCCTTAGTGGGAATTGTCATGACATTAGGATCAAATAGATGTTGCACATAGAATGATAGAGTTCACAATTTATCCTTAATTTCATCAATATTATTCTTATAATCCTTATTCCTTGCCACTATGTGAGTGGAAAATTGCTGATACATGTGCAAATACCCTTCATGATTTTTTGGTTCTAGTTGAATTTTTCTCATTTCATAGTCAGTTGGTGTCATCTCATCCATGGGCTTGATTACTATGGGCCAAGCTACTTTGATGTATTGATTACTTGTTTCCCCACTGTAGAAACATGAGGCTATATGTGCGAGCTTTCTTGATATTTTTTCTTTGTCCAATGAGACAATCACTGATAGATAAGGAGATTCCACTTGCTACATAGTGCAGGTATCAGGGAAAATTGTTTCCTGCATCTAAGGAAACATATCATCAGACTCAAGCTCAATGATAGGTACAAAAATGATACCCTGTTCTGAAGGAGGGAACTCTTGAATGAGAGAGGCATGGTTGTCATCAAGAGGGGAAACCTCATGTGGTGGCTTGAAGACTGAATTTTGAACTGTGTTCTTCATCCACTTGTGCCTTTGTCATGGGGTGTTCTTCCTACATTGCTACTATCAAATCTTCCTCTAATAGTGATGAAAACGAGCCTTCTTCTACTCTGAGTTTCTTTAGCATCTTCTCGTGAGGAGAAGCTTCCAACTCTGTGGCCTTCCTTTTCGAACTCACTCCAAATTGTTTAGAACTAGAAGTCACCTCTATGAATTTTGAAGATGACTGATGTGAGGCTTGCTTCTGACTCAGAGGAATTCCTCATGGCTGGATGGTCATGGTTATCTTCTTCTAAAACCAATTTCTTTTTCTCCTTACCACTTTCTTAGTCCGATCTAATACATCCCCTAATTCACGAACATACCAGTTGATTGGAGGTATAAAAGACATCTTGACTTCCGCGTACTCAGGATCATACATATCAGTCCCATCATCTTACAAAATATATTCATACTAGGAGATCTTGAATTTATTCATTTCATTGATTTTCATCCTCATATGATCCTTTTCACACACTTAAAATTCATTCATCCAATTAGCCAGTTAATCCTTGACTTATGGCTCATGTTGCAATTATTAGACATAGAAAGAGTTGGGATCTTGTCGAATGTCAAAATTAGACATGGCAATGTGGGAATGCAAAGTCAAATGAGTGAAAGAAGCCTCCAAATGAGATGCACCATTTGAGCTCTTGCATGTGAATACCCTGAGAGAGATAGGAAATGAAATAAACTTCTTCCTCCTACTTCTGAGCTTATTATTCACCTGAATGATTTGTCTGTAGAGCTTAAACAATACAATTTGGTCACTAAGGTACTTGGGCAACCTTAGCAGTGCTTGATTGAAGCCAACAACTCGTAGGTAGGAGGATGTTGAGAATTCCATGAAATAGGAGCCATACCTCTTGATCAAGGATGCCGCTTGTGACGACATCCTAGCTTCTAGATCTCCTTCCAAGTTTTAGACTATGTACATCGTGAATGCTTCATTAATGTGAGAGAAATTCCTATGGATTTATTCCATCATCACCTATGGAATTTTCTCAAACACAGGCATCTTGGCAGAAATGTATTTCATGAGAGTAAATACCTTGAATGATATTGAGCTAGTGAGGAGGTAGACCGAGTAAGAAGTCATGTGGAACTTCTTCGTCATGGGTACTTGGAGTAGTTGCAGATGGAGATTGTCACTGATGATCTACCCTCAGTCAATTCTATGCTTTCCTTCTATTAATGTCAAGATGAAAAGGCCCATACAGTCTTGGAAGTCTCTTATTCTCACTTCGCCCATTACTCTACTAAGGAGAGTGATGAAATCCGAATATCCTTTTCAGAACTCACACCTTGGAAGATTCTTAGGCATCCTTGAGGGATTTTTCCCTTTTTGCAACCATAACCCCAATGCAACCCCTTGCACATATGCATCTATCATTTCCCAATCATGAAAGGACCTTTCTTTTGAGATGACGACCATGTTAGGTGATGTCGATATTTATAGAGAAAGAGAGGTGGTTCTAGGGATGATTAACACCATTGATGTACCATTGTCGGCTTGGAAGGTTCGTGTTTCAGGTTCATAGTGGTGATAGCAGGATAGGACCAACTCATGAATTTGGACACACAATAGGTGTCTTGTGGCAAAAAAAAGCCATTGTTGAATATATGATCTTCAATATTCTTTCGGTCTCTGGTTGTCATACAAGTTCTTAAGTCATCCAGGTCCATATACAAGACATCGTTGTCTTCTATCTTTTACTCGCAGGCAAAGTGCTGATCCATCTTCTATCCCGTCCACTTCTGCTTCATGTTTTTCCTTAGAATAAAAAACTTAAAATTTTTAGTAAGTATGAAAAGGAAACTTCCTCAAACCTGAAATGGATGTTGCAACCTTGATTCCCCTTTCTCTCTGTGTTCCTCACTCTTTTTTGTAAGTGCCAAAAATATCCTTTCCGATGAGTTCTTAGCTGCAGTGCACCTCCAATGTCTATGTATCCTTCGCAAGTTATTCTATTTTCGACTTTCCAAAAATAGTAGTCCCCTATGTAGAAGACTTGCTATTTTTAGAAAGTGGGATTTTTGAGGTCGGATTGACATGGATCGAGATTTTTTGATATGGGTTTTTTTCCCAATATCTCTCCTCTGAATTTTTAGAACCATCCACTTAATAGTTTAGGAGATTTTAAACTTTCAAATTTTAGACCTCACAGTGCATCTAGACGCGGTAGCCATTAATGGACCTCAAAATTGGAGGTTCTATTTTATCCTCCATTTGTAAAAAAAATTGTATTTCTTATGTGGGTTTTTTCTTCTGGTGCTTCACATGAAATCTTACTTCAATTTGACAACCGGTTTGACGGGAAATCCCACTTCTTTCTTCGTTGAGACGGAAAGGAGATTTATTCATTGTGAATGATTTTTTACACGAGAAGAGAGTTTGAAAGTATGTTGTTGATGGTCTTGGATAGAGGAATATACAAAAAAAGTTCATTGATTCATACACTGATTTGCAATATTTTTGTGAATCTCTATTTTTTGGCTATGGAGATTTTCTACTGTTCTCTTTGTTGTTCTTCGTTTCTCGTTCTTCGTTTGCTAAAAATTCCTTCTGAGATCTATATGATTTCATGGAGTGAATAAGAGTATTTTTTTGATAGTTCTAGTTCTAGGTTCAACAATTTTTGATTGATGACAAGGAGGTTGCAGAGGAAAAATGGAGATATGGCTGTGCACGAGAATGGAAGCAGTTAGAAGCAGGTAAAAAATCATGTTGAGAGAGGGGTGGGAATATTTTCTTGTCCCTGAAATCCCTCACCTAAAATTTATGTGAGGGACATCAATTTCCATGGTAAGTAAGAAGCTAACACGTGGCGTTGATCCGACAATAGGGAGTGAGTGCTCAAAAATTAGGTTAAAGCACTAAGGGGTTGAAAGTGAGTCACATGGGTGACAAAAATTCTCTCATAGAGGGATGAGAACATTTTTCGAGGTCTGATGTCCTTGAACTATGAGGGATGTGAGGGACATAAAATTCCACGGTGGTCCTGGAGATGACACGTGGCGTTGATCCGATGATAGGGAATTTGAGCTCCAAACTGTACCCGAAGGTTAAACTAGTAATGCTGATGGTCGTATGGGGTTCCAGAGGTCACATAGAGGATGGGAAAAATTTTCCAATGTTGATGTGCTTTAATCTTAGGGGTTTTGGGGACATAGTATCCTGCCAGGCTCCTGGAGCTAACACGTGTCCTCCTAAAATTTGGCTAAGTCTTGAACTTGCTCTGAGAGGACAACTTGCGACGATGATAACTTGAGCTCCTAATGGAAGTTTTTGGAAAATTTTTATATGATCCTAACTGAAAACGGCCTTTTTAATCCAATGGTGAGGGCATAATGTCTTTATTCTTCCATTTAATCCTTCAAAAATTGGAATTTTGATTTGGAACTCCACCTATGCCTGAGAAAAACTACCTGCAGACTTGATGCACCAAAGTGTTGTGAAAAATATGATTTCACCATCATATAAGAATTAAAATTCTCTTTACAATGATGATTGTTTTATCCTAACTCCATCTGGGGCTCTCAGAATCACCTTTTGAAGCTTAACGACTATTTTTTCATGTGTGCTGACTAGGCATGTGAACCCTAATTCTAGCGAAATTGCCCCAACTTCTCCGAGCCCTTCTAAAATCCTCCTGAATCATTTCTATGATGTCCCAAGACCTTTTAATCACCTCCAAATCCACTTAGGGTCTTCTTCTCTACTCCATGGGGTTGCCCCAACCCTAGGAAGGCTAGTGATAACCCTTCCCACAATTGCATGTAGCTTGCAAATGAACTCCTAAAATCACCTATGGGGAATGAATGAAATTTCCTAAATCACCTAGGGGTATGAGATAACATTAATCATGAGGTCACTTAAACTAATTAGACAGACCTGGGGTGTCTTAGAATGATAGGAATTGGAAAATTTAACACAGGGGTATAGTTGTCATGCTCGAAAATCATTATTTTTCTTGTTGGACATTTGCATGACAACAATTGGCTCTAGCTTAGGGATGTGACATGGATTGATTGTAGTGAAGAATTGACATGAGGAATCCTAAATCTCAATTTTAGACCATATGATTTGTTGACCAATGCTTTATCCATTGGGACTTGTAGAGTCATGTACAACATTACAAGAGAGAAGGAATGGAAGAAGGAAACACACACACATACACACAAAACGACGGGAAGGAAACACACGATACACAAAAAAATGGGAAACACATCTAAAAATCACCTATGGTACAAGTCAAGGGACAAACCTCTTTCAATGATGATACACTTTTAGGTATTTCCCAATGTGAGGAAATTCCAATGGCATTCCATCCAAATATGATAGTAGAAAAACATTCATGCCACAAGCTTCATGAATTTGGAATGGGCCAAGCCATAATGAATCAAAATTTCCATGGTGGCCTTTTGGTTCCCTTCTCTTGTCCCATAGCAGGATGAAGTCTCAACTTTGAATTCTCTCACTTTGGCCTTCTTATAAAAAATATTCTTTACTTTCCATTGGTGTTCTTTAATACGGTCCACCACTCAAAGTCTATTTTCTTCTAGCTTCTCAAGAAAGAAGATCCTTTTGTCAATGAAATCCTTGTACTGACCATCTTATAGTCCCTGTAGCAACTTGAGAGTTGGAATCTTTTATTCCTTGTGTTGAGTTGTGGAGCTTAATTACTTCAAATTAACATGCAATATGAAACTTGCTGGAAAACATAGTAACTGACATTGGTTATGGAGGGACCAACATCGGTCACCTATGATCGGCATAATTCAGGAAAGGAGGAACTGACATCAGTTAGGTTTAACTGGCATCGGTTACCTGTGTGTGGGTGTTTTAATTGACTCACGGGAAATAGATATATTTTTAGTATTAAAGAAGATTTATTGATTGTAATTACATGGCTAAGTGCCCTAAGTTTGTATACACCTATATAAGAATGAAAGCTAGGGTTTAGAAGTAAGAATCAATAAGAACTTGCAAAAGTTGATAATTATTGTGAGAATAATTGTGAGAGAGAGAATTCTTGGAGAAGAAACAAAATCTTGAGAGTGAGACAATACTATACATCCGAGAGGTGTGGAAGATTGTAAATCTTGATTGTATATCTTGTGAAAGCTTTGGATAATAGATTATCTTGTTTCTTGGTGGATGTAGCCCACATTGGGTGAACCACGTTAAATTTGGTGTTGATTTATATCTCTTGTTATGTATATTTCTTCTGGTAGAATATCCAATTTTATTTGCATGTATGCTTAGATCTGATGTATTATCTGTACAACCAGAGTTCTAACCCCAATAACTGGTATCAGATATATTTTTAAGGGTTTTGTGTGTTGATAGATTTACTCACAGAGGGTTTTCTAATTGAGTGAGAGCTATAATTATGGTAGAAGAAAACAAATACAAGGTAGAGAAATTTGACGACCGAAATTATCAATTATGGAAGATGCAGATTGAGGATTATCTGTATCAAAGAGATTTGTATTTACCTTTGGATGAAAATTATAGACCTACAAAAATGATTGATGAGGATTTGGGATCTATAAGATTGACCTAGTAGCATCTGTGGCTTCCAATATTACATAAGCGACTTCTACGATAGGTTAAAGAAATATCTTGCTAATTTATATGAAAAACCTAGTGCTTCAAATAAATTTTATTTGATGAAGAAACTATTTAGTTCTAAGATGCATGAAGGTGGATCTGCATCTAGTCATTTTAATGATTTCAGATCTATTGTAAATCAGTTAAAATTAGTTGATATATCATTTGATGATGAAGTGGAAGAACTTTTATTCTTATGTTATTTGCCTAATAGTTGGGATAAATTGGTAATGGTTGTTAGTAATTCAACATTTGCTAATAATATTTTGAAGTTTGATGATGTGGTTAATATAATATTGAATGAAGAAATTCGTAGGAAGAGTACATAAGAATCATTATCTGAGAATGCTTTGAATGTAGAAAAGAGGGGCATGCAGAAGGAGATATCCAAGAGTAAGAGTAATGGGAAATCAAATTCAAGGGATAACAGATCTAAATCTAGAGGTAAGGGAATTACTTGTTGGAAATGTGGAGAGAAAGAACATGCAAATAAATCTTGTTTGTGAAAGGATAAAGAGAACCAATAACCAGACAAAGGTAAAGAAGAAAATATTGCTGCAGTAGAGGTAATGCAAGATGATCTTATTATGTATTTAGATAATAGAATTGAATCATGGGTTTTAGATTCAGGAGCTTCTTTCCATGCAACCCCTAATAAGGGTTATTCTAGAAATTATGTCTAGGGAAATTTTGGGCATGGTTATTTGGGTGATGATGAACCTTGCACTCTTACTAGTAAAGGGTAAGTTCATCTAAAATTGTAGAATGGAAATACATGGGTATTGAAAGATGTGAGGCATGTGCCAAGCCTCAGGAGGAATCTTATTTATGCAGGGCAACTAGGTGAAGCTGGTTGCATGGCTACATTTTCAAAAGACTCTTGGAAAGTCACCAAAGGTGCTTTTGTTCTGGAAAGAGGTAAGAAAGTATGCATGTTATATTTATCTACCTATGTTATTAATTCCTTTTCTGCATTATCTAATTCAGATTCAGATGCATGTATGTGGCATAATCAGTTGAGCCATATGAGTAAAAAAGGAATACAAATATTAAAGGATAATGGTAAGTTATTAGATTTGAAATATTTAGATCTTATTTTTGTGAGCATTGTGTTTTTGGAAAAAAAGAGAGTGAGATTTCTCAAAGTTGGGGTAACTAAGAAGGAACAAAAATTGGAGCTTGTACACTCCAATGTGTGGGGACCAACTTAGGTAGCTTCTCATGGAGGATCCCAATATTATGTTACTTTCATTGATGATGATACAAGAAAGGTATGGGTTTATTGTATTAAATATAAATCTGATGTTTTTGAAACTTTTAAAAGATGGAAAGCCCTTGTTGAGAATGAATCAAATTCAAAGTTAAAGTGCCTTAGATCTGAAAAATGGTGGTGAATACTGTAGCAAGGATTTCAATGATTATTTTTTAGTGAATGGGATGCGTAGAGAAAGAACGGTTCCACGAACACCATAGGAGAATGGTGTTGCTGAAAGAATGAATAGAATAATCATGGAACATGCTAGAAGTATGAGTATACATTTTGGATTTCCCTTGCAGTTTTAGGTAGAAGCAGTTGATACAAATGTTTATTTGATTAACCATGGGCCTTTAAGTTCATTAGATGGAGGAATACTAGAGGAAGCTTAGACCAGAAAAGAGGTAGATCTTTATTTTCTTAAAATTTTTGGTTCAAAAGATTTTGTGCATATTGATAAGGAAAATAGAAAAAAGTTGGATGTAAAATCTAAGAGATGCACTTTCATTGGTTATGGATCTGGTAATTTCAGATTCTATTTTTGGGATTTAGAGAATTCTAAAATGATTAGGATTCATGACATTGAATGGAATGAAAAGAGAATGTACAGGGATCAAATTTTGGTACCCAAGGATGAACCGGTTGATAATTTTATGAATGAAAATGAAATCTTAGATTTAAAAGTAATACCGACAGGGTTACACAATAACCGGTGTCAGTTGACCCCTGACCAACATTGGTTAGTAGAAATGATATCAGTTACAGAAGATTCAAACTGACATCGGTTAGCAGAAACACCGTCAGTTATCGATGACCAGTGTCGATCACTGACAAATTTGGATACGAATGTCTAGGAGGTCCAGAATGAGCCTCTAGTACCCCAAACTCCTATGAGAAGGTCACAAAGGGTAAGTAAACCTCCAGAATGATTTACACCTTCTTTATTTTATTTAATATTGACTAATAATGGTGAACCAGAGAGTTTTAAAGAAGTAAAGTAGGATGAGACCCACGTATAGTGGGAAAATTCCATGGATGAGGAGATGGACTCCTTGGAACAGAACCAAACTTGGGATTTGGTTAAGTTACCAGCATGTAAGAGGACATTGTAGAACAAGTGGGTTTATAGGATCAAGGAAGAAGAGGGTGGATAGAAAAGGTATAAGGCAAGGCTTGCAGTAAAGGGATTTGCACAGAAAGTAGGTATTGAATTTGGTGAAATATTTTTTTCCTATTATTAAGACTGTACTGTATTGAGTTTAGTTGTAGTACATGATTTGTATTTAGAGAAACTAGATGTGAAGATGAATTTCCTTCATGGTGATTTGGATGAAAATATTTATATGCAACAGCCACTTGGGTATGAAGTCAAGGGTAAGGAGAAATTAGTGTGTAGGTTGAAACTGAGCCTATATGGGCTCAAGAAATCTCCAAGGAAATGGTACATGGGGTTTGATAGTTTTATGCATGAGCATGGTTACTTGAGATGTGAATATGACCATTGTGTATATTTCAAGAAGCTTTAAAATGTGATCTATATTATTTTGTTACTGTATGTAGATGATATTCTTATTACAGGATCTCTTATGCATGGCATTGGTGAGCTTAAGGGAAAGCTAGCTCACATATTTTCTATGAAGGATTTAGGAGCTACAAAAATAATCCTTGGCATGAAAATACACAAAGACAATAAGAACAAGAAATTGTATTTGTCTTAGGAGGCTTATATCGAGGGTGTTAGAAATGTTCAAGATGCAGAATGTGAAACTTATTAGTACACCTATGGCTAGACACTTCAAATTGAGATAAGATTAGTGTCCTTCATCACATGAGGAGGTCAAACACATGACATGAGTACCATATGTTTCAGTAGTTGGGATTATCATGTATGATATGGTTTGTACTAGAATGAACATTACACAAGCAGTGAGAGTTATGAGTAGATATATGGCCAATCCAGATAAAGAGAATTTGAAAGCAGTCTAGTGGATACTCAAGTATTTGAAAGGGACATCTAGCATGTAGTTATGTTATGGAGGTTTGAATATCTCATTATGCAGCTATGTTGATTCAGATATGGCTGGAGATCTAGATGGTAGGAGGAGCACTAATAGATATATTTTCATAGTAGGTGGGATGATAATTAACTAGATTTAGAGATTGCAGAAGGTTGTGGCTTTGTCTACTATAGAGGTAGAGTATGTTGCAGCTACAAAGGCTAGCAAGGAGATGCTATGGATGAGTAGGTTCATGAAAGAGTTGAGAAAGGAGCAAGGTGATTGTAAATTGTTCAGTGATAGTAAAAGTGTAATTCATTTGGAAACGAACTCAATGTTTAATTTAAGAACAAAACACATTCAGTTGAGGTATCACTTCATACGACAGGATTGAAGGATGGGCAGTTGAATCTGGAAAAAATTCATACAAGTAAAAACCTTGTGGATATGCTAACAAAGCCATTAGTAATGAAGAATTTAGAGCTACACTCCACTTCTATTGGTCTTCGATTTGAGACTTGAAGAGGAAGAAAAAAAGATAAGGAAGGATCCAAGAATGACGTTGTACATGTATAGTGTAGTAATTAATCTCCAAGTGGGATATTGTTGAGTTGTGGAGCTCAATTACTTCAAATTAGCATGCAATATGAAACTTGCTGGAAAACGTAGTAATCGACATCGGTTATGGAGGGACTGACATCGGTCACCTATGACTGGAATCAGTCAAGAAAGGAGGAATTGACATCAGTTAGGGTTAACGGACATCGGTTAGCTGTGTGTGGGTGTTTTGATTGACTCACGGGAATTAAATATATTTTTAGTATTAAAGCAGATCTATTGATTGTAATTACATAGCTAAGTGCCCTAAGTTTGTATATTCCTATATAAGCATGAAAGCTAGGGTTTAGAAGTAAGAATTAAGAAGAACTTGAAAAATTTGATGATTATTGTGAGAATAATTGTGAGAGAGAGAATTCTTGGAGAAGAAGAAAATTCTTGAGAGTAAGACAATACTGTACATATGAGAGGTGTGGAATATTGTAAATCTTCATTATATATCTCGTGAAATATTTGGATAATAGACTGTCTTGTTTCTTGGTGGACGTATCCCACACTGGGTGAACCATGTTAAATATGGTGTTGATTTATAACTCTTGTTATGTATATTTCTTTTGGTAGAATATCCACTTTTATTTGCATGTATGCTTAGATCTGATGTATTATCTGTACAACCAGTGTTCTAACCCTAAAATTTTAATCATGAGGGAAATTTCTGCTTCGACCCCATACAATAGTTGGAATGGTGACATATCTATTGCCTTCTTAGGAGTGATCCTGTCCACCCACAATGCATCATACAATGTTTTTTTCCAATTCCTTTGGTTTTAATCTACGAGTTTACGGAAGATGGTCACAATGTTCTTGTTACTTGATTCGGCATGTCCATTCCCATATGGATAGTAGTTAGATGAATGAGATAGAGGGATTCCGTAGCCATAGAAAAACTTGGTCAACTACCTTGAAGAGAAATAGGTAGTGTTATCTGCTACAATATTCTATGGTACTCTGAAACGTACCATGATATTATCCTTAATGAAGCTACATACTGTTTCAATATTGGCTTGCTTGGCTGGAATGGCCTCCACTCATTTTGTGAAGTAGTCTATCATGGTGAGCACATAGGTGTTCCCTGTGCTTGAGAGAGGATTCAGAACACTGATGAAATCTAGTTCCTATTTTTGAAATGGTTCTTCAATAACAACTGGCCTGAGTGGTAGTGCAGCAAGTTGTAGTCTCCCAATGAATTGTTGGCATGCTTCACATTTGGAAACTAATTCCTGATTATCTGCAAAGAGTATGGGGCAATAATACCTTCCTTGGAGAATCTTGTGTGCAATGACCATCCCTGAGAAATTACTGACCACATACATGATCATGGTATGCTTTAAGAATAGTTTCTTGTTCCTCTTTATCTACACAACTGAGGAAGCATCCATCAAGACCTCTCTTGTAAAGTGCATGATTCTAAATTACAAACTTAGTTGCCTTTAGCTTGAGTGTTCTCCATTTATTGTAATCAAGATGAGGAGGGAATTATCCATAAGTTTGAGTAATAGGAAATATTAGCATACCAATCATCAGTAGTGGTTATAAAGAGACACCTATGGATTGTTTTCGGAAATAGTTGAGAAAACACAATTTTATTCACCATGTTGAGCTTTGAGTGTTTCATTTTCAGACCATCAATCTACACAATCCATTTCCCCTTACTAGATTGGAGGGTCGAATCTCCAAGTCAATACTTCTTGAGTCTTTGCAATCCAATTTTCTCTTTTAGCTTCAAGATCCTATTGTGTCAAGATGGACTTGATTACACTGCTAGGTACCATCACCACCATATGAGAGTTGAGGATGTAAAACAATCTGATTTTTTTTATAACCTTGACCATTGCATATAGCATTATTTTCCAATTGCATTGTAGTTTAGTTCGTGTTTTTTCAAAAGACAACTCATGAAATACAATAGGTGCTTCCACGCCTTCATCATTCTTCTAAACAAGAACGACAGAGAGGGTATATTCTAATGCATAACAATACATGATGAAACTCTTTGTTAAAATTTGGAGACACAAGATTCGGAGCCTTGTCAATGGATTTTTTGATGTCTTCAAATAATTGCCTTCCATTCATTGTTTCATTTGAATTTTTATGTGGTTTCATCATGGTGGCGATGTGATTTGTTAATTCAAGTAAACCCATGAACAAAGCGATGAAGAAAATTCACCTTTCTCCAGAATAAATGAACTCCTTTCTTGCTTGTGGGCAGAGATAATGCTTGAATGGCTCGTACTCTCTCATATCAATGTGTGCTCCATGTTTTTTCATAATTAACTTGCCTTCCGTGACTCCAAAAATGCACTTTTTTGGATTTAGTGATATGCCATGTTTTCTACACCTTGCAAGTACTTGTTCTAAGTGATGGATATGATCTCCCCTCTTCTTTGAAAACACTGTGAGATCATCAAGATATATGAAAATGCAATGTTTTAAATCTTTGAATGCCAAATCCATCACCCTTTGAAATGTAGCTCCCACATCGATTAGACCGAAAGACATTCTACTCATAGGAAAAAGTTCCCCAAGGCATTGTGAAGGTTGTCTTGGTGTGATCCTCTTCTACCACTTTGATTTGATTATACCCTGAGAATCCATCAATAAATGAAAGCATTTTAGATCCAGTGACTACTTGCAAAATGTGGTCCATGATAGGGAGAGGATAATTTTCCTTCAGTGATGCCTGATTCAGGTTAAAAAAATCTACACATATTCTTATTTCATTATTCTTCTTCCACACCAGAAAAATGTTGGCCACCCATGTTGAATGATGGATGGGAAAGATAATCCTTGCATTAAATTTTATCTTCATTACCTCCTCTTTAATGATATCAACAATCTTTGGGTTATATGGCCTTTTTTTTTCCTGAATGGCTTGGCATCACTTCTTCAAGGGGATTGAGTGATGCATTTCCTTTGGTTGGAAGGATTTGAGTTCATCATAAGAGTAGGACAAAACATCTGAATATTTCTTGAGTAATGCAACAAACCTTCTCTTCTCCTCAAGGTGAGCAACATTTTCCAATATTGATTTCATTCTTGGCTCCTTCGGTAAGTGCTGATGTTTTCCTTATCAAAATCAGTGTGGGCACCGAGAAGATTGTTTTTATTTCTCTTAAATGAATCTATCGTTTTTGTCAAAGAGGTCTTCCAAAGAAACTAGGCCTTTAGGAATCTTAGACCCTTTCAATTTGATCACTTCTGGTTCATCAATCCCTTCAGATTCCTTCTTTCTCTTCTTTGGCTTCTGCTTCTCGGTGTGGATTTTTTCTTGCTTCAAAGAAGAGATTATTGAAATTATCCCTTTCTTCCAAAAATGGTAGAATATGGTTATCATCATTAAAGACTTGCCAATGATTAGCTTATTTGGTATACTAGGCCTGACTACCATTTCAATGGTCACCTTGTCTTTACCAAAAGAAGGATGAGGTGTCACTAGGGAATCCAACACAACAAGAGAATAAAGACTTTTATTTCTTTTCTCTTGTGATATCTTCAATGAAAAAAGTGCGTCAAAAGATTTAATGAAATCCCATACTCTATTTCTATAATGCCAGAGTCTTGGATTTTTCACCTGATATTGTTGTCAGACTTGCTTTACTATCACCTCCACATCACCAAAACATCTCAGCTTCTTGATTCCCATGTCTTCTAAAATCTCAGTACACCCATTCCTGGTCGTAGGAGAGCTTCATATTAGTCACTGTCACTTATTTGTTGCATCAAATTCGAGGTTTTTAGCTTGCAATGAAAATGAACTTGCAAAATTCATCGGAAGGAGAGTACAAACCACACTTCTCCTGAATCTGCACTGGAATGACTACCATCAAATTCCATTGTCCAAACTTGATCTTACTCCTCTGGCCATAAGAAGTGAAAATAATTTATTATTTTTGATGTGAGGAAGTAGTTGCCTAGCTCGCTATCTTGAAAAAGAATGTTTGCACTTTGGATAATTAAAAAAATTCTTATTGTGATACTTCATCTTTCTTACTGGTAATAATTTCTTCATCTCAAATTTCACTGGAATAGCATATAGATGATCAATCCATTTTTATTTCTCCACCCAAGTCTCTGTAGAATATTTGGCTCAATAGCAGCTATTAGGATGCTGGGATGTTTCCTACTAGGATGGTTAGAAGCACCTTCTTATTTTGGAAAATCAGCTAATGATACCTGTGCATATTTGATTGATTCCTTTACAATGGCAATTATTTGGATTCCATTGAATAAGTGTGCCAGCTAATCAAAAATATAAAATTCCTCAAAGATATAAACTTTGAAGGAATCACAAAGTCTGAGTCCATAATCTATGATACAAAGGGGATTTAGCTGGAAGCCTTTAATGAGGAGTGAGGGCAAGCGTGGAAAGGTTCCTACCTTGTTGGTGGTGTCCAGGCACTGAGGATAAAATAGGATGTTTTGAAAAGGCAGACATGGATGGTGTAAGTAGGCCTTTAAGATAAAAATTGGTAACAGAAAGAAAGTTATAGGAAAAATACCATGGGTTAATTATCAATGAAACTTAGGAATCATATAAGGATGCGTTTGTAGGTATTCTAGATTTTACCCAAAGATGTGTACTTTAGTTTTTCTTGTATTTTCCCTTACTTTAATGTTGGTTATGGCATAAAGATCTTGAGGTTTCATAAATGTATATAGAGATTTACATGATAACCGTTTACATTGTTTTGGGGGTTGTGTTCCTTCACGGGTGTAAAAGTGCTTGGAAGGAGAAAAATGTGGGCGTTTTGATGGAACCTTAGATGTTTTAGTGTAAAAACATGGTGAAGGAAATTATAATTTTTGAGCTGGGAAACACATGATTCGTAAATTCTAGTTTGGAACTCTACTGAATCACACAACTATGTTGTTCTACTTTCAACTTTGGAAAATGACATATTTGATTGAAAATTAGAGCTTCGTGATTGATTATCTAGTGCTATAGAAAGGAAATTTGCAGAGAAGGAAATAATTCAAACTTCAACACCAACAATTTTATCCTGGAAACCTCCAATGGAGGAAAATCATTCGGGAAGGGAAACTGCTCTTTCTTCCCACTTTTTATTGGTCTAATATAGACAATTACAGATTACAATAAGTATGAAAAGAAGCAACAATGTAAACCTTCTCTCCAATTACTTGCTTTCTCTGTTTCTACACCTTGCTCCTACAATTCCATTCCAGCACTGAAGATCTTGCTCACTGATCTCATTAAACTCTGCTTCTCGATCTATTTGGATCTTTGAATCCTTATTCTCTTATTCCTTTCATGCATTTATAGGCCTTCCCATGTCCTCCAGTGCACTGGAGGATGTGAAAGGGCATGGAAGGGAAGAGACATGGCTGGGTGCTTCAAATTTGTGTCCATTCGCATTCCATTCTTCTTTTCTATTTGAAAGTGCTAGGATCGGAGGTCTCAGGACCGCCGCCCTGGCTGGGCGGTAGTTTCAAGTTAGCCTCCCTTGTAGGGTGGTGGTTCTGAAACCGCCACTCTGCACAGAGCGGTGGTTCTTTCTAGAACCTCTGTTTACCTCAATTTATTCACTTTTCTTGTTTCTCCTTCTTAGTGCTGATGGAACTGATGAAGTGGTGTGTTTTTCTAATCCCTATGGATCATACCTCCCCTAATTAGGAGGATTTTGGTCCCAAAAAAGCTTAGTGGGGGAGTGGTATAGGAATCAACTCCCTCTCATGCTCATTCGAGTACCACTGGGTCTGGCCTTGGTGTCTTCTCTCGTCCAAGCTGCCAAGACTCCTGTGGATCTCTGGTTTATTGTTCCAGTGCTACATCCTCCTCCGAGTTGCCTCGAGTACAATCCTCTTTGGAAGGTAACTTTTGTATCTTTCCTTTTTTGTCATGCATAGATGGTGTTAGTGGATGCGAGCTCTTACAACTTACTATCACGTGCATCTGCATGAAGTATGGCCTGAAGGTTTCGTCTCCAACCTGCTCAAGTATGGCAAAGGTCCCATATTGTAGTGGTTTAGTCCTTTCCTGTCTTTTTCTCTTGAGATGGATTGGCTGAATCCTCTCCAAGTACGTTGCTGATATAGTCACCATTGTTCCTTGTATCTCCTCTTCTTCTTGCTGCCCCACAGTTAGGTCCAGTGAATCCGTAGGTAGATACGGTGACTGCATAGCGGAAGTTTGTTTTGTTGCTTGAATGAGCAGTTCCTATGGTGGCTTCTTCTATAAAAACTGACAAGTGCTATCCAAATTCTCCATCCTTTAGTTAGAAATATCCATGTGGTCTCATGTCCATTTTGCTTTTCTTCCAATGAAAGAAAACAAAACTGAATGATTTTCCTGAAAAAATCTTGGTGCTTGGTTGGCACTTACCATAGCCTTCTTTGATTTTATCTAGTGTGCCCAGATGTTAAAACTGACTCCATCCTTGACCCATCTGAACTGGTTATCCCTCTTTGTGAACAACCACATCCCTGATATACAAATAAGGACTTCCAAACACAACGCCAAATGCATCAAATGGAATAATATCAACCTCTAATACATCTATGTATTGGGTATTTATCCCAAACTGAAACTTACACTTCCTTGTAACTTGTATTTCTACACCCTTTAATTATTTCTGCTTGGTTGGCACTTACCATAGCCTTCATTTGCTTTGGTGTGCCTGGATGTTAAAAATGACTCCATCCATTGACCCATCTGAGCCAGTTATCCCTCCTTATGAACACAACATATATTTTGGGCCCTTGATATACAAGTAAGAACTTCTGAAGACAACGTCTAAATGAATCAAGTGGAATAATATCTCAGCCTCTAATACATCTATGTATTGGGTGTTTATCCCAAACTGAAACTTACACTTCCTTGTAACTTACAAGTTTTGACTAGTGGAACGGTTCAACCATGAACCTTGTATTTCTACACCCTTCTTCACCCATCCTAGTGGGTATGGATGTGGATGCGTGTAAGTCTGCAAACCAAGCTGTTTTACAACTGCATCAGAAATAAAATTAGACTAAGAACTAGAATTTACTAAAGCATTTACCTTAGTCTTCTTGATTTGGATCCTGATTTGAAATAGATTGCTCATTTCTTCTTCTTCTGCTGCCCCATACATGTTAGTGGCCATGTATCCTAGCCTCTCGTCTACATCCGAATCATCCTCAATCTCCACCTCTCATTCTGTCTTCATAATGGCCATGGATTTCTTGGAATCCTTGGCTCGGTGCCTTGGGTGTAATTCCGGATATAAATTCCAACATGTGGCATCAACATGTCCATTTACTTACAGAAATTCTTAGGATCTTTGCAAGTATGCAAAGTAGTAGCGGCATGTTTACCTTTCCATTTACCTCTGCTACTTGTCTTCCCTTGTTCTTTGTCCTACTATGCTGTTGACTGGTCTCCCTTTGGCTGTATTTCTCATTACTTATTCTTGTAATCAATGTAGTAATCTTGTACACTATCTTAGTTGAGATCCTTGGGCTTCATGGAGATTACCTTCCTCTGAAGGTGAGTGTGAATTCCTCCCAAATACTTGGTCAGAATGTCCTCATCCTCCAAGTCCATATTAAGCAACATGGCTTGTCTCCAAAATTCCGTAGTGTAGTCTTGCACGCTTTGACCACTGCCCTATCTAAAGTACTGCCACTTAATCATCATGTCAGTCTTATGGCCAATAGGATAGAAGTTAGATCTTATCAATTCTTTAAAACCTTTCCAAGTACTGACAATAGGACGTTTCTTCTTCTCACAAGTGGCTATATGGGTTTCCCACCAAACCAAAGCATGACCTTCCATTTTGGGATGTGCAAAAGGTGACCCTTTGTGCCTCAGTGACATTATGCACAATAAAGTAGACTTCCAACTATTTTAGCCATTTATCCAGTAATTTAACATCTACTTGTCCTTCAAAATTCTTTATTTCCACTTTTGTTTCAACTTTTAAAAGGTGTATTTGCAGATTTTACCTTCTCACTTACAATTCATGTCTCTTCATGATCTTCTCATCCTTCCTCTTTGTGGAACTTTCTAATACTGATTTTTTTCGGCTAGTGCTCGAAACCACTGATTCCATGGAATATTTCTTAACTGAAGCCATCTTTTGCAGATCTGAAACCTCTTCTTATTTTTCTATGCAATCTATCCATTATTGTCTCTAGCATCTCGACTCTACAGACCAAGTTCTCTTCCTCCATTTGAGCTCAAATTCTCTATTTCCACTTCTTTGTAGAAATATCTGGCTCGCAAGGTAAAACTTATTTGCCTTTGGACCTTGTCACTGTTATACAAAAATCACAAGAAAGGTTCAAATATCACAGTCCTAGATATATAATCAGCTATGATACCAAAATGATCTGTAAACTTCTACTTTGGAACTCTACAAATCACACAACTATTGCTATTCTACTTTCAACTTTGGAAAATTACAGATTTGGTTGAAAATTAGAGATTCGTGACTATTTGTCTAGTGCTATAGAAAGGAAAATTGTAGAGAAGGAAATAATTCAAACTTAAACACCAACAATTTTATCCTAGAAACCTCCAATGGAGAAAAACCAGTCGGGAAGGGAAATTGCTCTTTCTTCCCACTTTTTATTGGTCTAATATAGACAATTACAAATTACAATAAGTAACAATGTAAACCTTCTCTCCAATTACTTGCTTGCTCTATTTCTACACCTTGTTCCTACAATTCCATTCCAACATTGAAGATCTTGCTGACTACTCTCATTAAACTCTACTTCTCAATCTCTTTGGATCTTTAAATCCTTATTCTCTTGTTCCTTTCATGCATTTATAGGTCTTCACATGTCCCTCATGTGCACTGGAGAATATGAAAGGGCATGGAAGGGAAGAGAAATGACTGGGGGTGCTTCAAATTCGCGTCCATTCTTATTTTTTTTGTTCGAAAAGTGCGAGGACCACCACCCTGAGTAGACCGGTGGTCTTAGGACCACCGCGCTCTGGGCTGAGCAGTGGTTTCTAAACCACCTCCCTTACAGGGAGGTGGTTTTGAAACCACCCTCCCTTGTAGGGAGGTGGTTCTGAAACCACCGCTCTGCACAGAGTGGTGGTTCTTTCCATAACCTCCATTTACCTCAATTTATTCACTTTTCTTGTTTCTCCTTCTTGGTACTGATGGAATTGATGAAGTGGTGTGTTTTTATGGATCCCTATGGATCAGATAAGGACTAGAAGATTTATTTGGTGTGGTAGCAACGATCCTTGTTAACCAGAGGGTTTTCTTTTTCTTTAGCCAAATCCATTGAAAGTGGTAGAAGCGATCCTCTGCTGATGGTTTTATTTTGTGTAACCTCCACATGAGAATCTTCATTTCTTCTTCTTGTCCTTTACCGCAGCTGTTGAAGATGGAACACCTTTTTTGGATTATGCACGAGTGAAAACTACGCATGAGAAAATTGGAGCTTTTTCATCATCAATGTACTCAATTAGGCCGTTGTGCGTATCACCATCAACTTCCTCAACCTCAATGATAGTTGTCATCGTCCCCTGCATTTTATTCTTTAGGTTCTTCAATCTCCACTTCCTCCTCTATTTTTTTGGTGTTACAGATGACATTGACTATAGTGATTCTTTGAGAGTGAGCCACGCGGAGGTGGAGAAATCCTTGGTCTATTTGGAGGATTTTTGTTTCCTTGGATTATTCAACATTGTGATTTGGAGAAATACTTCTTCAAGGTAACCAAGTCATATCGCCATTTTTTTGGAACTTAGGTCCGTGGTGACTAAGCTTGAATTCTATCCATTTTTCTTTCCATTTGGGCCTTTCAGTTTACTAGAAAAGATTAGATCGTCATCATTTTCTATCGCGTGGTCCCGAGCTTCACTCAATGTTATTGACTAGGTTCTTCTAAGGAAGAAACCTACTTCTGATGGCAAGGCACTGATGAAGAATCTCTTCAAATTATTTTCATGAGGTACCACATCTTCAGAGATTCTTATTATCACTATATTATATCTTACTATGAAGTCAATAATTGATTCATAGGTTTCTTTCTTCATTTGTACCAAATGGAATAAGAGATCCTAACAATATTCCATGGTCTTTAACTTGTGTTCAAATACACTTCTTATATCTTCCCAACAGGGGATAGACCTTGGGGGTAGCATATAGAACCATTCAGAATTTTTTTCTTGAAGTGACTCCATAAAGATCCGGACTAACACATATTTGTCCTCAACGCCCAATACACTGCAAGCGGTGATAAATCCTGCTACATGTTCTTCAGGGAGTTGAGAACTATCCCCTATGAATTTTGGAAAGTTTTTTCTTGAGACTCTTGGTAGCTTGTTTAGTGGTTGAGCAAGGGTGAATGGGCTGGTGTTTCCCACCCATGGTACGTTAGGCCTATGGACCTCATGATCACGATCCCCTATTCTATTTCTATTTTTAGCTTCCACATTCTCTAAGGTCGTGGCTTTTGTTACTACTCTTGCATCCAACTCAGCTTGAAGTATTTTAATTTCTTCGAGATGAGATCTTATTTCTTCTTCTGCTCTTGATTCTCTTTCTCTAGCTTCTTATTTGGTCTCTACATCAGTGAAATATTCAAGGTTTTCGTTGACGTATGGAAATTCACCATCCAAAATATTGGCAATTCTCAGGTTCCCAACATGACCGGTTTCTTGATGAAAGAGAGATCTCTGAATTCTGAACAACTCTTGTCTTCTTTGAATCTCTTCAAAAGTGGGGTTGGTTTTTCCTCCTTGTCTCTGTTGTTAGGTGTATCTTCTATCCACTAGCTTGGAAATCTATGCTCTTCTTTGCAGTGCTAGAATTTGTCTTTTCCTTTCCAATTCAATAGCGCGTTCCTCTTCAAGGTCAATAATTCTTGTGACAATGAAGTAGTGATTGACACCTTTTCCTATTGTTCTAGATAACTTATCTCAAATATAAAGCAATGTCCTCTTGGATGTGAAAGAGAAATTAATGTCTTTCAACAAGAGGATTTCTCATAATAGCCATGGTTTGTAGACATGAGGCTCATATAGCTATTCAAATTCTAGAAATTTTCTTTTTTTTTGAATTTTGAATTTTTTGATTTTTTTGTATTTTTCTGACCTTCTGGTCGTATTCGGGTGTAGATGCTGCTAAATATTCCCCCACGGTGGGTGCAAAAAATTGTTTGCAAGAAAAGTTTTCGGGAGCAAATTGGTGGTTATATTGCTAATTTTCTGGTAGTCTAAGTACCTCTACTTAATCGGTGTAGCTGCTGTACATGCATGAATGAGTAAAATGTGAGTTTTATCCTGGTGGCCTTTCAGTCAGGGATCGAATAGGGGCACTCCACTAACCTTGTGGAAAAATCTTATGTATATCTACACAAGAGGAATTTTCTAGGAAAGTGGGAAAGGGAGTGAGAAAGTTAGAAAAGAGAAAACTAATGCTTCAAGTAGAATATCAGAGACTTGCATACACCAGTCAAAAGTTTCATTACATGAACTTGAATTTAGAAGAAAATAAATATGCGTAACAAAAACAAGACCAAATAATGTTTAATGAGCAAAAAGTATCACTAAAGTCCTCAGTCAAAAAAGGATAAAATTATTTTTTCCTTTATTGAAGCTCAGGCAAAAATTGTACATAACATAAAAGTAGAAGACATTTTTGAGTAGGGAAAATGGAAGAAAATTTCTATCTCTTTTCTCTTTTCACAAGGATATCTCTCTCATAAATTAAAAAAAAAAATAACTCCAACATCTAAGAAGTTTAAGAGGAGTTTAGAAGAAGCTCAAATGAGGAGCTTGTCACAATTTATAGAAGAGAAGGCAACTCTTCATCTTCTCGATGAATTTTCAAATACTTTAATGTGACTTTAGACTATTCATATTCCATTTAAATATTTAAGTCCCTTTTATAAAAACAAGGTGACTTAAAGTTTATATTACTTTTCTAAAGTCACTTAAAGTTATATTAAAAGTGCAAACCTCAACGCAAGAATATAACATTGATGAGAGAGAGTGTTGGGTGAGAAGAGAAGAGAGAGAAAGAAGAGGAAGAAGAAGAAAGAAGAAGAATTATGCAAAAGGATGAGCCACTGTAGTGGATTTGATCTAGCTCCCAGACTGGATTCCACTTCACACTCTTGAGAAGGACTTTGTTCCTTCAAGATCTTTACTTAAATGAGCTCCTGTATGTTCCATTTTGTCAGCACGAGGAATGCGAATATAGCTTAAGGTTTCTATCCATCCATTGGCCACATTGTTGATGTATTTACACTTCCTGAACCATGAAGAATGTTTCTTTGCGATAAGTGTAGTATGTTGGTGCTCAAATTAGGCTCGCCCCATTTCTCATTAAATTTCCTCAGTTTGCGGCTTCTGTCATGTTTTCTATCTCCCTGTGTTGGTGTTTGAAGTCTCTGTCCTCCATTTGGTTGCCATGATTAGTCCCTTCCTTGGTCGAAGATCACTTAATTTTTTAGAATTTGTTTTTCATTTCTCTGTATAGCCAAAGGAGTCTACCTCGGACCCTAGACACATGGCGCCTTCCGCTGAACCTTCAAATTTTTTGACAGACTCTACTGGACTAAGACACGTGTTGACCCCGTACTTATTTGGGGTCTCTACTTTTCGAGACCATCTAAAAATGTGCCATTGAGACATGTGGAAGGTGGGGAGATGGAGAAACTTAGCTTCGGGGTTATTTAAGGTTCTTGGCCTTTTGTAAAAAGGGATAAAATTATAAGTTGAAGCGATGCCCGAAAGGAAAGTAATGCTAGTGTTGAATAGTCAAAATGGAGGTGCGGACCCGCAAATAAAATGTGGATTTTTTTCCTTTTTGGAAAATAAGTATAAAGTGAAAAAATGAAGCGCAGGTCTGCTGGGATCCACATCAGAAGCTAAAGGTGGAAGTGTGGAGCCACGAGAAAAATTTGGAAATTTTTTCTTTTTCCAAAAGTTATGAAATGTCAAAAAGTGCTCGCAGGCCTTTTTTCAATCACATTTTTACATGTGGAAGGCTCATATTAAAAGTTGAAAGGTAGAATCAACGGTAGCTATGCATTTCATTTGATTTTTCTGCCATTGAAGCTCCAGGATGTTTGGAGATGCATTTTTTGCATCATTCTTCATCAAGTTTTTTGTAAATTTGTGTTGTTTTGGTCTACAAAGTTCAATTTAATCAATTTGGGATCTCAATTTGTAAATATGAGGTACTTTTGGAGTGGATTTTGCTTGGGCACGTGTAAAAATGCAAAATGCCAGATCCAGAAGTTGCAGAGTAAAAATTTAGAGGAAAAAATGTTAAATGATGAGGGGAAAAGGTGCTGCAGGTGCTAAGGATGAAGAATATGCCTCCAGTTAGGACAATGATGAAAATATTTGTAATGATTCACCTTTTTTGAAAACACCTGGCAACCTTTTTTGTGAATTTGTTGAATGTCACTTTCTGTAAATCATGATTTGATATGTGCAAAAAAGGTGCTTCAAATATTCCTCTTTTGGGGGGGAAAATTGGATGTAAAGGGTGTATTATAAATGCAATGAGAGTACTCTTGCAAATGGTCAAAGTTTGAATTCTTGAGAAAAAATTTGAGAAAGCCATCTTCCCAAGAGACCAAAGGCGAGGTTACATGATAGTTTCTTTCTGTGTTAGTCATGTTAAGTTGGTTGCAGATGTATAGCCATTGAAAAGATTTGAGATTGCTCTGGAAGCTTTCCTCTGCTTATGAATCTAAGCAATTTTGGAATTAATTTATGTCTAATATCTAGCAATTTTTTTGTCTAATTTATTTTCAGAATGTCCGTAAATAGTTTCATCGTACCTATTGCAATCTTACACTGAAATTTTTGTGAAATCACACAGGATCTCATCCCTGTGATAGTCTAATGGTATTTGCAATTTCATTTCAAGAAGAGCCTTCATCTTGGATGAGATAAACAAATTTAAAATCAATTTACTATCATTTGTTGATAAAGATTGTCTCTAAGTCTTTGGGTTACCTTAAGCGTGATTAATCAGAAACTTTAGTGTTTAATTGAGTCTTCCAATTCGAGCCTTCATGTTGGAGTCTCAAAGATTATGTGAAAATGTGCTGATCTGGGCCTCCATTGAAGCACACCTTCTGGTTGAAGGAACGCCTTTACTGTTTTGAAGCTTTCTGTTGTGAAGTTGTTCATTATTGTGAAGTCCCTCCAAAGATCCGGTATACTCAACTTTATCCTGCTTCATCTCCCACCAAAATCATTTAAAAACCGTTGATCCACCCTGAACTACCCCTGTTTTCCCTGTGTATCAACAAAGGAACAAAATCTACTTGCAAAAATATGCAGAACAATAAGGATCTCTTAATGTCTTTAGCAACCTTTGCCTTGTATTGAAAATATCTCCATAATCTAGAAGTGACAACTCGTGAGAGTCATATTTGGTGTGTTGATCATATTTTCCCAAGGTTTTCTTTATGAAATTTGTGCAAAAGAAAGGTATCTGTCTCTCCTTCAATAATAGAGGTTAGAAAATAGGTTCTCTTACCTTGGTTAAAAGGCACAACCTAAAATAGTTAGCATAATATCAAATCCTTTTAAGGTGCTACCCACTTCTTCAAGGCCTGAGTGCTAAAAAGTCAAATAAATTACTTACCTGGCTACAAAACGACATACATAATCATTTATATGCTTTTGAGTGTCCTGTCAAATCCATGATGCTGTTTGGTTTGTGAAGAAGAGTAAATCTAGGTACCAACACAATAGAGGTCCGAATCTTTGAGAGGATGTCGAGGTTATCCTTGGTGAAGGATGAGGGGTTGTTTACCTCTTTCTTGACATACTCTTCAAATGGACCAATCAAATCATCGATAGTTGTATCTTCAACCATTGCAGGCACTCTGAGATTCTGAGTTTTCTGATTTATACTATCCTGTAATTTGTATGATTGTTACTTTTTTTCTCCCAGCTCTGTGATGGCTCGATTGATTGTCTCAAACCTGATTGCTAAGGACCTCACCCATACATGTGACAAGTCTTCTGAGGGAGTTTCAACAACCTTCATGTTGATCAACTCCTAGCGATAAGTGTTTCTCATTTCATCTACTACTGGGCCCAAAGGTTCCCAATAGTCCCTTTCTTTCTCCAAGTCCTCCCTAAGTGTTCATGTCCTATTTTCTATCGCACACATATATGTGAATATTTTGACTACTTCTTGGAGAACTAAATTTCCTTTTTCAGAGATTGAGTTGATCCATTCATTATTCTCTCGACCTTGTATTGTGAACTTGCGTGTCTTCCTGATGGATTCTGGGTTGAAGCTACTAATGGGTGCAACTTCCTCAGTGGGAATTTTCGTGGCATTAAGATCAACTAGATGTTGCACATAGAATGATAGAGTTCACAATTTCTCCTTTAGTTCATCAATATTATTCTTATACTCCTTATTCCTTGCCACTATGCGAGCGGAAGATTATTGATACATGTGTAAATACCCTTCACGAGTTTCCAGTTCCAGTTGAATTTTTCTCATTTCATAGTCAGTTGGTGTCATCTCATCCACGGGATTGATTACTCTAGGCCAAGCTACTTTGATGTATTGATTACTCGTTTCCCCACTGTAGAAACATGAGGCTATATGTGCGAGCTTTCTTGATATTTTTTCTTTAGCCAATGAGATAATCAATGATAGATCAGGAGCTTCCACTTGCTGCGTAGTGCGGGTATCAGGGAAAATTGTTTCCTGCATCTAAAGAAACATCTCATTAGACTTAGGCTCAATGATAGGTGCACAAATGATACCCTATTTTGAAGGATGAGGGAACTCCTGAATGAGAGAGGCATGTGTGTCATCAAGAGGGGAAACATCCTATGGTGGCTCGAAGACTGAATCTTGAACCATGTGTTTTTCATCAACTTGTTCCTTTGTCATGGGGTGTTCTTCCTATATTTCTACTATCAAATATTACTCTAATAGTGATGCAAATGATCCTTCTTCTACTATGAGTTTCTTCAATGTATTCTTGTGAGGAGAAGATTCTAAATCTATGGCCTTCCTTTTCAAACTCACTCCAGAGTGTTTAGAACTGGAAGTGACCTCTATGAATTTTGAAGATGAATGATGTGAGGCTTGCTTCTGACTCAGAGGAATTCGTCATGACTGGATGGTCATGGTTCTCTTCTTTTGAAACCAATTTCTCATTCTCCATACCACCTTATCAATTTGATCCGATATATACCATAATTCATGAACATACCAGTTGATTGAAGGTATAGAGGACATCTTGACTGCCATGCACTTAGGATCATATATCTCATTCCAATCATGTTGTAAAATATCTTCATACTGGGAGAGATTGAATTTATTCATTTCACTAATTATCATCCTCATATGATCCTTTTCATGCACTAAAAATTCATTCGTGCTATTGGCCCAATAATCCTTATCTTGCGACTTGTGTTGCAATTTTGGGACATAGAAAGATTCAGGATCTTCTCAGATGTAAAAATTAGGCCTGGCGATGTGGGAATACAAAGTCAAATGAGCAAAAACAACCTCTAAATGAGATGCATCATTTGAGCTCTTGCATGTGAATACCTCGAGAGAGATAGGAAATGGAATTAACTTCTTCCTCCTACTTTTGAGCCTGTTATTCACCTGAATGATCTATCTACAAAGCTTGAACAATACAATTTGGTGAATAAGGTACTTGGGCAGTCTTAGAGGTGCTTGATTGAAGCCAGAAACTCGTAGGTAGGAGAATGTTGAGAATTGTATGAAATAAGAGCCATAATTATTGATGAAGGATGTTGCTTGTGACGACATCCTAGCTTCCAAATATCCTTCCAAGTTTTAGACTACGTACATTGTGAATGCGTCATTCACATGAGAAAAATGCCTATGGATTTCTTCCATCACCACTTGTGGAAGTTTCTCGAACTCAGGCACCTTGGTGGAAATGTTTTGCATGAGAGCTAATCACTTGAATGATCTTGAGCTAGCGAGGAGGTAGACCAAGTAATAAGCCATGTGGAACTTATTCGTCATGGGTACTTAGAGAATTTGTAGATGGAGATTGTCAATGATGATATGCCCCCAGTCAATTATCTCATTTCCTTCTGTCAATGTCAAGATGAAAAGGCCCACCCAGTCTTGTAAGTCTCTTGCACTTGCTTCACCCATTACTCTACTGAGGAGAGTGATGAATCCAAATATCCTTCTCAGAACTCACACCTTGGAATATTCTTAGGCATCCTTGAGGTATTTCTCCTTGTTTCCAACCATGACCCCAGTATAACCCCTTGCATATATGCATCCATTGTTTCCCAATTGTGCAAGTCCTTGTCTTTTGAGATGGAAACCATGTTGGGTGATGTTGGTATCTACAAAGAAAGAGAGATGGTTCTAGGGATAATGACCTCCATTGATGTACCATTATCAGCTTAGATAGTTCGTGTTTTAGGTTCATAGTGGTGAGAGTAGGCTAGGACCAACTCATGACTTTAGACAGACACTAGGTGTCTTGCGGCAGTGAAAATGCCACTAGTGAATATCTGATATTCAATATTATTTTGGTCTTTGGATTTCATGTAAGTTCTTAAGTCATCTAGGTCCATGTATAAGACATGGTTATCTTCTATCTCATACTTGCAGGTGAAGCGCTAAGAAATATTTTGTCCCATACATTTCTACTTCATGTTTTTCCTCAGAATAACAACTTATAATTTTTAGTAAGTATGAAAAGGCAACTTCCTCAAACCTCAACTGGATGTTGTGACCCTAATTCTCCTTTCTCCCTACGTTCCTCACACTTTCTAGATCAAATTTCTATTTTTAATAGGTTTCTGTAGGACCACTTACTATTTTTAGTTTGTGCCAAAAATTTCCGTTCCAACAAGTTCTTAGTTGCAGTGCACCTCCAATGTCTATGTCTCCTCTGCAAAGTATTCTGTTGCTGACTTTCCCAAAATAGTAGTCCCCTATGTAGAAAAATTGATATTTTTAGAAAGTAGGATTTTGGAGGTTAGATTGACATGGAAAATTTTTTTTTGATATGTTTTTTTTTCCCCAATATCTCCCCTCTGAATTTTTAGAACTATCTGCTTATTAGTCTAGGAGATTTTAAACTTTCAAATTTTAGACCTCGTAATGCTTTTAGACACGACAACCATTAATGTACTTCAAAATTGTAGGTCTGGTTTTTTCCTCCATTTGTGAATTTTTTTATATTAACGATGTGCGTTTTTTCTTCTTGTGCTTCACGTGAAATCTTACTTCAATCCGATAATTGGTTTGACGGGAAATCCTACTTCTTTCTTCGTTGAGCCGAAAAGGAGATTTCTTCATTGTGAATGATCTATTGCATGAGAGGAGAGTTTGAAAGTATATATTTTTATGGTCTTGAAAAAATGAATAAATATAAAAAATTGATTTTTTGATTCGTTCACTGGTTTGCAAGATTTTTGTGAATCCCCATTTTTTGGCTATGGATATTTTCTACTGTTCTCTTCGTTGTTCTTCGTTTCTCCTTCGTTTGCTCAAAATTCCTTACGAGACTTGTATAATTTCATGGAGTGAAGGAGATTATTTCTATGAAAGTTCCGGTTCAAGGTTTATCAATGGTGGATTGATGGTAAGGAGGTTGCAGAGGAAGAATGGAGATATGGATGTGCACGGGAGTGGAAGTAGTTAAAAGTAGGTAAATATTTGAATTTTTAAAATCATGATGAGAGAGGGATGGGTGCATTTTTAAAGGTCTGATGTACCTGACCTATGAGGGACGTGAGGGACATCAAATTCCATGGTGGTCGTGGATCTGACACGTGGTGTTGATCCAACAGCAAGGAATTTGAGCTCCAAATTGCACCCGAGGGCTGAACTGGCAATGTTGATGGTCATATGGGGTTCCAGAGGTCACATGGGGGCTGGGTGTATTTTTCCAATGTTGATGTACCTAACCCTTAGGGACTTCGGTGACATAAAATACCACCAGGTTCATGGAGCTGACACATATCCTCCCAAAATTTGGCTAAGTCTTGAACTTTCTCCGAGAGGACAACTTGTGACGATAATAACTTGAGCTCCCGATGGAATTTTTTGGAATTTTTTTATATGATCCTGACTGGAAATAGAATTTAGAATCAAAAGGAGGGTTTTTCATGTATTTATTCTTTCATTTTTTCCCTAAAAAAATGGATTTTTGATTTGGTACTCCACTTGTTCCTGAGAAAAACTGCTTGCAGAGCTAATGCACCAAAGTATTGTGAAAAATATGATTTCACTATCATGTAGGGCTTGTAATTTTATTTCTTGAGATGATTTTTTTGTTCTACTAAATCCATACAGGGCTCTCGGAATCACCTTCCAAAGATCATCTACTGTTTTGGCCTGTGTGCTAATTAGGCCTGTGAACCCTAATTCTTGTGAAACTACCCCAACTTCTCCGAGCCCTTCCAAAATATTCTAGAATAATTTCCATGATGTCCCAAGAACTTTGAATCACCTCCACATCCACTTAGGCTCTTCTGATCCGTTCCATGGGGTTGCCTCATCCTTAGGAAGGCCAGTAATAGCCCTTCCCACAATTGCCTGTAGCTTGTAAATGAACTCCTAAAATCACCTAGGGGGAATGAATGGAATTTCCTAAATCACCTAAGGGGATGGGATAAAATTAATAGAGAGGTCACTTGGATTGCTTGGATAGACCTAGGGTGTATTGGAATGATAGGAATTGAAAAATTTAACACATGTGTATAATTGTCATGCTCAAAAATTGTTATTTTCCTTGTTGCACATTTGCATGACGACAATATCATCAATACTTAATTCCTTGAAAGGTTTTTTTGTCTTCATGAATTCAACATTCAAATAATTTATTTTCCTTCATACTTGTATCTACACATTTAAATCAACTGGTTAAAAAAAAAAAGCTTTTTGGCCTCTCTTGTGATCCAAAGTAATTATTTTCTATCATGATTATGGGAATCATATGTGCTTCTAAAAGATTCTACTTTCTCACCATCCTCTGCACCCTCTGGTGCTTCCTTGGAAATCTAGTAGCCTCCATCTCTCAATTTCTCTTTTCTCTCTTTGTTCTCTCTTGTTAAGTTTGTACTTGAAAATGAGCATCGTCAGCTGACCCTTGGTTTATATAGCCCACAGACACTAGATTTCCATCGACCCCCTTGGGTTGCCATCGATTGGCTTTTCCCCTAATCCTTGAACTCTTCCCTTTGGGTATTCTTCACAAATTCCACTGTTGTGGCCATATTTATCTACCTTTCATTTGGGCATATTTATTTTTCCAAACTCCACCTTTGTGGCCATTTACCTATCCCTCTCTTGGGCATACTTTTATTTTTTGAAACCCACCTTTGTGGTCACATATTTTGTTCCTTTGGGAATTTTAATCCCTTCTCTTTTGGGCATCTCATTTTGTAATCCTATCTAATCTACACACGAAGTCCTCATTTGATGCAATATTTCCCTTCACACTTTACATTCATTATATCAAGTCCATTCTTATGGCCATATTTGTGCCTTTCATATATGAACCATTTATTTCATCAAAGTCCACCTTTGTGGCCATACGTTTCCCCATCTTGGGACGTGCATTTATAATTTTTTTTTCCCTTTGCGGCCATTCCTTTTATCCACTTGGGGCATATTTTATTTTTTCCCTTTTTCCTTCATGGCCATACCTTCCCCTCTTGGGTCATATCATCTCTTCATCCATATTTTTCATCTATTACCTTCTTGGCCTATTTTCATATCCTAGTGGGCACCATATCTTTTCATCCTCATTCATTGTGAACGCATGACCTTTTCATTCAATTCCTCGTGTATGAAGGATTTCACATAATTTTTGTATTTAGTTGCACATATTTTTGATGAATTTCCAATGACCCATTGGTCATCCCATCCTACATCCATACTGTAGTGATCTTCACCCACCCATTGGTCCATAGAACATTGTTGTTTGGCTCTGTTTAGATTGAAATTTTCCCCTACCAATGTGATATTGGAGTCACCGCCATCATTATTGCTATCCATTTTTCCTGGGGAATCTTGCCTTGGTTATTATTTCACCCATCTTTTCATCACCCACCCACCCTTTATCAAGAACTTTTTTCAAATGCGTCATTGATTTTCCTTGAAGACATCGATCCCCCATTTGAGGGGAGATTATCATGAATCCTTTATCCTCAGCCAACCCTTTTTGTTTTTGTCTCATGGATTGTTACCGAAAACCACTCATCAAAAAGGGGAAAAATGTAGACACCTAAAATAGGCATCTATGCCCCCATTTTCCCATGTGCGCATATTTATAATTTAATCATCCTCCTCATCTAATCATTGTTAATTAATTAATAAATATTAATTGATTAATCATTTTAATATTTTACATGCCCAACTATCTCATCCACATTGATCTTATTAATTAATTAATTCCTATTAATTAATTAATACCCTCATCCATTGCCCTAAAATACTTTATAATTAGGATGCTTTTATCCTAAACCTATCCCCTTGATTTTCTAGCTTTCATACCATCTATTTTTATTCCCTAACTACCTTGGATTCATCCCCAAGTCATCTAATCCCGCCAATACGCTTTAAAGCATTCATCCAAATCTTTAAAATCATTAAACCTCGCCTTAAATAAAAAAGCAAGCGTGTAAGGGAAACTTTCTCCGTAATCGGTGGCAACCCAACCTATTCACCTTTGACCATATAAGTATGTTGATTTATTTCCATTTCACATGTAATCATGGGAAATCACTAGAAAATTAAGCAATCAGAAAGCAACTAGAGATTCTTCGTTACTTCCAGAGGCTTCTGCAACAGTCACATACATCCCATCCAGCATCTAACGTGTTTTGCATCACTCACGATATTTATTCATGAGCTATCTTGTTTTTATAGTGAGTTTATCAAATATTTTATCAAATTATCTTTGATTTCTTATAGATTAAGCTTTTGCAGGTCCAGGGCAACATCCAACCATAACTCAGCCACCTCTAGTTCTTGTTCTAGTGCTTTACAGGCTGCTATATCTAGCTATATTCTTCTCAGTATCATCCCAATCTTGCTACAGTTACCACCAATCCTCCTTGGTCACCATCAACCAGGGAAATGTCCATACAATAACCTATATAAATCCTCCTTTCTCTCATCTCTCATATCTCCTAGTCCTTGATTCTCTTCTGCAGATCCTCCTACAATAGCTACAGGTCCTCATTAGCTTCCAGATTTCTCCCAGACCTTACATGTTTGTATATTTCATCTAAAGATCTAGATTCATCTTCCTATGTCATCATCAACCTACATGTGTAGAGTCTAGGTTGCCGTTGAACCCGATCAAGTAACCTTTATTTTGTGGTTGTCATATAGCTATATTTAGATAGGTTTATGTCATTTCTTGATTCAGTGACAATTCTATTTCTGCATACTTTTTGCTTTCACATCCTTTCATCTAACAAATGAGGGTTGACATCTGCCAAGGAATTCAAAAGCTTCTTAGAACCACTCAGTTAGGAAACCCCCACACTTATCTATCTAAACCAATCTGTTTCAGTTTTGTAGAGCTTGTTTCAATAGAGATCCATCATTCAATTCTCGTATCCAACATCGGCCATCCTAGGTAACATAAAGCCTCTATCTTTATGAGTTTCTAGTTTCCTTAGTAGCTAGTGCTTTAACCCCATTAGGAACGAGAAATTTGGAAAGCACCAAGACCTAAAACTTTTGGTATTTTCTGTATTAGCCAATTTTTGTTGAATTCTTCATTAGCATTTGTGCATTTATCTATTTACTTCCTGTAAAATTTTATCACTATTCACTCACTCCTTTATGATAGTAAATCTATAGTAGTTCAACCCATATTGTAATTCATAACTTCGTTACATCTATCGCCTTTAGTAATTTTTTTTTTTTAAGTTGTGTGAAATTTCCTTCCAGAAGCTTTTTATTCTTTGAATTTTAACCCTTCAATCTTATTTCAATAATTTTCCTTTCCTTTAAAAGCCTTGTGAGTTTTGAATTTTAGGAATTTCAATTTGCATCAAGTTGTGTGAGTATTTAAATTGTGCAAGTTAACTAGTTTCATTCAATTCAATATAGGGCCCCGGGGGCAGCTAGGCTATACAGACTCGAGGCTTGAAACCCCCCCTTTCTCTATATTTGATCCCATGTGGTGGTTTGTGCAATATTTGTTATAACATGTCTGAAATTTCAAATTTAGAGGATTAGAATTCAGAGAACCCCCAAACAAAGGAATATCACCAACCAATTGTTAGTTTCACAAAAATATCTTATTGTATATTTACTTTCGACATTTTCTCGGTTATAATGACATTAATGAGATTGATTAAATGCTAAACCAACAACGAGGATCATCATTTTTGGCACCATTTATGGGGAAAATAGTGTCAATAAGAATCATTCAATTGAAAATTTCCATAAGAATCTACCCAGAAAAATAAATATATGAGTACACCCAAAGATTTAAAGGGTAGATCCATACCAAAAGGTACTTAACCACAAACTGACCATTCTCGGGATCAGTTTACACAATTAAAAGAAGCATTAGACTCATCAATTCAATAGGATAAAACCCTTGCTTTACCACAAACTTCAAAACATTCTCCTAAAGTAGGGCCTTTATATCTAAGAAAATATAGACTAGAATATCTAGTTAATTTGAGCTATCAAACTCAGGTTAGTAGCTTTCCACCCACACCCTATTTTTCACATGAAAGGAAATTTTTGCATAAAGTTTATTGGGAAAGAATGGTAGATGAACAACTAAGAGTTGATCATAACCCACATAATGCAAAATTTATTATACCACAAAGGATTTTTACTTATCATATTTTTATTGTTACTATATTTCCTACATTTCAGGGCATGGCCTATGAATATCCAAACCTGTTCCTCTTTGAATTTAGAGTAATGTGTCAAACATACAACTATAGAACTGATAACCAAAATTTGAAAATTTTTCCTTCTACACTTAAGGATTCAACCGTGAGACGGTTCATGAGTTTGGCACCTAACTCCATCCACTCTTGGGAAGAAATGGAAGATTTTTTTTGGATAAGTATTAGGATTATTGCAAAGGAACAAATAGGAAAGAATTGTTTTTCCACGTCAAGCAAAATGAAGATGAAAATATGGAAGATTACTCGGATAGACTCCTCTTTCTTCATAGAAAATTTGGTCATCCTTTTAGTGAATATTTAACTAAAACCATTTTCTTAAAAGGATTGGATGAGAGTCAAGAGAACCTATTAATCCAATGGAAGGAGGATATGTGAATCATATAACCTTCCATCAAATTGAACAAGTTTGTAGAAATTACTCTAGAAGAAGGGGAGACCCTAGGAGAAGGAGAGCTAAGAAAACCAATCTTGATGTAAAGAAATTAATGGAAGAACTATCCAACTTCAAGACAAATATTTTGGCACCCTTGAAGATTACTCTAGATTGTATGTAGGTACAAGAAAAATCAAATACTGAACCACTAGAAATGTATTTTCCAAGATGTAGGCAAAAACATGCCCTTAGAGATTGTCTTCTAGATAAAAATGAAATCTATGGGATATGTGATAAGGATCATGCTACTAAATATTGTTGGCTCATAGCAGCCCTTAAAAACCAACTCAAACAAACACCCACATAAGGCCTCAATTTTTTACAAAATCAAAGTAATCAACCTTCTCAAACATCACCACAATTCATGCTAAGGAACATCCCTAATCTATGGATGATTGCAAGGGCTTCAAATATGTACCCTTTGAATGGAACACCAATGCCATGGGCTCCATCTGAATGGAAATCCCAGCCATAGATTTCTAATCAATTTCAATTCTGGACACCTCAACTATGGATGTCTCAACCTTATCACCAGCCCTAGATTAATCCATAATGGACATAATATCTGAACCATCCTACTAGTTATCCACAATAGAGAAGATTTACACCTAAAAAAACACCCACAACAAGCATTAATTCCACCTCCCATTGTTTAGCCTCAATCAACAGAGCCAGTATTCTAACCATAGATTCCATTACATCATGTGGCCAATCCAAAGAATAGGAAAATAGACACTGTCTTTGGAGTTGGACAAGAATTTATGGGAGTAAATGCCATTGATTATAAGGACAGTCCACTAAGGTTAGGAAAAATTATGAATAAACCACCATTTGTCATAATAAAAAAAACCAATGAGAATCCAACACTTGATAAAGGGAAAGAAAATGAATATGAGGAGAAAACAAACAAACACTAGGAGCAACCCATAGTTTCTCCACCACCTCTTTTTCTTGAGAGAATCAAGGAAATAATTAACAAAGAATATGATTTGCTTAGGGAAATAAATAAAGTAAACATTGATATATCATTGTTATAAGCCATTAAATCTATTCCAAAAGCAAATAGGTTGGCCAAAAATATTTGTATCAAAACCCCAGGAAGAAAAAAACATTATCCCAATACCATACCCGTAGATGGAAAACTTGCTGACATGTTGTCAGGGAAGTCATTGATTCCTAAGTATGGTGACCTTGACAATCTAGTTATTACCATAAAAATAGGAAAACAAATATACCAAACATATTGATTGACCTAGGAGCATCTATTAATGTCATGACAAAAAATAATTTGAAATAACTGTCTTTGATGAGACTACAACATACTGCTACCATTTTACAAATGGTAGATCAATCTATTGCTAAACCTGAAGGAGTAATATAAGATGTTATGGTAATAGTAGAATCATGGTAATACCCTATAGACTTCATGATCCTTCAACCTAAAAAAAATACGAGGATGCCCTATCATTTTATGAAGTCCATGGTTAGCTAATGTTGCAGATTTAATAGACTACAAATATGGATACATAGTTATATCAAATGGAGTGCATGCAAAACAAATTTCCTTATTTCCACTAGAAAAACCATTTGTATATGTTAAAGAGTACATTTGGGTTAATGATTATGAGTTAACCAATTGTAACTTATCTTCTTTGGCTATGATTGCAGTTAAAAATCATGTTGCAGAAATTGAGGAGGAATCCACATGAGTATTAGAGAAGGATAGCAATGCTTCAGAGTGCCCTTAGGTTTCTCTAGAGTCTCCCTAGTTTACTTTAGAGAAGGGAAAATTTTAGTGGCAAATTTTTCGTAAACTTGTGAAAATCGAGGATTATGGAAATTCGAAATGGCGAATATAATGTTGTTCAGAGCCAACTTATCCACCAAAAAATTCAGCCGACATGACCCTTATAATATTCATTTCGCCTAGATTTTACACATATATAAGAGGTTATGAATGTAATTCGCCACCATTTCGAATCATATCGTGCACATATTCACCAAAGTAAACATAAGAAAATCTCAGCCACCAAGACTGAAGTCTGAAATATGAGCTATCCAACCTTAAGATGTCCAACTCTGAGCCATCTAGCCTTGATCTGACATACTCTACAATCTAAAACATCCAACTATATTCCGTCCAGCCTGAGCCATCCAACCCCCTAGCCATCCAACCCCTATCTGTCCAACCCCTAGCTGTCTAACCCCTAATTGTCCAAACCCTAGCTGTCCAACCCCTAAACCTTCCAACCTATATCCATACAACTCTTAGCCATCCATCCCTTTATCGTCCATTCTCCTAGCCTTGGAACATAAGAGACACCCTTAAGTCCCTAAGTAGTAAGTAGTCATGGATACTAGAAATCAGGGCAAGAAGATTACAAATTCAATAAGTTCAAAAAAGGGTGCCAATAATTTGCTTGGCTATTTTGGAAAATCACAAAAAATGAAGTCGGTTTCTGCTTCGGCTGAAAATATCTGTATGTGGCAAGTTTTATTTACTTGTTATTTTATGTTACAAAATTTAATAATTATGTTTATGATACTGTTCTTGGAATTCTTTGACATTTGTACTCTGTAAAAATTTAACTATAGATAAAATTAATACTATATAAGTAAAAATTTTATAAAAATTTTTGCAGACTTTTTAGAAATTCCTTCAAAAAATAATCAATTTATAGATATTGATGATCCAATATATGTTGAGGCAAACATTCCATCCCTTGATGAAATAGAAGTACAAGAAAATTCATCGAACTCTCAGGATACACCAGCAGATGAAGCTTCTACTCCATGGTCTATTTCCAGAAAGAGGAGACATGAGATTCAAAATATTTTTTGCTGACAGCCTAGATGCAGAAGTTGAATCCCAAGGAAAAAAAAGAAAATATGTTAGAAGAAAGATGGAAAACTAGACAATTAGAAGGAAATTCGAGTTTGAATGGGCTATAAAATATCCTTTTATTGAACCTGTGCACATTGAAAATTATGATGATGGTCCAACACAATTTCGATGCAAAATATGTGGTTAGAAATAGGGGAAGGATCGCACGATGCAGCTAAAACTAGACACAATTGAAAAACACTATGGGAAAATATACACTTCCCAAAATCTCAAGGATGCCAGCATAGTCATAACACATAAATGGAAAGATGCAAAAGATGGTCTACATGTAAAATGCACAGAAGAGTACGAAAAGGAACAAGAATGTATCAAATATATAAATGAAAAAGGTGGGACCATAGTAGAAAAATTGAGCAAATCTATGGAGGCAGAAATGTAAGCAAAGGGTATTCAATTTACAACTATATTTCATATAATGAAAAGGGGAAGACCGATGTCAGATTTCAGAGAAAATAGAATGCTGTATCAAGTTATTGGTTTAAATAATGTTCCTCAATCTCATTGGTCAGATACTAGTAGCTGGGAGATTGCAAAATGTCTATCTCTGGTAGAGAAGGAGGATCTAAAACCGTGTGTTCAAAAGGCAAAGTATATTTCCCTTTATTTAGATGAGGTTATTACAGTCGATAATACTTCATGGATATGTATTCATGTTTACACATTTACTAATGAAATGAGGACTCCAAACCTCTTGGAAATTCATAAAATGATAGATAATTGCAATTTTGAGAATATTTATAAATTGGTGGTATCAAGTTTGAAGGATATTGTTAGAATGGATGATTTTTCCATTACAACAAAATTAGTTTGTGCTGAAACTGATGGTGCAGCTGTAATGCAAGGTGCGAAAAATGGTTTGTGTGTTAGACTTCAGACAAATATTTCTCCATATATGGTTTTTTTTCCACTGCATGGCTCACATAATGAATCTTTCCTACAAAATTGGTATCACATTTGAAAATGTAGCTAAAGTGGAGGAATTGATACGTGATCTCCATGCCTATTATTCTTGCAGTCCTAAGATATTTTTAGAATTTCAAAATTTTGCTATTGGACTAACAAAGGGAAAAAAACTTCTCAAAGATGTAGATACCAGATGGATATCTATGTACGAAGCTTCTTGTAGAATATATGATGAATATCCTTCATTGACATGATTTATGTTTAAATACCGCATGGATGTAGATAAAGCTAAAGATCTATTATGCCGTCTAACTGACATATTAAATTTACTCACACTTTGCGGTATTTTTCCCATGTTGAGGGAGCTTAGTATTTTAACGAAGCATGCTCAAGATTGGTCTTTCTACATTAAAAACTTTATAAGACTCAGAAGACACATTTGTTGGAGTCTAGAAAGTTTATATATTTCTGATGGAATTTTTCAGGGTCCTGCTTTTGAAAACTGGAATGCATTGACAGATTTGAAAAATTCTAGGTGCTTCTTAAAGTACAATATAAATTATCATATGTGTATAACAACACATGGAAAAGAGATTCCACTTCATACGTACCAAAAAATAATTGATATGGCTAACTCATAAATAGAATAAGTAAAAGTGACACCAAATTTATATGATGCACTATTATTCGAAACTAGGAATAAGTTGATAACGATCTCTGAATCGTTAGCTAAAGAGATCTGGGAAAGATTCAAAAATCATACAATAATTGAAGCAATGGGACTTGTAAATCCGCAGTTCTAGAATTTGTCATGCAACAAACCTTATACATCTATTAGTCCTTTATTTGTCAAAAACATGGGCGATCTTACTGGTCATTTTTGTAAGACTAAAGAGATAAATGGAGTTTCTGTAGAAGGAATTTTGGAAAGAAAAACCACTTAGTTCATAGTCAATGGATTTTGCTAATACAATGATACAACAAGTTTAGCTTCTACAAAACCCACAGGATTACAGTGCCATGAAAAGGGTTTGGAAGGATATCTATTCTAGTAGTATCCTAAGTGAAGATTTGAGCAAGTATATTAAGCTGTATGAGCTCTGCCAAACAATGATTCTGGGTTCTGTGGAAGATGAGAGGGTTTTCAGTGCACTATCCTTTTTTAAAATCAAAATTTTGAAACAAATTAGATAAGAATCTAGAAAGTTGTCTCAAATTGTATGTATCGAGTTACTCAATGGAGTCTTTTCCTTATGATAGAGCACTGGCATTGTGGAATTCACTAGTAGACAGAAGAGGAGTAAGTAATATTCTTCCTAACCCAGGGGATTGAGACACATCCAAACATCATGTTACAGTTGATTTCCAAGACACAAATGAAAGTTTTGCTCCAAGAATGTTTGAATTCACATATATTTCATTTCTTCTATACATTATTGAGACTACTTATGTACTTCATTCAATGATTACAACATTCAATAAATGCAATATTATATTTGTCATTATTTGATCCTTCACCATTGCAACAATGTCATTATTTATTTCAATTATGCCATTTGTTTTTCTTTATGTTTGGTTTTCAAATTTAGACTAAAATAATGACACATTCATCTTTTATATCTGTTAATTTATTTATTTTACATCTGCAACAATTCAGAAATGTAAAGAAACAAAATAGTGTAAATTTAAGTAACATTTACGTAAAAAATAGAAAATAAATAGAGTTTGTATTGATATATAGTAACATTATACAATTCTAACTTCCAAAGTTCTTTTGAAATTGATTTCTCATGTGGCGGATTACTTTATGAAAAAGTACAAATTCATAAAGCATTGTCAGCCAATATAATTCAAAAAAGGGGTTGTTATAACATCTCAAAGCTTCCAAAAATGTTTTGTCATATAAGGATACATTACGAGGTCATCCTCTTTTCTACCTATGATTCAAAATCATAGTTGTCCTTACGTCTGCCACACAGAATAAAAAATAAAAAAGGGCTGACCACTATCTTTTAATTCCTACGCCAGTGTCGGAATTATGACAACACACTTGTCACATGGTGAAATTTACTAACTTATCAAATTTTATGAAGTAGGTGAAGGTTTTTCTTTTCCATGCGTAAGAGATGGAGGAATAACTCCTGATGCCTGAATATCTCCTACTACAATGTTGATATTTTCTAGAATATTCATCTCCTCCATTGCTACATCTCTTACAGATAAAAGTGTTGCATCTACATCTATCTTTTCCTTCAGTAAGACTTCTGGATCCATCTTATGTTCCTTTAGTATCCTTCTCAATGTATTATTTTGTTTATCAATAACAATGAGTTTTTCCTTCAACTGTAGAAAATAATTTAGGATTTTGCGGGCATTCTTCAAACGTGCTTCAAAAATAGCTACTTCTTTCTTTAAATTTTCATATTTTTCCTAGAAAATAGAAATATTAAATTTTTATTCTATCAAATAATGTGAAAAAATATATTGCAGTGGTTATAATATCAGATAATTTTTAGTTTTTCATGTAAAAGTAAATTCCCACTCACAACAGCTTTCTCTTTTTCTGCATTTTCTATTAAAACATTAGTTTTGTCTTTTGACCATTTGTTGTAGTAAGCCTGTGCTTCAGCATTGAAATTCTCCAACCTGTTTAGCATTATGTCTACAATTTCATCATTGTAATCATTACTATATGAAATTGTCCCTAATTGAGCTTTGTTTAGCAAAACATCCTGCCATGTTGGTTGGCTCTCTACGACAATGAAAAATGAATTCCTTTGAGCATGATTATGGTATCTAGTATTTATCTATTTTATCAAAATTTTTTCTCTCCTCTCCCAAGACTGCATCAAATCCACATCAGACATTACAAACTCTTGAATTGTTTCCCCCATGCTATCTGATATCAGATTTTATAATATAAAATCTATTTTTTCATCACATGTTTGTGGAGCAACCCTTGGGGGAGGAGGAGAGTCACTACCCTGTATTCCATGCACATTTTGTTGTTGAGGTGGAGTAAATTGAATCATGTCATGGGTGTCAAAATATTTACTCTTTTCTACATCCCCACTATCGAAGCCTAAATACTCCTCATCGAGGGTGATGTTGTTGAAAAGATATGTGGCTGTTACACTTAAAACACCACCTAGTGATAAACTAGGAAATTCAGTTGTAGCAAGATGAATTGTTCCTGATAACTCTACAAGAATCCTAATATCCTTTCCTAAAGTCATCCTTTGTGTTTATACTTGACGTGTTGGAGGAGTTGGTGGCCTCCTTACAAGTGGAAAATGACCTGAAGCCATATTACCTGTATGAAGCAAACAACAAATTGCTATAATATAATGGTAGGGCTTTGTAAATGATAAAAAATGTGGAAACAAAATATACAAATCAAACTACCTCACAATATAACTTGCATAGAGGGAGACACAATTGTGACATTTTGATCTCCACACCCAGAATGAGTTTGATCTTCATCATCCATCTCAGTATTTTTTTGAATACAATACATGTAGAAAAGATTAGTAGAAATATTAGAATACATAATCTATAGTAATTGTTTGAATTTGTAATTTATATATAAAGATAACTTCATTATTCATACATGTAGTTAAATGTGATGATAAATGTGTTGTGCATATCGACCCTGTAGGTTGCTTTTGATGAGGTCTTAATCGTGTTGATTCTGTTGAATCCATGTCAGAATCAGAAGAGACCTCTCGAGGGGCTTTGCCTCTAGCAATTTCCTCCTTATGAGATGTTGTAGCTATAATTTTTCTTTGTAAAATAAAATCATACAATTATTTTTTATTTAAAATATTCAAATTGAAATCATTATAACAAGTAAATAGTAAAAGTAACTGTTACCTATTGTTCTTTGAGACTAAGACCAATCATCTTATCATTGATTGCAGTAGGAATCTTATGTTGCGTCAATTCATAGTACGCTTCATTATAGAAAGCAAGAATAAAATTGCAACAAGAAAATACAATCCTCGATTTATTAGTTTGATTGGCTTTGCAGGAATGTGAGATATCTGATTTTATTCTGTTGGAAAAATAACTACACCAATCGAATTGTTGACCTACTAGTGTCCGTAATAAATACTGAAATGCCCAATATAGAATGTATACACATCTGCCCTGTAATACAATCCTGGCCTGAAAAAGTGAAGTAACTGCAATAAAGAATTTATTTGTAATACCTTGTAGAAGAAGGCCTCTTGATGAAAGATTAAGAGGATCTGCAATTACAGAAAGGAAACGTTAGATCCTTTGTGTGGTCGAGTAATGTTAAGAAAAAAATCATTTAAAAATAATAAACTTACCATCAACCTATACATTATAATGAGACTCCAAAAACTTTTTGTCTTCGTCTGTAAGGACAACCTTTGTAGTAACATGCAACTTATTTTTGAAAGGTAAACTTGTTAACCGATGCACGTCCTCGGTTTCAATAGAAAATAAATTTGACGACGTTTCAGATGCATGAAAAGAATGGAAAATTTTCCATCATTGTCATTGTAAGAGGCGAGTAGGTAATCAAGGACTAATGTACCAGTGTTGAATTGGGGCATGTTCAGAAGCCCAGAAAATTATGATTTTTCAAGCCAATCCTTTGGAGCGTCTTTTACTTTTAGTAGAGCTGAAATCTGTGGGCACATGAGGTTTTTGTATTGAAAGTTGGGTGTAGGAATAGATTTGGTACTGGCTATTGTTGAAATTAGGGAGAAGTGAAATTTGGGTGTAAAATTGGAGAGCTCAGAGCACTGGAAGTTTATGGATAAAAGTGAAAAAATGAACCTTGAAACTATATTTATAGGGCCTAGGGGTATCATTAATGAACATTAAATACATTGGTAACAATGACCAACCCACGCCGTCCAACCCACCCGTCCAACCCTCCTATCCAACCCTTAGCTGACCAACCCTCATCGGTCCAACCCACCACGTCCAACCCTTGTCCGTATAACTCCTCACATGTCCAACCCACTCGACCAACCATTTCTCGTCTATCCCCTTCCCATCCAACCCACCCATCCAACCCACCCGTCCAACCCCTTCCCATCCAACCCCCACCTGTCCAACCCCCGTCCAAACCCACCCATCCAACCCACCTATCCAACTCACCCATCCAACCCACCCATCCAACCCCCACCCATCCAACCCCCGTCCAACCCACCCGTCCAACCTACTCGGCAAAAATTGTGAAAAACAAGGGAACAATGCTCTGTGAAATTACCTTTTCCACAAATTTTTTTTTAGAAATTCGCTAATGATTCAAAAGTTGATTTATGAGATTCGCCAATAATTCGAAAGTAATTTTTCAGAGGGGTCTTATTAAAATGAACTCTACTTCAGAGTCTCCATAGGGTACTTCAGAGTCTCCCTAGATTACTTCAAGGACTATTAGCTATGTTGCATAACCCTCTTGTTTAAATTCAGGATCAGTAACTAAAACTGCTGAGATAATAGTATCAGATGATGGGTACGAATGAACCCCTTTCCAAATATATGTATGGAAATGGAATGATTCAGATCAAAATATTTCTCTAACAAGTTCCACTTGTCCTTTATAACAATTCTAATTCCACAAGGAAATCTGAATTTTGAGGACATGGCTACATTCCATTGGTTGTTACCCCCATGAATCTCCATTAAATTCATTGTTGAATGAATTTAAAATTGTCAACTTAGTCTATCGAGGAATGAAACAAATTTCCCTTTATCTAGGAAATAAATTTAATATCAATAGTTGGCTAATTAATGATGAAGAGACCAAATTTTTTGATGTGCTGAGAAACCATACTAACACTTTTTCTTGGGATTACAATGATTTGAAAGGAATTCACCCTATAATATGTACTCATCACATCTACACAAGCAATACTAAACTAGTCAGACAACCACAATGAATGATAAACCCAACACTAAGTGACATGGTTAAAATAGAAATAGAAAATCTATTACAAGTTGGATTTATCTATCCCATATCAAATATTCAATGGGTCTCACCACTTGTAATAGTGATATAGCATCAAAGGAATATCATACATTCATTTTCTCTTTAACTCCAAGCCTCCTGATCTCAGCCTCTAGTCAACCTAAGCAACTTATTTTCTTACATTCACATACCCACTTTTTTTTATATTATTTATTGGTATATACCTTGCTATCTAATGGTCTTGGTTAGCCTCTCTATTCCATGTTATGGCAATCATCCAAAAAATGAACAACAATAAGATTCAGTAACAATACTATTACCTTGATTGTTGACTTCCCTATTTGACCCTTGACTGGAAAAGACTCCAATGAGCCTCCTTTTTGATCTTTCAAGATTTTCCTTCCATCTCTGACCCCCTATTTGATGATATCAACTTATTCATGGCCAAATGCACCCTAAAACATGACCCTTTACACCAATAATCATTACTTGCCCTATTTATACTACATCATAGTCTTATCTAGTTCAAATTGACACATTCCTTCTCGAATTAATAGGATTCTCAAAGGTTCAAGACTCTAGGTTTTTTGATACTCACCTTTTCAGCCTTCTAGGGATCTATGGTAAAAAATGGAGGGAGGTTCTTGATCCATCTTGCCTTAGTAATATAGTCTTGAAGTTAAACAACTTTCCCAGGTCTAATTAGTCCTTTGTTAACATTTTTTCAATCTCCATTATTCCTTAAAACACTTTCAAAGCCAATCCTCATGAATTTTCATCACCCTATGCTCTATTTCCACTGGGCTAGAAGTCTCAGGATTGTCAATTAATGAAAAATGGTTTTCCCTTATTTGTCTTGGACTTTCTTGGATCTCCACGACTGTAGCAAGAAAATGCCACCTGATTTCTCTCCTGTCACAAAGTAAATGAACTTGGTTCCTTTTTCATCATTTTCACGACCTAACCACAAACATTACTACCAAGTTTTAGGATATTATATCCAGTGAAATTCAAGATAAAGGTTTTTTTCCTCCAAGAAACCATAGAGACATGGTTAACTACTGAGACTGACCTAAGAGATGTAATTGAAGGATTCCTCCTCAAATCTCAATATTTTAAGACTCCAAAACTTAAGAAGGGTGTATTAGGATTTGTAGGAGCTTCCTAAATGCTTAATTCAGTTTGAATAATATTTACAAAATATTCTCCACTCCATTGATAAAGTTCAACTTCTCTCAGTGTCCTTTTCTGCTTGTCAACATTGAAGATCCTTCCCTTCATAAAGAAACATGGAATAGAAGCTCCTTACCCACTTGAATTTAACAACTTACAATAAATATTAGATGATTTGATCTTTTAATTTCTTAAAATGCAAGTTTAAATACCTTGTCACATATTTACACATAGTTACATCCTTCAAAACACTGTTATTTAACAAATGTGCACAAAAACTTATTTTAGAGGTCTAAAATGTAACCTTTGATAGATAAATCAAGAATAAAAATAAAAAAAGCAAGTTTTATACCTTAATATTTGAATCCTCTCATGTAACTACCTTCATAGTACATGTATAAGGTCACATGTGGAGTCTTATCTTGTAAGAAGGGGCTTATATGAAGCTTTAAGAGCTTATTACACCACCTTAAACCCAATATGAGGTTCCAAAAACATAATTGAATGCACCTAAAACCCCCTACATAACCTAAAAAACCAAAATTGGCTCTAGAAATTCAAATTTTCAAAATAAGCCTAAATGGAGGGAAACCGCCTAATTCAAATTTTGAGTCGTTAAAGCCTAAAAGGACAACATGAATGACTTTGAGACCTTACTAAAGAATTATACAAACCAAAAATTGACCTTTACATACCCTTGTAGTGATGCCTCTACATCATACTACCAAGGGAAAAAAGAAGCTTTCATGAAGTTGTGCTTGCAAACTGGTTCTTACCCTTTCTTTATTTGTTTCCAATTTGGCATGACCTCCTGAGAATTATCTTGGATTGTATGTAGTGCCTCAGGTGTGTCTTTGGGTTGTATCATTTTCTTAACAAGTTGTTTCATTCTTGAATGAGCCACCACCACTAGCTTCTTACTTTCCATAGGATTGTACACTGTCCTTTCCAACAGTAGGCTAAGTCTAAACATCTGATTCATTACCTTATGGAAGGTCTCTTGTTCCTCCTTGACTATAACACAAGATTTGTCTTTTCCTTTTGCTTCTTCTTGACTCAATTTACTCTCAAGATCAAGAAATTTTAGTGTTTTTTTTTACAAGTACATCTCTATGTGATTGCTCCACCCTTGATCCCTCCAACACACTTGCACTAAAAATACTCAAACAAAGATTATAATTAAAATCTTGAATTTCCTTCTCATGTTTGACTGCCATCTCTTCCTCCTTATGCTTATATTCTCCTTGTTCTTGCAACCTCTTGTTTCTTTGGATAGTTTTTTCACGTTTCCTATGTCTGAGTTTCTTCATTGCAAGGTTTGATTTCACCTCATATATTGAGTTATACCACTTCTTGTTTGCCTCTATCAGTTCACCATTGCATTTTTGATCATCATGACCTGTAATTTCATTCTAATCTTCCATACTCAATTTATTTTGCAATTTTTCTTGGTATTCATGCCCTCCATTTATCCACTGCCATAATTTCTTGACCGTGCTAGTTCCATTCTTCATCACTTTACCTTCTTTTCATTTTTGAAAGAGTACCTTTAATCTCATAAACATCACCCTTGATTACTTCTTAGGTCATGCACTTCTATCCCTCAATGGATTTAAAGTATGCTTAACTCCATCCTTCAAAAATGTATAGGTATTTTTTCAACCCATCATGGATAGCTATCCTGTAAAATTTCCATGGTATTCCCAATAGAATATTGCATGCATCCATGGGAAATAATTTCACACAAAATCTGATCATGATACATAACCACTTGAAAATCAACCAAAAACTGATGACTTACTAAAACTTGATGCTCTTTCTAAACCCAAAATACCTTGTAGGGATGAGGGTGCTTCATTCTTTTCAAGTTTAACTTCTCAACCATCTTATATGATAATAAATCATCAATACTACCATTATCTATGATGAGTTTGAAACACTTAAATTTTTCCTTGCACATGGTTCTAAACAATGTTTTCCTATGCAATGGTTCTTCATGCTTGCTTGCATTCACCAAATCTCTTCTCATCATCAATGCTTCTTTAAATTCAGGATCCTCTACCAAGGATGGTGATGCTAAACTCTATTCTTCATCTGCATGCGCTATTTGGTTTCTTGCTTCATTAGCCCTACTACTGATTGCTTAAGGATATTCATGACATTTAAATGATCTATGTCCAAAAAACTTTGTTGCACTTGAAACATCTTCTAGTGAACTCACTTCTGCATCTTCCATATCCACGTCTACCTCTATACAAGTATCCACCTTTGAATGAAATATGTGTTTCTAACCCATTCATTTCTTCCTAATTTGCTTGTTGTTACTTTTTTCCTCTTCATGTCTGCTGATTTCTTCCTCTTACTCCTCTTCCTCTACCTCTCAAATACTAATTTTATTTTCTTGACAACTTTTCCTCTACCCTCAAGGCTTCCTCCTGACATTCTTCTTCTACTGATCTCAAATGAAATAAACTGATTTCATCTTGAATATTTAACCTCAAACCCCTCACATACCTTTCCACTTCTTCAACATAATCCTATATATGACTAGGCCTCATAGCTATTTTGTATAAATCATTAGTATAATAAGCTACACTTAACTATCGTTGCCTCAAATTTTGCAAATTTTTTAATAAACTAGTTTGATAGTCTACAGGAATAAAATTACATTTCAAATTGGCCACCATATCGTCCCACTTCTTGATATTTTATTTATTTCTACTTAATATTTCTTATTACACAAAGTCCCACCATACTGCAGCATGTCCTATAAGCTTGGTGACTACAAATTTCACTTTCTTTTTCTTTGCAATGCTCTCAAAATCAAAGTACTTGGCCATCTTGGCTATCCAGTCTTTGAGTTATTCTAGATGTAGAATTCCTCCATACTATGGTACCTTCATCTTTGGCTTTGTGCTTTCTCCCATGAATACCTTCAATATCCTTACTTATGGTCCTTCTTCTTCTTCTTCTTGTTCTCCTTTTGCTACTGCCAATGTTCTTTCTCTCCCATCATCACTGTCATCCTCTAATGATTTTCCTCTTCTCTGGGAGACCTCTAGTGCTCATAACCTGTCTTGATGTTTCTTAGCACAAAAACTAACTCAACACTCTTGATTTGTTCTCTATTTCCACGTCCACCCACTCTTCTTGGTGGAATTTTGTCAATTCTTCACTTCTCTCTCAAACTCTTTCTTCTTCACCACTTCTTTCTTTCTCTCTCTATCACTTTCTTATCAATTTCTTCTCCTTCTCTACTATGATACCACTATGATGAAAAATCAAAGGCATATCATACATTCATTTTATCTTTAACTCTAAGCCTCCTGATCTCAACCTCTATTCCACATAAACAACCCTTTTCTTGCATTGACATACCAACTTTTTGATCTTGTTTCTTGGTCTATATCTTGCTGTCTAATTGTCTTGGTCAACCTTGCTGGTCCATTTTATGACATCATCTAAAAATGAGCAATAATAAGATTCAATAAGAGTAATCTTACCTTGATTGTTGACTTCCATGTTTGACCCTTGAGTAACAAAGAATCCAATAAGCCTCCTTTTTTGTCATTCAAGATTTTACTTCCATCTCTGACCCCCTATTTTAAGATATCAACTTCTTCATGGAAAAATGAATCCTAAAACCTGAATCTTTACCCAAAAGAATCATTACTTACCCTATTTATACTACATCACAACATTATCTAGTTCAAATTGAAACGGTGCTTGCTAATTTAATAGGATTCTCAAAGGTTTAAGACTCTAGGTTGTTTGATACTCACCTTGTCAATCTTCTAGGGATGTGTGGTCAACAATGGAGGGAGGTTCTTGAGCCAACTTGCCTTATCAATATAGTATTGAAGTTAAATAACTCTCCCAAGTATAATTAGTCTTATGTTAACATTTTGTTAGTCTAACTTATTCCTGCAAACACTTTCAAAGATAATACTAATGATTTTCCATCACCCAATTCTCTGTCTCGGCCTTTTCTGGGTCTCCACGACTGTAGTAAAAACCTGTCACTGATTTCTCTCTTGTCATAAAGAAAATCAAATTGGTTCCTTTTTCATCACTTTCATGAATTAACCACATACATTACTACAAATTTTTAGGATATTCGATTAGGTGAAATTTGATATAAAGGTTTTTTTCCTCCATGAAACCCTAGTGACAGAGTTGACTACTGAGACAAAACTTAGAGATGTAAGTGAATTTTTCCTCCTCAACTCTCAATATTTTTTGAGTCCAAAAATTAAGAAGGGTGTATTAGGATCTGTAGCATCTTCGTAAATGCTTAATTCACTTTGAACAATCTTTACAAAATATTCTCCACTCCATTAACATATTTCAACTTCTCTCAATGTCTTATTCTGTTTGTCATTATTGAAGATCATTCCCTTCACAAAGAAACATGGACTAGAACCTCCTTACCCACTTGAATTTAAAAAATTACAGTCAATATTAGATGATTTGATATTTTAATTTCTTAAAATGCAATTTTCAATCCATCAAAAGACTGTTATTCAAAAAATGTTCACAAAAACTTATTTTGGAGCTCCAAAACACAACCTTCGATTGATCAATCAAGACAATAGTTACAAAAGTAAGTTTTATACGTTACTTTTCAAATCCTCTCATGTAACTACCTTCATGGTACATGTACAAGGTTACATGTGGAGTCTTATCTTATAAGAAGGGGCTTATATGAAGCTTTAAGTGCTTATTACACCACCTTAAACCCAAGATAAGGTTTCAATGATCCAGAGGATCCTCACAGAGAAACACCGATCTAAGATATTCTTAGAATAAGTTGTAGTAATTTTTAAAGCATGGAGAAAAATTATACAATTCCGTCGATATCCTCGTTTGCAAGAAATAGAGCTCGTTTGCAAAAGTTATAGCCCACTGAAATTTTCAGGCAACTGGCAAAATTTGGAGTTTTGTGCAGGTTGGACGTGTGCACGCTCGCCAAGTGTTTCAATTATATTGTGACACGTGGACAATTTGTGTGACAAAATAAAAGTGGTTTTTGGGAACGCCGGTCTTGGACACTCGTTCACGGACAAATGGACCCCACTATTTATTGGCTGGGGGTCCTCAGCCAGGTTCGACACACTCGATTATGGAGGGGTGTCTTGGCCTCCTTCTCATTTTATCACTATACCAGCTTGTGTATATATATTCCTCTAATTGGATTTGTGCTATGCATGTGGGACTATTTGATATGCCATTTTAAACTATGTAATTACCATATTCCACGCATTTTATCCAATTCCATATTACAAATTCCACGCATTATATTTGGCTTAACCTTCATAAGCATTATTCAAGGTGCCTAAAAATACTATGTCTATACATATCCATGCGCCATCCTTCCAACCAACAAATGCGCCCACTTCCCACGGCTAAGGTGGCTCTTAAGCCACTTAAACATTGCACCGCCCACCTTTTAAAAGCTCCTCCACTTTAATCTGCGCCAAATGTGGGATATTGTTCCCTAAGAGATAAGTCAAATGCATGGGGAGGAGAATGGAACCCAGGTGGGCCGTGTAAAAGGATAAGCACCCAGCTGGTATGTTAGGGGGCTTAGAAACAATATAAAAGGAGTGTTATTTTATTTGAATAGCATTCGGGTTCTGTGCAAAAATATTGAAATGCTCATAACTTGAGCTAGGAATGGAATTTTGAGGAGATGTAAAAAGCAACCCCTGTTATTTTTGATAGAGAAAGACTATGAGAAGGTCATAATTTTTTAGAATTCTTTGTAAAGAATTATTTTCAAGATTTTAATAGATTGGTCCCATTCACCAGACCCGGAGACGTAGGCCTCTAGCGCCGAACTCCGTTATCAATTCTTGTGTCAATTGTTGGTGAATTCTCTTCATTTCTTAAAATATTTGCATAGTACTTGCAGTTTTAATTCTTTTATTAAAAATACAAAAGGATATAATGCTCAATTTTTACATCAAAAATCAATACAAAGCAAAGAAATGTGTGTGCACAATTGCTAGTTAAATTTGATTTGCAGATCATTCAAAAACATAAAAAGAAAAGGAAAACCTATAGACATGCTTGAAATGCATCTAAAAACCCCATACATAACCTAGAAAGCCAAAATTGGCACTAGAAAGTCAAAATTTCAAAATATTCCAAAATTGAGGGAAACCTCCTAATCAAAATTTTTACCATTAAATCCTAAAAGGACAACATGATTGACTCCTAGACCTTACTAAATAATTATACAAATAAAAAATTGAATTTTACATGCCCTTGCATCAAATAGTGCCTAAGAAAAATGGGAAGTGGATAATTTGTGTTGACTATAGAGAGCTTAATAAAGCCACATTGAGAGACTATTTTCCCTTACCATTTATTGACCAAGTCCTAGATAATCTATCTGGAAATAAACTCTTATCCTTTTTGGATGGGTTTAATGGTTATTATTAGTGTGAAATCACAACACCCCCAAATGATTTCTACGGGTCTGATTTTCTAAGGCAGAGATCATTTGGTGTGATTACATAAAATAGAAATTTTCCCCCAAGGTCTGGGACCTTGCAAAATGGAAAAATCTCTCCTAGATTAAAGGTTGGTTCCTTATTCCTCTGTTTAGGTGCATACATGAAGATTTGTAAATGATCTATCTCTATACCTAATCTAAAAATTTCCAAGGAGACATGGGGTAAGAAGGAGTATAAGAAATAAGAAATAACTAAACTACCAGGTGATGCACCAAAGGAATGATGAACACTTATTTTTCCAATAGACACAAAATGGACAAAACACATACAATAAATAAGCACAGATAGCTAGATCTGTAATGGAAGACCAAATGAAAGAAAAAGAGACAAGAAAGGATCTAAACTTGATCACAGACGTGTTTTATTGTTCTGTGGATTGATACAGTTCATTACAAAGTAGCCAAAAGGCAGAAACGTATTAAAATTTTAACGGAAGTCCTGGACCCCACAAATCCCTTTGCTAGAAGGAGAAGGGAGCCTATAAAAAAAAAAGAATTTCTAACCCTTTACAATGAATCATGCCCCCGTATTTATAGATTCGATCAGAGGAAAGAAAGAGAGAGAGAGGTGGGAAAAGTAGGTTGAAGCTCAACTATTGCTGTTAATGCTTCTGATAAAATTTTCCCCCAAATCTGTCTTTACCCGCATCAATCCTTGGTTTGGCACCTTAAAGGAAGAGGAAACAGTGGAAACAAATCAAATCCAATCTGGTTGTTGAGGAAAGAAGATCCTGCATTAAAATCTTGAAGACATTTTTCTTCATTTTTCTTCACCTAACTACCTCAAAATTAAATTTTTAGACCTCCATTGCATGGGCGAAGCCGAGATCTTTCCAACAGTGTTAGATTTGCAATATTTTGAGCCATGAGTCAAAAGATATGCCCCTTCAAAGTTTGTATCGAATCCATACAAATGGGTGAGAAAAAAGATGGGTCCCCTTTTGACTTTGAAGTTCAGGAAGTCAAACATTGACTTTTTTATTTACTGTGGCTATTTCAGAAAAATTGAGTCTGTGCGTCTCGGCTTCCCAGACACATTCTTTCGCATCGCCCGATTTGAGCTTCCTTGTCTTTACTGTGGCTATTTTGCCGAAAAATTGGGTCTGTGCGTCTCTCTAACTTGTGCGATTTGGGACACATAAAACTGATTCAGCTGATTCCTTTGTATTTCAGCTCCAAACCTAATTCAATGAACCTTGGTACAATCCGCACTGGTACGACCCACAGCCTCCAGACCCGTAAGACATTAAAACTAGCATGCAACTTCATTTTTTGGAATTTTTCCATTTTTTCTAACTTCTTGGGTTTTTCCTTGTATGGGAAGTTAGAGGGAAACCAAAGGGGCCTCCCAAAGCATGATTTTGGGCCTTGAATCAATTCTACTTTCTCAGGACTGAGTAATATGATACGTGTTATAAAAATTACCTTGAGGGGTGAATTTTGGATAACAGTTTTAGTGACTCAGTGTGGTTATCTGCCTGCTAGATGAAAAGACCAATTTCCTTATTGTATTCGTTGGGCATGGAGTCAAGAACGATGATCTAATCCTGATTCTACTTCTGATTCTTGAGCCCGGCTACTTGCACTATCAATTTTCATAAGAAATATCGAAATGAAGGTTTATGAGAGTAGAAAATTGTTCTAACCCAGGGCTTCATCTATCTCTCTGAATGGACTGCACAAGAGCCACAAAACAACACCACACTATATAAAATTTTTGAAATCATACATGCTCCAAATGGAAGATGCAAAGCATGCAAAGCACTTAGGAGAAAAACAACCTACACTATAGCAAGACAATGTGCTCAAGCACTTAGAGGAAAGAGAAACTAACTAATATATACAGGGTAAGAATTTCCTTTTAGTAGCAGTGCTTAAGGTAGATCCCATTCACTGGAATCTACAACTCTTCGCCCTCCAATGTAGACAATTGGAAAGCATTGCTACTTTTGCATCTTGTGATCATATAGGGGCCACTCCAGATGGTGTCAAACTTGGAATGCCTTCCTGGTTTTGCTCGATCTGCATCCCATTTCAAAACCAAGTCTCCTTCCTGGAAGGTCCTTGCTTTTACCTTCTTGTCAAAGCATTTCTTGATTGAAGCCTTATTCTTCTCTATTGTTTGGAGGGCATGCTCTCGGGTTTCTTCTAATTCTATTAGCTCCACATACCTGGCCTCCATTGGTTCAAATTCAGACATCTCTAGTTGCTCCATGAGCTCTAATGCTGGAAAATTAAGTGATATAGGAAACAATGCCTCTTTCCCATAGACAAGCTTGAAAGGAGAGCTGCTTGTAGATCTCTTAGGTGTTATCCTATCAGCCCATAAGGTTGTTTTGAGCTTTGTGTGCTAGGTCCTCTGATTCTCATCAAAAGTTCTTCTGATGATCTTTAGTAGGTTCTTGTTTGTGGACTCGGCTTGGCCATTACCTTGAGGATAATAGTTTGATGAAGTACTCAAATAAGTCTCATTCTTAACCACCCATCTTGTGATCTTGGAACCTATAAATGCTAATACATTTTCTGATATGATGGTGGTTGGCACTCCAAATTTGGCCTCTTTCCTTCATAGAAATCTAGGATACTAGACTCATTGGCTTCCTTGAGTGCCACTTGCCTCAGTCCACTTGGTGAAATAATATGTTGTTGTTAGGATCCATTTGTGACCTTGGATTGAGTTTTGATTGATGAATCCAATGAATTCCAATCCCCATTGCATGAAAGGTTGGTCTACTGAGATTGGGTGTAATGGAAGTGCTACTAGATTTTCCTTACCTTTGAAGAATGCACAATTATTGCACCTCTTGATCCATGTGTAGTAGTCACTAAACACTCTGGGCCAATAATATCCTGCTTTCATGATTTTGAGTGCTATCAATCTTGGAGCGAAATGGCCTCCAGCTACTTCAATATGGAAATTTTTAGCACTCTCTCCACCTGACCTATCCCAATGCATCTCAGCAGAATGCCATTGATGTCTCTTTTAAACAAGACACCATCAATAAGAACATATGGGATAGCCTGTAACCTGAAATGTCTCCTTTTTTACTTTACTCATCCCATGAGGACACATTCATGTTTGAAGGAAGTGCACCATGTCTTGGGTCCAACAAGGAGTAGGTAAATCATCTCTCCCTTCTTCTTGATCATCTTGTAGAACAAGAACATCCTCATTTTCATTGTTTGTTTCATCTTGTTGACCTGAGGCTAGTTGCTCACACAACCCCTTCCCATGGACCAGCTTGGTGATCTTGATCTCAAAGTCGTATTCCATGACATGAGTGATCCATCCTACATGCTTCTCATTTAGATCCTTGCTAAGAAGGAATTCCTTAACTCCTGCATGGGAGACCAATAGTTGGATTTTGTTATTTGAAACCAAATTCTTAAACTTCTTCAATCCTATGATCACCACCAAGACCTACTTCTCAATGAAGGAGTATCTCACCTCATAGTCTTCCAGACTCTGGATAAAGAAAGAAATTGGTTGTTCTATACTTTCTATGTTCTGCTAAACCAAGATTGCAGAGATTGTATCACTGCCACCAAAGGCATATATTATGAAGTCTTTGGAAAAAATTGGATTCACAAGAGTTGGGGCTTGTGATATGGCTTCCTTGATAGCCTAAAAACCTTCTTTTCCTTTAACTATCCACCTGAATTCTAAGCTCTTCTTTAGCATCAATGTTATTGGCTTAACATGGGTAGAAAAGTTTAGAACAAATCTGCGGACAAAATTAATTTTTCCCAAGAAGCTTTGAAGAGCCTTCTTGTGACTTGGCAACGGTAATGCTCTAATTTCTTGAACTCTCTCCGGGTCAATTTCCAATCCTTCCTTTGATACATATGGCCTAGAAGCTTGCCTTCATGGGCCATAAATATGCATTTCTTAGGGTTTAATGACACCCCAAAACTTTTACACCTTTGGAACACCTGCCTTAGGTGGAAAAGGTGGTCTGTCGCATTTTTGGAAAACATCGTAATGTTATCCAGATAGATCAACACTATTTTATTGATCATCCCTTTGAATCCCATATCCATTTCTCTTTGAAAAGTGGCTCTGACATTAGACAATCCAAATGGCATTTTTCTGTAGGCATAGGAGCCCCATTTGGTGGTGAAGGCAGTTTTGAACTGATCATCTTTCTTCACCATGATCTTTTTGTACCCTGAGTAGCCATTCAGGAGGGAAAACCTTTCTGACCCAGACACTACTTGCAATATCTACTCCATTGAAGGGAGTGGGTAGTAATATTTTAGGGAGGCTCTATCCAAATCCCTAAAGTCAACACACAACTTGATTTCTCCATTTTTCTTCATGACTAGGACCAGATTTGCAACCCAGCTTGAGTGTTTGATTGGAAATATGATGTTCACCTCTATCAACTTGTTCAACTCTTTCTTCATCAGAGGCTCGATATGTGGGTTGAATGGTCTCTGCTTCTACCTGATGGGATGAGTAGCTAGATTCAGTTCAATTGTGTGTTGTGCTAGTTTTGGATTGAACCCTCTTAGGTCTTCATAACTCCAAGAAAACACATTTGGAATTTCTTGGCAAAGCTGTATGAATTCGTACCTCTCTTTCTTGGAGGCCACTTTGCCAATTTGAAGTGTTTTTTCTCCTCCAACTAGGATTGACTCTAAATCTTCTCCTTTGATTTACATGTTAGCCTTCTCCTTTCTAAACTGATCATTAGGATTGAAAATAGATTCTAGTGTCACTAAGCCTTTGGGAACTTTGTTTGTATGTAGCTGTACTATCTGATTCCCGTATTTCTGCTCTAGTCTGCTTTGGTTTCTAGCTGAGAATTCAACTTCTTCTTACAAAAATTTAATTATCTGCTAATCATTCTTGAACACCTGCCAACATGTGTTGTTATCTGGCACTGCTAGTCTCACAACTATATGGATATGTGGCTATTTTTTGTCTCTTTTGATGATGTCAACCACATCAAACATTGCTCCCATTGCTTGAAGTTTGTCAGCAGCTTCATTCTCCTTCCTGGGTACAAACACAATACTGAAGGCCTTAAAATCCTCCATGAGATCTCATACCCCACTCTTATAGTTTTTGAGCAGGTCATTTTTGACAGCATTAAGTCCTCTAAATTGATTGGCAACTAGTTCACTGTCACTTAACACCTGCAAGTTCTTGATTCCTAGCTTCCTTGCCTAGTGAAGACCTTGGACCAAAACCTCATATTCAGAAGTGTTATTTGAGCAAGCAAACTAGAATATGAAGGCTGAATAATATTTCACACCTTTTAGGGACAAAGTGATAGCTCCTCCTCCAACTGCTTGTTGACTTCTTGAGCCATCAAAGAACAATTGCCATACCTCGTTGTCATCCTTGTATTCTAGCTTAATTAGGTCAGGAAGGGGATGGTTTTCTTTATGTAGGCAGTAAACACCTATCTTAGATTCTTCCATCTCCCTATAGGTGTCAAAAGCATGAATTTTTTTGGTCCAATCATTGAGAGTCAAGTCTGGGATACATCCCACCTTGGTATTTTCTTCAAAAGTGCTTAGGAGGTCTTCTTAATCAAAATTTGAGCAATTGGCATTGATTGGGCTAGGCACATAAGATTCAATATGACAATCGACAATAGGTTTAGATCTTATTTTTACCTTTTCCCCATACCTTTTCCTAAAGAGAATATGTGACCAATTAACAAATAGGTAGCCCCTAATTTTGGCAATGAAGTCCCTAGACAAACACAAAGCAAAATGTGGTGGTGAATCTATGATTGACACATTTTACAAAATAGTCACATTAGGGCAAGTGTGTAGAGTGAGACTCAGATTTTTGATGATTCCAACAGTGGTCACTGTTGTCCCATCTAATTGGACTAATCCTCTAGAGATGACTTCATATTAGAGACCCAAATGAACAACTATTCGTTTGGGCATTACATAACTACTAGCCCTAGAATACATCATACAATTGTGCACCAATTTGTCTCCAATAATCAATGAGACATAGAAGGGAGGAGGTCTCAGGTTCTTACCTTGTTTTTCTCCATGGTTTCTCCCTAGTTAAACTGCATTGGCAAGCACCTTCTCTTGCTGGTTAGGGGGTTGATTTGAACTTGACCAATTCTATATGGCAGTCTACAATAGATCCCTCTGCCTTGGAATGGCCAGTGATTCCCAGTGAAATGTTCACACTCATCCTCTTCATTTGCTCAATAATATTGAATGTGTTATCCTTTTTCTGCCCCTTCCCAAACACATTTATTTCTTGTACATGGGTCGCTACAAACCAGTACCTGACTGGATTTGGGAGGTGGCTTGGGTTGGTTTTGTATGTTGGGAGTTATACTTGGATCACCAGGACCTTTTTGAGTGATGGAAGGTTAAGGCTCACCTGAGTTTAGTGGTTGTCCCTCTATAATATTTCTCCTTTTAGACCGTGTGTTGGTAGCCACACTTTGAGAAGGGAACTGATTCATCCCACATAAGTCTTCATCCTACCAATTTACTAACATAGTTTCATCTGGGGGTCCACCCTTTTGAGCTCCTTGTTGTTGATCTCCCTCTTGGCTAGGTTCTTGTGGCACTATACTGGTTTGCACCATCAAGGCCTGATTTAGAGCACCATTAAAGCATGTTGATTGGTTGTGTGGCTAACTACATGGAAAGCACTAATCATATTCATGTGCCATATTTTTTTGTGTAGGAACCAATGTCTTTGATGTTGAAGTTGTGTTTGTATCATACGACTTGAAGGGTTTAGCAGCTTGGGGATGTCCTTGGTTCTAGCTCTGATTTGTTGTCTGAGGCGGTGGCCTATTGTGCTGATATTGGGGTCTAGCTTGATAATGAGCCTGGGGCTGAGCCTAAGGTTGATACAGCCTAGAACTATGAGCTTGTTGTCTTTTGATGGTTACTAGCTCATTCCCCAGGCTCTAAAGTTGTTTCATGACTTCCTAGAGTTCCTTAGAGGTGTTAGATGATGAAGTGGAAGCTTCAACTGAGCTTTGACTCCTGGGGGTGGGTATAGGAGCTAATGTGGGTGCTTGGCTAGTACCTAGGTTTCCTAACTCAGGGTATAGAGGCATGGATGGCCTAGGAGTGATTTTTCCAGCCTGAATCAAATGGTTCTCAGCCCCTATGGAAATGCTATAGGATGCAGGTAAGGTTGTACCCCTCATTGACTGAATCATCAAAGAGATATCAGAATTTAAAGCCTGAGGTTGAAGTCTGTCATTTTCTCATTTGGGGCTCTCTTTATTGTTGTCAACTAATCCAACAAAGATAAGTTATCACCCTTCTCTCCAAACTAGTCATGAAGAGCTGTGCACAACTGGTTCTAATTTTGGATAGATCCTTCTCTAAGACTCCTTAACCATTGTGAAGCTTTACCTCTGAGTGAGGATTCTAGCAACTTGACTGCAACGTCCATCTCATGGATCTTGTGGATTATATAGACATTTATAATATCTTGGACATGATCACCAGGAGAAGTTTGGTTTTCTCCAATGAAGTATGGGATGCTCTTTAATGCTGCAATCAGGACCATATTTTTTGCATTCAGGGTGAGTGGACTGCTACTAGTGAAGTTGACATATGGATTTGGTTCTGCCATTATGATTGGCCTAAGAACCCTTGCAGACTACAAAAAAGGCCTTGTAGGTGGTGTTGACAAGGTTATGCTTCGTGGAGATGGAGACCTCTGAACTCTTCTTCCTCTCCTCTCTCTTATTGGGAATAGACGTAAGTATTCAAATATAGCTTCTTTCCTTGCTCTAGATCGGGTTTTTCTCATGAATTCTCAAACTTGGGTTACTGAAACAAGTGGATTCTTCCTCTATTGGAGTCACCAGATATGCAAATTTGAAGCTTCTTATAAGATGAAGATTGCAACAAGTGCACATCAATCTTGCTGCAATGAAATGGAGATTTCTCTATCCCACCATGTGTGCCAAAACTGTTAGTGCAAAATCACATCACCCCTAAATGAGTTCTACAGGTTTTCTTTTCTAAGGCAGGATCATTTGGTGTGATTGCATAACATATAAATTTTCCCCCAAGGTGTGGGACCTTGTAAAATGGAAAAAATTCTTAAGATTAAAGGTTGGCTCCTTCTTCCTCTATGTAGGTACATACGTGAAGATTTGTAGATGATCTATCTCTATACCTAATCTAAAACTTGCTAAGGAGACAGGGATAAAAGAGTATAAGAAATAAGAAATAACTAAACTACCAGGTGATACACCAAAGGAAAGATGAACACTTATTTTTCCAATAGACACAAACCAACAAAATGCATACAATAAACAAGCACAGATAGCTAGATTTGTAATGGAAGACCAAATGAAAAAAAAAGAGATAAGAAAGGATCTAAAATCGATCACACATGTGTTTTATTTCTCTGTGGATTGATACAATTCATTACAAAGTAGCCAAAAGGTAGAAACGTATTACAATTTTAATGGAAGGCCTAAACCCCAGAAAATCCCTTTGCTAGAAAGAGAAGGGAGCCTGCAAGACAAAGAATGTCCAACCCTTTACAATGAATCCTTCCCCCATATTTATAGATTCGATCAAAGGGAAGAAAGAGCGAGAGAGGTGGGAAAAGCATGTTGAAGCTCAACTACTGCTGTCAATGCTTCTGATAAAATTTGCCCCCAAATATGTCTTTACTGCATTGATCCTTGGTTTTGCATCTTGAAGGAAGAGGAAATGATGGAAACAAATTGAATCTGATCTAGTTGTTGAGGCAAGAAGATCCTACATTGAAATCTTGAAGACATTTTTCTCCATATTTCTTCACCTAACCACCTCAAAATTAAAGTTTCAGACCTCCATTGCATGGGAGAAGCCAAGATCTTTCCAATGGTGTCATATTTGCAGTATTTCAAGCCCTAAGTCGAAATATATGCCCCTTCAAAGTTTGTATCGAATTCATACAAATGGGAAAGAAAAAAGATGGTTCCTTATTTGAATTTGAAGTTTGGGAGGTCAAACATTGACTTTTTCTTTATTGCGGCTATTTCGGTAAAATTAGGTCCGCATGTCCTTGTTAAACTTGTGCGGTCTGGGACACAGAAAGCCGATTCAACCGATTCCTTTGTATTTTGGTTCCAAACCTAGCTCGAAACGAACCTTGGTATGATCCGCACTAGTGTGACCCGCAGCCTCCAGATCCGTAACACATTAAAACAATCCTGCAACTTCATTTTTTGGAATTTTTCCATTTTTTCTAACTTCTCGGAATTTTCCTTGTATGGGGAAGTTAGAGAGAAACCAAAGGGGCCTCCCAAAGCATTATTTTGGGCCTTGAATCAATTCTACTTTCTCGGGACTGAAGAATATAATGCTTTTTATCAAAATTACCTTGAGGGGTGAATTTTGGATAACCGTTATAATAAGATAAAAGTGGCTAAAAAATATCAAGATAAAACAACATTCACTTGCCCTTGGGGAAAAATTGCATATAGAGTGTTACCCTTTGGCTTATGTAATGCACCAGCTACTTTTCAAAGAGCTGTTTTGGCCATATTTTAATATTTAATTAATGATTGTGTGGCAGTATATATGGATGATTTTATAGTGTATGGGAACTCTTTTGAAGAGGTTTTTGCTAATCTAGACAAATTATTAAAAATGTGTGAACAAAAAAAAATATCTTTGAGTAATGAGAAGTGTTTCATGTTTATGGATGAAGGGATAGTCCTTGTGCATAATATTTCATCCTAAGGTATAAAAGTGGATCAAAAGAAGATTGAATTAATCTATAATATTCCTATACCCAAAACTTAAATAGACATTATAAGCTTTCTTAGACATGTAGGGTACTATAGGTGCTTCATCAAGGATTTTAGTAAAATTGCTGCTCCAATGTTTTCTTTGCTAGTGAAAGATTATGAGTTCATTTGGGATGAGAAATTTCAAGAATCCTTTGAAATAATTAAGGAAAATTTCACTTCATCCCTAGTGTTAAGAGGACCTATTATCCTATAAAATTGACAAGGGAAATTTTGCAGGTAACCATACCAAAATTTCCATTTTGGTCCCCCGTTGAGGTCCCTTAACGTTTGGCATGGCATAAAATCCCTTTTCGGAAAATCTAGTTTTTAGAACTTGGTCATTTTCAACCTTTTTAGGTTGGGCACAGTTTTTGTTCACTTTACATCAACCAAAACTGCACCCCTCTATTCTTTTGGCGCATTCTAGGGAGTGCCAACACTCCAAAAGTTGCGCCTCTCAAAGGTGCGCCAAGGCATAAGCACCATCTTGTTATCACTTTCTAAAATGCATTGTGGGCACTTAAACTGCAGTGTTAACACTCCCAAAGCTACGCCATGGTGCAAATCCCTTTGTGTCAACATCCACTTATGTGTGCCATAGAAAAAATTTGGTGGCGCATTTATTGCACCTTTTGCTATATATAGGTGCATCTGACCTGTCATTTTAACAATTGAAAAAACATGAAAAGTTATTCCTCTGTGCTTTTCACTATTCCTGTCAACCCTGCATGTTGCCATTTCTCACGTTCGTGGACCCCACATCATCTCCTTCATCATTATATATTCCTGGTAAGTGGCCCTTTCCCTTCTTGTGGATTTTTTGTGGTTTTTATGTTGGATTAGGTGGTTAGGATTGTTTATAATAAACAATGAACCTAAGAAGATAACACAATCCCAACCCATTTTGCAAAACCCACTTGCAATCCATTTTTCACTCTCCTTCAAGATTTACAAATTTGGAAGGCCCTACCTCATAATAGACCCTACCCTTTCTCTCTATCCTATCCCCTGCTTTGCCAAGGTTAACCCCTTGCTATCAAAATATGAGTTAAGAGAGTAAAAAAAACCACAAAATGAAGAGAATCGACATGTTGTCTTCCACAACGCAATTTTCATACGTGTTGTACTGTACTAAACATAGTTTCACCCCTTTGGCACACCATTTAGTCATGCTGTATCAAAAATAGTCACACCAAGGTGCACTGTGAACTCGCGCAACAGAAGCCCTTTCCCATGCCTTGTAAAAAACTACAAAATCCAAAGGCACTGGCGTGAGTGCACCTACAGTAGCAACAACACTTCATGCTATGTAAACCCTTCCCATGCCATGCAAAGCTTAACCCCTTGGCACACCTCACCTTGATGTTACATATTTTGCATCTGTGCCTTGGCACACCATAATGCTCTATTACACCAATCTTATCTACGCCCCACTAAAAGACTTTTAGCGGCGCAAGCGCATGTCCCTTGACACCAACATCTGAATGTTGTGTGTAGCCTTTTCGCACCCTGTGCCCCTTCTGGCACTTTCTCCCATGAAAAAATTTCCCAAAGTGCACCTCACTTTTCTAAGTCCCTCGAACCTACAGTAAAGCTATGCATTACACCCAGAGGCTCATAAATTGTTAACTTTTCATTCTGTAAGCATTTATGGACAACTTAACGGCTAACATGGCCCTTCTGTGATGGAATTCCTTGATTCTTCTTGTAGATCAACAGGTAAACTCAGATCCACACATGTCTTCATCGAGTAAGAAGCTAACTAAGTCCAAGGGTAAATCCAAGCTAACAGAGCAAGAAATGAAATCTAAATACCAAAGGGTCAGGATGCCTGACTCGCTTGCAGAGTGTGATCTTGATATAAGAGATTCAAAACTTGGGCACATTGACATCGAGGACTTCTGGGCCAGAACCAAGAAGGTCACAGGCAGCCTATGGATGGATAAATTGGTTTGTAGTGGTTTGCACTTTCCTGTAGGGCTCTCAGTGAGCCCCATCAATAATGAGTTTATGATGTTGGTGGGATGTTGTTATAATAAGGCCACAAGATGTGTCAAAAATGAGAAGGGTGAGGTGATAATCAACCTCATAGCCTGAAATTTTGAGATCATGTTGGCTATCCCTCACCACCAAAATTTTGTAGCAGTAAGCCAGGAGGACTGCGTGAAGACATGGACTGAAAATGAAGAAAAATGTATGTAGTTAATGAATGAAGAAGGTGACAAACAGGTGGCCACAAGTCATTCATGGCAGTGAATTTTCAGAGGAGATGAGTCACACAATCACCTTCCTGAGTAGGGTGTTTGGGCTACCTGATACCCAGTGCTTTTATAAGTGGATGCTCAGGTATTTGGAAACAATGAATAAAAATGTTCATGATCAACGTTTTGACTGGGGAAATATTATCAGTAGCGTAATCTCATATCAACAACTTCAAAAACTTTCAACAACTAGGAAGATCTATATGAAATCCTATGTGTAGTATATGTTGCTACCTCAGAGAGGGACTACCCCCAACATTGAATTGGTGTGGGATATGGCCCCAGGTTAGGATATATGAGTACTATCCAGAGTTAAGAAATAGAGAACAACATAGCCCAATTCAGTAAAATCAACGACGTCTTCTTCTATGGTGTCATCTACCTCTCGAGGCCCAACATGACTTACGGTCGGATGACCAAAAGCGTGGTCACCACCACAGAGAAGTGGGGAGCGTTATTCATGCAATTCCCCACTTTCACCTATCTCAGAGCCACTAACTTCTTGGGAGAGCCCACCAAATTTCCAAAGTATGCAGGACCCAAACTGATTCTGTTGGAGCTATCTAGACAGCTCATCACATACCATGAGAAGTGTTTGAAAAGGAAGAAGGGTGGAACTCCATTCCCCCTCACAATGGCCAGGTACACATGCACTACATAGAGAAAATCCTGAGAAATGTTTGCAGAGCTTGAATTTCTCAATTTGAAGCATAATTTCCCAGCAAGGCCAACCTTTGATTCTCGTGATTGCATTTCAAAGGAAAAGATCGATCCAATTCACGTCCCTCAGATCAAAGATATCTACATTGAACTATATCACGAAGTTGAGCTCAAATGAAAGGATCACTCCCAACTGGCCCTGACAGAGATCATTTAATATGGTGTGGATATCGTCCTAAAGGATTTCCAAGCAACTGATCAAGAAGTTGATCAAGTTTATATCTAGACACAAATGGGGAGAATTGGCCATTTTCTAAAATTGATAGAAATAAGGTCCCTCAGACTGTAGAGGATAGGGTCAAGGACACTCTGCAACGCACCGAGTATTGGTGCAAGAAAAATGGTATCATCTACCTTCGGGTAGACTTTACCACGTCTCCCCTGGGGAATGCACCCACTAGGCTGAAACACTTACCTAAAGGCAAAAGAAAAAGATAAAGAAGGAGAGGCAAGCACTGCTCAGAAAGAAGTTCCTGAGAGCCCTCCTTCCACTGCTGAGGAACAAGTTGTGGACTTAGTGTCCCTAGGAAGAGAAGAAACGGCCAGTGCTTCAATGGACACATCCACTAAGGATGTTGTCACATCTACAACTAGCAAATTATCAACCATTCTCTCTCTCGTTCCTCCTTCCCCTCCTCATGTCTCTCAACCAACAAACTCCTTTGGTTGTGTTTTCTCCCCTGTCTTCTACCGTTCCCCCTCCCTCTTCCTCCATCATCTTCTCTTCCCTCACGAATTTGTCCCCGAGCATTTCTTTTCTCATCTCACAGATCCCTTTTGCCCCCACGGTTCCCTCTCTTGCAGTGATTCCTAACCCCCGTGAGCGTTGGAGTGTTGGCTTCTTTCTCAATGCCACACCACCAAGTGTCTCAACACATTTCCCCCATGTCCACTGCAGTTGTTCCCTTCTTCCACCCCCGTTTCCTCCTCTTTTCTCTGGTCCCACTACCCTAAGTCCAGAATGGATCTCCGAACACCTGAGATAACACAAGAGGAAAGTCCCTATTGTACCCATGGACTTCTCCATTATTTCAGCTAAAGGGTCTAAGAAGCAAAAGGCTATAACCCACTTCTCTCAAAGCACTTTAGGTGAAAGGGTTATGGATACCCTGATCCCACACAAAAAAGAAAGAAGATCTTTCTCCTACATATTTTACAGTGACTCAGGTCACAATGGGAACATCATCAGAGAGCCTACAAGGAGAGGCCTTATCCATAGTGGATGCCCTTTGTAAGAAGCTTCAAGAAGCAAAGGAAGAGAAGAGAATATTAAAAAGAGAAAAAACAAGCACCTTCTCCAAGCCCTACAAAAGATGGGCAATGCCCCTCCTATGATTTCCGCTGACCCTCCCAAAATTCTTAGTCAAGAGAAGATAAATGAGTACGCCAAGATCAGCGAGCAAGGTGTAGGAGTATCCACCTGGAGAGAGAAGACCCTCAAAGATAGTGAGGAAGTGATTACAAAGTTCATAGAGCTCTATCAAAATATAGATCAAGAGAACTCAGAACTCTAGGTAATAGCAAGAGCTATCTCCGAAGAGTTGGACCATGCCAGGTTGCAACACGAGACATTCTAGAAGATGCTCAACTACCCAGTAGATGACTTGGTGAAATTCGATGTCTTTGATCACCCGCGAGCACCCAAAAAAGTCCTTGTTGCTTTAGACTATCGGTTGACCAAATGGAGTTTGTCTTGGAAAAGATAGACAAAATCAAGCAGGAATCCCTAGATGCCATGCATCAAATGGAGTAGATCATCTTAAGAATGTCTCCAGGGTTACTCGGTGCAGAGTACACCTTGAGGAAGGTAGATGATACTATTCAGATTTTCAAGGGAATCACGTCACACGTTTTCACGTCAGAAGCCACTTTTGATGTAGAATCTATCAACAACCTTCTAGAATGTTGCGACTTCATTGGGTACATGATGGAGGTAGGCAATGAATACTTCAAACTCCCTTAAAGACCTAGATATTAACAAGAAACTTGCGAAGTCATTGGGGGATCACACCAAGGGTCCCACTCAAGATCAACTTCAGGTGATGGTCAGTAAGTTCATGGAGTTTTGAGCTCAATTTCACATTACCTCTCCTGAGCAGAAGCAAGACACTCCTTTCAAGCCAAGGGATGACAATGAATAAGCTCCTTCCTCTTGGGATAAATCCCATTTTTGTAAAAACATTTAAAATTATGTTGGCACAAATGATGACATCATCCATGTTGCATCATGGGATGTTGTCATCCACCAAATTGCCCTAAAGTCAACATTTGAATTTTAAATATTTTTTGTAAATATTTTGTAAATAGTGGTTGGCTCTTTTTTGTCTTCTTTTCTTTCTCCTTCTCCTTCTATAAATACTTGGACATTTGTAGTATTCAGGGTGAGAAAATTTGTATGAAAAATAGAAGTGAGGAGAGAGAGACTTTGAGCTTTCTTGTAACAAAACAACACATTAATACAAAAATTGAGACTTTGTGCTGAATTCTTGTGTTATGTGTTAGATCTTTCTTAAGTTAGATCTACATGCTTATTCTGTTGAATTCGCCTATGATTTTTGTCATTTGTTTATCAATATTTCTTTGTTTGTTTATGTGAGTAAGTTTGGCTCTGTTTACTACCGACCCAAAACATAAACCCTCTGACCTTTCTAATTTGGAATTCATTTATTTTCTCCCTTAAGATCCATCTTTCTTCTATTCCTTCCTTCATTCCTTTCTGTTCTTCTTCGTCGAAACTAACTCTACTAGGATGAGATCCTAAAAACCCCCCTTGAAGGCAGAATACTGTAAAACTTATATAGATTCCTGCTAGTAGAATAGCAATAAACCAATTTCACTTTGCTGTCTCAAAGAGGGGCTATGCCCTGCACACAGTTAACCTGTCTATCCATAGATCTGCCCACCCAACAGATTTTTGGACCAACAGTTTTTGGCAACTTTGCTGGGGAAAGAACTAGATCTATGTGAGTGTTATGTCAGCTAAAAGACACCAATAGTTTTTTAAAGCTATTGGGGGAGACTAAGAAAATAGATAAAACTGTAAAAAATCACTACCTGTTTGCAAATCTTAATTCTTTGTTTAAAATCTAATTTTTTTACAAAAGTGATCCAAATTGAAAATTTTCTTGAGAGATCCATAGATCTGGACCAGTTAGAAACCTTTAGTTCATTGAGTTTTTTATAAAAATCTCTATATTTTTATAGATCTGAGATTCTGATAGTTTTACAAATATTTTCAAACCCTTGCAAAAATCAAATCTAAGATCTAAAAATCAGCTTACTAAGTTAAACCATCATTTTATCCTCACTAATCTTTGTCATTAAATCGCAATCGATTTTCAAAAGAGGTATAAAATTAAATATTTAAAAAGTACATGGTGCTGATTTTTGTCAAAAAAATTAGAAAATCAGCAAGTACAAACAAAAAGAGTTATTTCTGCCCAAAACACTGCAAACCTGAACAGATACACTGGCAGGTGAGCCATTTACCCATAGTAGAAGAGCTCATGGAGAAGTTGACCCTATTTTTGATCTACTTCAAAGGCACAATTTAAGTATTACGCCAGCATGTTTCTCATCACTTAGTTCAGCTGATCGGTCAGCCAGGACTACCTTGCCTCCACAAAAGAACTGGTTTTCACAAAGGGCTTCCACATCAATTTGCAGTGCACTGCTACTAAGCGGAACTACACTCCCAGCTCGCATCCTCTTTCCTTCTTTCCAGCTTTCAAATGGTAGTATTATGGGGAAATGCTATGGGACCCTCTTGCATTACCGCATCTAGTTCACACACTCCCTCATGCAAATCACAAGAATTTCCCAAGATTTGATGGGAGTGGAAATCAAAGCACATATTCACATATATCTGCATTCATTATGTCATGTAGCATCCTAGATGTGACCCATGAAGATGTGTCAGTACGCCTATTTCTAGATACCTTGCAAGGACCTGCAGCAGAGTGGTTCCAACACTTGTCGGCCGGATCTATCACCAGTTGGGCCACATTATGAACTGTGTTTGAAGACATGTATAAGCCTTCAAAAGATCCATTTGCATTACTGTTGAAGATTAATCACTTGAAGAAGGAGGCCAATGAAACCATGCATGAATTTTATCACCCGTTTCAATCCACTGATTAATCGTGTGCCACCTGCCATGTTGCCAACACCAAAAAATCAAAAGTGTTTCTTTGTGAATGCCATGAGCTCAAGAGTAAGTTTCTTACTCTTACAAAAAAAAAAAAAATCACCACCTTGGTCTCACTCAAGCTGTGGCCATTTGGATAGAGGATAACCTACTTATATCTAGCAAGTTAAAATGAGAGTTGTCCAAACCTAAGGCTTCAACTCCTTCTCAAGCCACTTCATTAGAACCAACATTCCAGAAGATGGAAAACGAATTGTTCGCATTAAAAAAGCAATTAGCTCAAGCTTTGTCTACCCACTCCATACCGGGATATCCCAGAGAGAAACTTCACTCCCAAAACACACCCCAAAAATCCATGTTTTACCTGTTGCTGCTCCAAGTTAGCACTTGAGGCCCCTCTGGTTAATGCCTTGGTTGAGATCGAAGAAGATGAGCAAATTTACGAAGAACCTTCGTCACAAGGAAAAGATGATCAAGATGTCAATGAACCGATTGGCGACTCTACAATCAGGTATATGGAATTTGAAGATGAGGAGTATGATGAAGAATAAGGTACCCAAGGGTATGCAAGTGGACAGTCATATGCTATTTTCACACCCACTCACAAGGAAAAGAAGCCAAATTTGCTGCCAGGATACAAAGGAGAAGGCTGTGTTCAACACGCCTCTAACCATTGCTAAAAGAGGTAGTCCTCTTCCTGCTCAACCTCCTATTAAACCTTTTAGGAAGAAATATTTTCCTCCCATCTCCCCTCCAAAATCATCCTTCTTTGTTTCCATAAAAACCAATAACCCTACCCTACCATCGAAAAATGAGGGACTCATTCCTTCATCAACGCAACCTTTGGTCACATTCGACATAGTCGATCATGCTAAAAAGACCAAGATTCAAATGTCTGAGGCTGAATATCTTCAGTTTAATCCTGAGTAGCTTTTGAGATTGACCAAATATATCTAAAGCCAAGCTGTCATCCCCTCTCCTGTCTCCCTAAAAGGAATCCTTTCCACAATCCTCCTACATCTCGCATAAATGTTGCCTTGACTTCCACATCAGGTAAAATTGAACCTTTTTATCTCTCCCTCCTAATCAATGGTCACAAAATAAGCAACTGCATCATTGATTCTGGGGCTTCTGATAATGTCATGCCAAAAAAGGTCACTCATGATTTAGGCCTCACCCTTACCAAGCCTTTCGACAGATGTTACTCTATGGAAACCAAACAGGTTCCATTAATTGGTCAGATCAAAGACGCACAGTTCACATTTGCAGCGTTCCTAGAGAAAAGGGTAAAGATGACCATCCTCATTACTGATATCCCAACAACATATGTAATTCTACTAGGGAGAATATTTTACAGAGAATTCGGTGGAGAGATTCATATGGACTAGTCCAAAGCTAGAATCCCCATCAAGGGTGTAATGCAGACATTGGAGCCTGAATCACAAAATAAGTACCTGATCACCAACTCTGACGACCCCAAGGCCCATATTATCTTCGAATCATCATGGATGGGGAACTAATTCTTATCCACTGAGTTTGATAGAAAGGATGTTCTCATCCAGGAGGAGGACCTTAACAAAATATGGACACTGCAGTTTGATGGCAGTTTACACAACAAGTGGCTGTAGCGCTAGAGCCATCCTGATATCCCCAGAAGAAGAGATTTTTCCTCTTTCTTTCAAATTGTAGTTTTTCAATACAAACAATACCGCTAAGTATAAATCTTTGTTACTCGGTATGCAAGCTACAAAGGAAAAAGGAATCAAGAATATAAAAGCACATGGTGACGCAAAATTGATCGTCAACTAGGTAAAAGGGGTGTACCAGGTAAAGAATGAAAGACTCGGGCACTACCGCAACGTAGTATGGGACAACATTGAGGAATTTAATGCTTTCTCGATAAAATCTATTCCAAGATCTCAAAATGACATGGCCGATTCATTAGCCATCTCAGCGTCTCTTATGCTCCCTCACCTAGGGTTGAAAACAGCCATGTATATCATTGAGGTAGTCTTTCACCCAAGTGTGCTAGACAATTCTCAACACTGGTAAGTGTTCAACGATGACAATTAGCTTGTTTCTTTTCTAGAAAAAGCTGATAACTTCAATGAGATTAATTTTGAGGGATCTACTTCTGTATGTTGTGAATCTATCACTGGTCAAGAAAACGAATCAAAAGAAGGCGATGGCATATGTCAGCTCAAGGGAAATAAAATTCTGAAGGTTTTAGTCTCTCTGGAATGATTTTTTGACAAACATGATCATTTTGTCAAGAAGAAGTGACAAGATGATCCTAACTCCTCTCTAGAGACTTAATCTGTCAACCTAGGTACTGTAGAACATCCATAGTTTGTGAACATTGAGAAATGTTGTACACCTGAAGAAAAGAAGAAGTTTTTCAAATTGCTGAAGAAATATATGGATGTATTGGCATGGTCTTATGCCGATCTAAAGTCTTTCAAGCCTAAGGACATTCAGCATGACATCTTGTTAAAGGATGATGTCAAACCCTTTCACCAGAAACAAAGACATTACAATCCTAAGATCTCGGGTACCATCTAGGTAGAAATACAAAAAATGCTGGATGTAAGAATCATCTTTCCTATCCATCACAGTACCCTGGGTCACGAACATCATGCCCATACGAAAGGAGAACGGTGAGATACACATATGCGTAGATTTTCACAATCTAAATCAGGCATCCTTGAAGTACAATTACCCACTACCCATAATGGATCAAGTTCTACAGGAAGTAACTGGTTCAGAGATGCTATCCATGCTTGATGGTTTTTGGGCTATAATAAGATTGAAGTCTCACTTGAAGACCAATTCAAAACACCATTCACTACTCCTTGGGGCACATTCACCTATAGCAGGATGCCTTTTGGCTTGACCAATGCCGGTGCCACTTTTCAACGAGTGATGGACTTTACATTCAAAAGTATGATGGGAAAGGTCATTGTAGTTTATTTGGATGACTTAATTATGTCCTCCAAAAAGTGAATGATCATTGTGATCATTTGGAGCAAGTATTGATTAGATGCCGAGAGAACGAGATTTCCCTAAATCCAAAAAATTCTATTTTCGGGGTAACCGAAGGAAAGTTGCTGGGACATGTTGTCAGCAAGGAAGGAACAAAGATAGACATTGAAAGGGTTAAGGCTATTCAGAGCCTTACCTTACCCAAGAGCAAGATCAGTGTTCACTCTTTCTTCGGAAAGGTTATTTTTCTTAGGTGTTTTATTCCCGACTTCACTGAAAAGAATCGTCACATATCAAATATGATGAAAGGGTCGCAAACATTCCAGTGGAGTGAAGAAGGAAAGATGTCATTCAAGGATATAAAAGCCTCCGTTGCTCATGCACCTGTCCTGGTATGTCTTGACTTCTCTAAGGATTTTATCATTTACAGTTATGCGTCTGCACATACTGTATCTGCCATCTTAATGTAGAAGAACCCTGAGGATATTGAATCCCCAATCATGTTTATGAGCTCCCCTCTCAAGCTTCATGAATTGAAGATGCCTCAGTTAGAAAAACATGTCTTTGCAATAGTCAAAGCAGTCAAGAACTTCTGGTACTTGCATCCCAAACTCTCATACGGTAGTGCTGGTTTCTGACACAATAGTTAAGTCTATCCTAACTCAACAGGAGTTAAGAAGCTTACGAGGGAATTGGATCGCAAAGGTCTAAGAGTATGATATAGACATAAAAAAAACCAAGCTGGTAAGAGGCAAGGGCCTATGTCATCTTATGGCTGAAAACAAAGATTCAGAGGTCTGTGAAGTGAAAGTTGATTGCACCGACGGGAAGCAAGGTGAACTTAAGAAAGTAGATTCTCTACCTATGGTTCTATTTGTTGCAACCAGCGACGAGTGGTATTCTGACATCACTTTATTTCTCACTTACAGTGAGTGTCCAGCCCATCTAACTTCAAAGGAGAAGCAGACTATAAAACTCAGGGCAGCTAGATATGTCATATGGGATGATGGTTTATACAAGCACGATATTGATGGCATCTTCTTGCGATGCGTTTCCAAACTGTAGTAGATCAAATTTCTTGAAAGTTTTCATGACTTGGCCTGCGGCAGTCACTTCTCCTCATCTGTAACAACACATAATATCATTCGGGCCAGGTACTACTGGCCAACGCTATTTTAGGATACAGACACCTACGTAGAAAAATGTGAGCTCTGCCAATAGTTTGTTGGCAAACCAAAATTGGATGCTTTTCCCCTCAGGCTCGTCATTATTGACGAACCATTCAGGCAATGGGGAATTGAATTTATCTAAGAACTACATCCCCAATCAAGTGTCAGACATAGTTATGTCATAACAGCAGTGGATTACTTCACCAAATGGGTGGAGGCCATACCTGTTAAGAATGCCACCTTTGAAGTTGTTTGCAACTTCATCAAAGAAAATATCATTGTGAGATTTGGCATCCCACAAAATCTCATTGCTGATAATGCTTCTAACTTCTCCTCATGGGAAGTTATCAGTTTTTGCTATGGATACGGAATAACCTTGGCCCATGCCTCAGATTATTACCCCTAGGGAAATGGTCGGGCATAATCCATTAATAAGAACCTAGTGACCATCATACGGAAGCTAGTCGATGAGAATCAGTGGTCATGGCACAAGTCATTGTATGATGCTTTGTGGGCAAACCGTATTACTCCGAAGAGGTATCTCGGTATGTCACCTTTTCAAGTGTTATATGGAATCAATGCTGAGCTCCCCATTTATGCAGAACTTCTTACTCTGTGCTTGGAACGAGTGATCAAAGATGAGACTTTCCAGAATTATCTAGAAAAGAGGATCATGTATCTAAAAAAATTGAATAAAAGAGAGTAAGAGTGGTCGACAGGATCACCAAACATCAGAATCAAGTCAAGAGACTATTCGATAAAAATGCTAAGCAGAGGGATTTCTAGGTGGGAGATTTCATCCTTTTATGGGACAAGCAAAGAGAGCCAAAAGGCATGCATGGTAAATTCGAATCTCTTTGGAGAGGGCCTTTTAAGATCAAGAAGCTCAACAGAGAGAATAGCTTCTATCTCTCATATCTAGATGAAACTGAGCTCCCGCTTCCATATAGCGGGCAACATCTCAAAATATTCAGGAAGTAGAGCTTACTCTTTTCTTTGTACAGTTTGCTTTAGTTGTGTGTTTGTTTTTGTCATGTATTGCTTTCTGTTGGTTGTGTGTTTTCCTTTATTTTTCGTCACCCTTGTTTTTGACTCTGCAGCCCAATGGATAGGCATATGTAGATCTGGGATTCTCTACCCTTAAGCTTCGCTCAAAGATAGTCCCCAGAAAGAGCCAGCTATTATCCTCTAAAATTGACAAGGAAAATTTTGTAGGTAACCATATCAAAATTTCTATTTTGTTTCCCCATTGAGGTCGCTTAACGTTCGGAATGGCATAAAATCCCTTTCCTGAAAATCTAGTTTTTAGAACTTTGTCATTTTCAACCTTTTTGGGTTGGGCGTAGTTTTCGTTCGCGTTACATCAACCAAAACTATGCCCCTCTATTCTTTTGGCACATTCTAGGGAGTGTCAACACTCCAAAAGTTGCGCCTCTCAAAGGTGCGCCAAAGCGCAAGCACCATCTTGTTATCACTTTCTAAAATGCGTTGTGGGTGCTAAAAATGTAGTGTCGACACTCCCAAAGCTGCGCCATGCCACAAATCCCTTTGTGTTGACATCCACTTAGGTGCGCCATATAAAAAAGTTGGTGGCGCATTTATTGAACCTTTTTCTATATATAGGCACAATCCGACCTGTCATTTTCACAATTGAAAAAATGTGAAAAGTTATTCCTCTGTGCTTGTTAGCGTTCCTGTCAGCCCCGCGTGTTTGCCATTTGTCACGTTCGTGGACCCCACATCATCTCCTTCATAGTTATATATTCCTAGTAAGTGGCCCTTGCCCTTCTTATGGATTTTTTGTGGTTTTTTATGTTGGTTTAGGTGGTTAGGATTTTTGATAATAAACAATGAACCTAAGAAGATAACACAATCCCCAACCCATTTTGCAAAACCCACTTGCAAGACATTTTTCACTCTCCTTCTAGATTTGTCAAATTTGGAAGGCTCTACCTCAAAATGTTTCCTCTGTCCCCTGCCTTTGCTAAGGTTAACCCCCTTGCTATCAAAATCTGAGCTGAGAGAGTAAAAAACCACAAAATGAAGAGAATCGACTTGCTATCTTCCATGATGCAATTTTCATACGAGTTGCACTAAACACAGTTGCACCCCTTTGGTGCACCATTTAGTCATGATGTATCAAAAATAGTCACACCAAGGTGCAATGTGAACTCACGCAACATAAGCCCTTTCCCGTACCTTGTAAAAAACTGAAAAATTCCTAAGGTGCTGACACGAGTGCACCTACAGTAGCAACAACACTTCATGCTATGTAAACCCTTCCCATGCCACACAAAGCTTAACCCCTTGGCGCACCTCACCTTGATGTTACATATTTTTCATATGGGCCTTGGTGCACCATAATGCTCTGTTACACCAATCTTATCTGTGCCCCACTAAAAGACTTCCAGCGGTGCAAGTGCATGTCCCTTAACACCAACATCTGAATGTTGTGTGTAGCCTTTCCGTGCCTTGCGCCCCTTTTGGCACTACTTTCTCCCATGTAACACTTTCCCAAAGTGCGCCTCACTTTTCTAATTCCCTGTAGCCTGAAGTAAAGTTGCACCTTGTGCCGAGAGGCTCATAAATTGCTAACTTTTCATTCTGTAAGCTTTTATGGAGGACTTAACAGCTAACATGGCCCTTCTACAATGGACTTCCCTGATTCTTCTTGTAGATCAACAACTAAACTTAGATCCACACATGTCTTCATCAAGTAAGAAGCCAACTTAGTCCAAGGGTAAAGCCAAGCTAATAGAGCAAGAAATGAAATATAAATACCAAAGGGTCAGGATGCCTGACTCGCTTGTAGAGTATGATCTTGATATCAGAGATTCAGAACTCAGGCACATTGACATGGAGGACTTCTGGGCCAGAACCAAGAAGGTTACAGGTAGCCCATGGATGGATAAATTGGTTGGCAGTGGTCTGCACTTTTCTACAGGGCTCCCAGTGAGCGCAATCAACAATGAGTTTATGATGTTGGTGGGTCGTTGTTACAATAAGGACACAAGATGTGTCAAAAATGAGAAGGGCGAGGTGATAATCAACCTCACGGCCCAAACATTTTGAGATCATGTTGGGTATCCCTCACCACCAACATTTTGTAGCAGTAAGCCAGGAGGATTGCGTGAAGACATGGACTAAAAATGAAGACAAATGTATATAGTTAATGAATGAGGTGTACCTCAAGAATAAGAAGGTGACAAGCAGGTGGCCACAAATCATTCATTGCAGTGAATTTTCAGAGGAGCTGAGTGACATAATCACCTTCCTGAGAAGGGTGTTTGGGCTACCTAATACCCACTAATTTTACAAGTGGATGCTTAGGTATTTGGAAACAATGAATAAAAATGTTCTTGATCAGCATTTTGACTGGGGAGAGATTATCAACAACACAATCTCAGAGTAACTTCAAAAAATTTCAACAAGTGAGAGGTTCTATATGAAATCCTATGTAGTATATGCTGCTACCTCAGAGAGGGACTACCCAACATTGAATCGGTGTGGGATATGGCCCAAGGTCAGGATATACGAGTACTATCTAGAGTTAAGACTGGAGAACAACATAGCTCAATTCAATAAAATCAATGATGTCTTCTTCTATGGCATCATCTACCTCTTGAGGCCCAACATGACTTACGGTCAGACAACCAAAAGCATGGTCACCACCACAGATAAGTGGGGAGTGTTGTTCACGCAATTCCCCACTTTTTCCTATCTCAGAGCCGCTAACTTCTTGGGGAGCCCACCAAATTACCAAGGTATGCAGGACCCAAACTGATCTTGTTGGAGCTGTCTAGAAAGCTCATCACATACCATGAGAAGTGTTTGAAAAGGAAGAAGGGTTGAACTCCATTCCCCCTCACAGTGGGTAGGTACACCTGTACTTCATAGAGCAAAGCCCATGAGATGTTTGCAGAGCTTGAATTGCTCAATTTGAAGCATAATTTCCTGGCAAGGCCAACCTTTGATCCTCGTGATTTCCTTCCAAGGGAAAAGATCGATCCAATTCACGTCCCTCAAATCAAAGTTATCTACATCAACCTATATCATGAAGTTGAGCTCAGAAGAAAGGATCACTCCCGACTGGATCTGACAGAGATCATTCAATATGGTGTGGCTATCGTCCTAAAGGATTTCCAAGCAACTGATCAAGAAGTTGATCAAGTTTATCTAGACATAGATGGGGAAAATTGGCCGTTTGCTGAAATTGATAGAAACAAGGCCCCTCAGACTATAGAGGAAAGGGTCAAGGGCACTCTGCAGTGCACCGAGCATTAGTGCAAGAAAAATGGTATCATCTACCTTGGGGTAGAATTTACCACACCTCCCCTGGGGAATACACCCACTAGGCTGAAACACTTACCTAAAGGAAAAGGAAAAGGTAAAGAAGGAGAGGCAATCACTACTCAGAAAGAAGTTCCTGAGAGCCTTTCTTCCACTGCCGAGGAACAAGTTGTGGACTTAGTGTCCCCAGGAAGAGAAGAAGCGGCCAGTGCTCCTATGGACACATTCACTCAGGATTTTGTCACATCTACAACTGGCAAAGTATCAACCGTTCCCTCTCTTGTTCCTCCTTCCCCTCCTCATGTCACTCAACCAACCACTCATTTGGTTGTGTTTTCTCCCCCGTCTTCTACCGTTCCCCCTCCCTCTTCCTCCATCTTCTCTTCCCTCACGGATCTGTCCCCTAGCATTTCTTACCTCATCTCACAGATCCCTTCTGCCCCCACGGTTCCCTCTCTTGCAGTGACTCCTAACCCCATGAGCATTGGAGTGTTGGCTTCTTTCTCAATGCCACCACCAAGTTTCTCGACACATTTCCCCGTGTCCACTATAGTTGCTCCTTCTTCCACCCTCGTTTCCTCCTCTTCCTCTGGTCCCACTCCCCTAAGTCTAGAATGGATCTCCGAACACCTGAGCCAACACAAGAGGAAAGTCCCTATTGTACCCATGGACTTCTCCATTATTCCGGGTAAAGGGCCTAAGAAGAAAAAGGCTATAACCAACTTCTCTCAAAGCACTTCAGGTGAAAGGGTTATGGAGATCACGTACCCTGATCCCACAAAAAAGAAAGAAGATTTGTCTCCAATAGATTTTATAGTGACTCAGGTCACAATGGGAACATCATCAGAGAGCCTACAAGGAGAGGCCTTATATGCAGTGGATGCCCTTTACAAGAAGCTTCAAGAAGCAAAGGAAGAGAAGAGAATATTAAAAGAGAAAAAAAAGCATTTTCTCCAAGCCCTGCAAATTATGGGCAATGCCCCTCCTATGACTTCCACTGACCCTCCTGAAGTTCTTAGTCAGGAGAAGATAAATGAGTACGCCAAGATTGGTGAGAAAGGTGCAGCAATGTCTACCTGGAGAGAGTAGATCCTCAAAGATAGTGAGGAAGTAATTACAAAGTTCACAGAGCTCTATCAAAAAATAGATCAAGAGAACTCGGAACTCCAGGCAATAGCAGGACCTATCTCCGAAGAGTTGGACCATGCCAGGTTGTAACACGAGACATTCTAGAAGATGCTCGACTACCCAGTCGATGACTTGGTGAAATTTTACATATTTGATCACCCGCGAGCACCCAACAAAGTCATTGCTGGTTTAGACTATTGGGTTGACCAAATGGAGTTTGTCTTGGAAAAGATATACAAAATCAAGGAGGAAGCCCTAGATGCCATGCATCAAATGGAGTAGATCATCTTAAGAATGTCTCCAGGGTTACTCAGTGCAGTGTACACGTTGAGGAAGGTCGATGATACTATTTAGATTTTCAAGGGAATCGCGTCGCAAGGTTTCACATCAGAAGCCACTTTTGATGTAGAATCTATCAACAACCTTCTGGCCTGTCGCAACTTCATTGGTTACCTGATGGAGGCAGGAAATGAATACTTCAAACTCCCTTAAATACTTAGAGATGAATGAGAAACTTGTGAAGTCATTGGGGATCACACTAAGGGTCCCGCTCAGGATCAACTTCAGGTGATGGTCAGAAAGTTCATGGTGTATCGAGCTCAGTTTTACATTACCTCTCCTGAGCAGAAGTAATACACTCCTTTCAAGCCAAGGGATGACGATGAATATGATCCTTCCTCCTGGGATAAATCCCTTTTTTGCAAAAATATTTAAAAGTATGTTGGCACAAATGATGACATCATCCATGTTGCACCATGGGATGTTGTCATCCACCAAATTTCCCTAAAGTCAACATTTGACTTTTAAATATTTTGTAAATAGTGGTTGGCTTTTTTTTGTCTTCTTTCTCCTTCTCCTTCTATAAATACTTGGACACTTGTAGTATTCAGGGTGAGCAAATTTGTATGAAAAATAGAAGTGAGGAGAGAAAGACTTTGAGCTTTCTTGTAACAGAACACATATTAATACAAAAATTGAGACTTTGTCTTGAATTCCTGTGTTATGTGTTAGATCTTTCTTAAGTTAGATCTGCATGCTTATTTTGTTGAATTCACCTATGATTTTATCATTTTTTTATCAGTATTGCTTTGTTTGTTTATGTGAGTAAGTTTGGATCTGTTTACTACTGGCCCAAAACATAAACCCTATGACCTTTCTACTTCGGAATTCATTTTTTTCTCCCTTCAGATCCATCTTTCTTCTATTCCTTCCTTCATTCCTTTCTGTTCTTCATTAGAGCTAACTCTACCGGGACGAGATCCCAAACCCCCCCTGAAGGTAGAATACTGTAAGACTTTGACAGATTCCTACTGGTAGAATAACAATAAACTAGTTTCGCTTTGTTGTCTTAAAGAGGGGCTATGCCCTACACACTGTTGGCTTGTCTAGCCATAAATCTGCCCACCCGACAAATTTTCAGACCAATAGGACCTAATTGGAAACACCCTTTCCACATTCATATTGATGCCTCTAACACTACTATAGGGGTAATATTGGGACAAAGGGATGAACATAATAAGATGTATGCTATTTATTATATTAGCAAAAACCTCATTCCCACGGAAAATAATTACACTACTATTGAAAAATAATTCTTATCTGTTGTGTATGCCATTAATGAATTTTGTCATTCTATTACATGATATAAGACATTTATGTATAATGACCATGTAGCTATCAGGTACTTAATGAACAAAGCATTAGTGGGAGGTAAGGTTATTAGGTGGTTACTACTTTTACAAGAATTTGATATTACCATTATTAATAACCCAGGAAAATATAACTTGGTTGCTGATTTATTTTCAAACTTAGAAACACCTGGAGATGAGGGCCCTGTCGATGAAAATTTCCCTGATGAGAAATTATATATTATATCTACAAGTTCACCATCATTTGCTGATATTGCAAACTATTTGGTAATAGGGAAATTTTCTGAAAAGTTCACTAGCAAACAAAAAAATGGTTAATTAAAGAGATTGTTAATTTTAAATGGGTAAATGGTATTTTATATAAATGTGGATCTAACTTGGTGCTGCACAGGTGTTTTCGATAATATGAGGTCCATGATATCATTAAATCATGTCACAATGAATCAACAGGAGGCCATTATTCAGTAAAAAAGGGATGGATACTATTGGCCTTGTCTTCACAAAAGTGCGAAGAAATATATTTGGCATTGTGATGCATGTTAGAGGATGGGAATACCCACCTTGTCCAATGAAATGCCTCTCCAACCTTAATTGGTTGATGAACCTTTTTATTTGTGGGGATTGGATTTTCTTAGACCCATAAAGCCATCCTCCCAAGTAAAATAATTTATTTTAGTTTGCATAGAATATGAAACTAAATGGGCTGAAGTGTAGGCTTTATCCCAAGCTAGAAAAGAAGTAGCAAAATTCCTATATTATTAGATCGTGTACAAGTTTGGAGCACCAAGAAGTATTGTTTCAGATCAAGGAGACCAGTTTATGTCAAATATGATCAAATCTTTTATGGAACTTTACCAAATCAACCATAGAAAGTCATCATCCTACCACCTTTAAGCTAATGGGTAGGTGAAAGTAACTAATAGAGAATTGGAAAATATCTTGACCAAAATAATTGATACCAACATGAAAGATTGGGTGAATAGATTACCAGAGGAATTTTGGGCATACAACTTCACTTGGAAAATGACCACTGAGTTTTCTCCATATGAACTTATATATGGAAAAAATCCCATATTTCCCATTGAATTTGAATTACAAAAATTGAGAATGACTATTCAGGTTGGAATAGAATTAGATGAAGTTCAACAACAAAGGATACTTCAACTTAATGAATTGGATGAGATGAGGATGTAGGCACTGCATAGGAATGCGTTCCTAAAATTTTAGAGAAGACAATGGAATGATACCCATATAAAAAGAAGGAAGTTTCAAGAGAGAGATTGGACCTTATTATTTGATTCTAGATACCATGATTTTCTAGGAAAATTTAGAACTAGATGGCTGGGCCCATATGAGATTCAAAAGGTATTTGACAATGGATTAGTTCAATTACTTCCCATTGATGGGAATACCAAAAAACTACTTGTTAATGGACACATATTGAAGATCTATTATAATCCATTAGATAAACAAGAATATTTACAACAATTCCAATTAGGAGGAGAAGTCAACCATGAGGAAGAACCTTGTTCTTCCCTCATATAAAATATTTGAAAGTAGAAGGAAGGCCAATAAAAAGAGAAGAAATGAAAACTAGTAAATGACGGTTCTTATCTTTAAAAAAATAAAAAAAATAAAAAGAAAAAAAAAGAAAAGTTGAAAATCATAAATGGTGGATTTTCCACCAAAGCATGCAATCAAAACTAATAAGGCATGATTTCTTGACTGTTAGTCACTAATTGAATATTATTTTTTGTAGGACACATGGAGGGAACAAAATCAATTACGTTACTATTAAAGGCAAAGTGTTATACTCACTATTTTTAGAATTATTAAAGAGTTATAAATGTTGTGATTATTCAAATAAGTGGGAAGTATTCTAATCAAGGGTCATAAATATTTTTAAAACCACCCTCAATTAAAAATAATTGTATTAAATGGAAGAGATTATTCACATGTGTGGAAGGAAGGATGAAATGAAAAGTCTCACATGTAGATTCACAGTTAACAAGGAATCATATGCTATGAATTAATTCATCTCTCTCAAATCCAGTACACAATCCAAAGTAGCACGAAGGTGATACAAAAACTCTTATATTGAATTTTCCGTACTACCTTTGCTCCAAATTTTTCTCCAAGAACCACTATGCTTCAGAATATTTTCAGTCACTCTGCTTTGAACTATTCTCCATCACTAAAAGGATGGGAAAAAATAAGTATTCAGAGCCAGAGTCCACTGCACTTATTTTGTAAGATTCACAAGTGGTGACATTGTTTGAAGAATCATGGTGGCTGGAATTTATAAAGAAATTCCAAGGCTATAAAGAAGCAATAGTCAAATAATTTCTCAAAAATTTCAAAGGAATCTCTTTAAAGGTAAGGGGTAATAAGATTTTTGTTAATAGTTACATTATAAGTCAAATATCAAGAATCCCTTGTGAGGGGATGCAAATTACAAAGAGGTCCATTTACAAGAACCTAATTCAAATTTTCCATGAGGATGAAGAATTTGAATCTGAATTGGCCCTAAAAAATTCAAATAATGAAAAAGGTATTAAGAGGGATACCCTTCCTAAACCATATATAATGATTGCATTATGGATAGTTAAGTATTTCACCTGTGATGGTGAATACAATATCCTAGGTTGTGATAAAATATGGGTTCTAATTCATTTAAGGTAAGGTTTACACAAGCCAGGGCATCAAATAAACCTACCTGAATTTTGTATGACAACATCCAAACTACAACTAGAAGACATAAAGAAAAGAAAGGAAGAATTAGACACCAATGCCTCATTTAGCTGATATGCCAACATTCCATCATAGAGAAGGGTAAAAAGGAATGGAACATTTGATATAAAAGATGGAAAAACTTCCAGATAAGAAGATAAATTATCTCTCTTCACTTGTTGCACCCAAATTAACTCCGCACCTAATCCAACATGAAGCAAAATATGAGGTACTTAACTCCAAACATGCTTAGATGTTTACCACCACATTATTTGGGCCAATTTCCAAGAGAAGAAGAAGATTAAGAAAGTTGGGAGAGGAATATTTTGTTTCTCCTCTGAGCAGAAAGAGGAAATTATTTCTTCAAGAAGATTAAGACCTTAAGGAGGCTGTAGAGATTTTGGGTAGTATAAATCTAACCACAAGAAATTATGAAGAACAAAAATAAATCAAACCTGAAGGAATCAAAGAGTTTACTTAACATAGGGCCACTGAATCTATGGTATAACTTTCTTCTTCCAATAAAGGAACATAAAAAGGGAAAGATCCACTGATAGAAGAGGAACCCATGTTCCCTATTTCAGTAAGTTAATATATTGAGGAAGAATTGTTCCAACAATCACTCCTTTTCTTTAAACAGGAAGAAATCATCAAGCAACAACAGGAGGAATTGGAGTTTTTGAAGATAAAGGTACAAAACAAAGAAACCCTTATTTCTTCTTTACAAGTACAAATAAAGGAACTTAATATGCAATGCAAGTAAAAATAAGAAATAACTCTTTCTAGCACTAAAATAAAAGTTAATTAGGAAGTTCATACTTCCTTAAGTATTGAGGGAGTTAGAAATGTCTAACATAACATCTATAATAATTTTGAAAAATTAAATCTTCAAAATAAGAGATTGAAGAATTAGTTGTAATAAGAAAGAAAAGAAAAAACACAAACACAATAAGATAAGGAAAAGATCAAAGATGTCTTACAGACTGCTTGTGCATTAGGGGAAAATTTCTTACTTGTAGAAGACCTTCCTCAGCATATAGTACCTTCATGTAAAAATAATTTTATAGATGGAACTTATCAAGAATGGCATGTGATTTTCCATTTGAAATAAATAATGAAATATACTTCTTTGAGGCATTTACCAAAAGTTCCCCTGACCATCAGAATCTCATGTGTGAATTCTACCTATGTAATCTTTTATTAGGTCACATGTCATACTTTTTTATTAACCTCTATGTGGGAGAGTCCCAATTGCGATATTTATCTTCTACCATAAAAAATCAAATAGAATAGAATCAAAGGACCAATGAATAATTTGAGAAGGTGAAGACAAAAGGTATATGCATGAGACCTCAATATCCCAAACAAAATGGAAAAATTAAAAAAATAAGGGCTCGGGCTTACTAGCCCAAAATTTAGGAACATCACATTGCGCAGCTAAAACAGAGCATTGCAATTGTTCAAAAAAAGTTTGTAAAAGCAATGAAAAGATGTGAAAATAGATGTGATACTCTAAAAATTCCCTTGAAAAGGAGATAGGTACTCTCTCCCACACATTTGAGATGGGAATGAGGAGAACAATGGAAATTGTAAATATGATCCCAAGAATTTATCAGATGCAAGGATGTAAGTGGGTTGGAATGTGGTTTAAACCAACACTTATTATTTTTCCCATGCCTTCATGACAAGAATTAGCATTGCAAAACATAAAAGTATTTGAGAAATAGAAAAAACAAGTTGAAGAAAATGAAGGATTTTGTGTCTTAAAGGAAAAAATATGGGAACTTCATAAAAGTGTTTTTGAATTAAGAAAATATTTGGAGGACAAGATATTTTATCCGGAATTTGGAAAATTATTTGGAAGAGGACTTGAAAAAAAGTAAGTGTGGAGGATAATGATGAGCCCATTAATTGGATAAGTAATGACATCATTTATATTTCCCCTTATTTGAATTTGAATGTATTTTATAATTTTTTCTTAATTTAAAGTAGAGATTGTATGCATTTTGCTAGATTAGTTTGTAAATATGTTCTATCCTAAAGTTATAACTAAAATAAAAATTAAAAATCACTTAGTTTTGTGTGTACAGATTGAAGAACGAATATTTTTGACCAGGATGTAGAGTTTTGGGATCAAGAGTCTAAAAATTGTCAAACTTCAGATTGTCTCATCTCAGCCCACTTTGGAGTGTCTTATCTCACTTTGGAGTATCTCAAATCGCTTCATAGTTTTTCCGGAATGCTGCAATTTTTTACCTTGGGCTTCAGGATCTGAGTGAAAACTTCAAGATCTTTCCATCTAGTGACAATGAACTAGAAAAAGTGGGATTTTTCTAGCCTAGAGCACACATCTAATGCAGAACAACACATGCTAGAATGGAAACACCAATTTTATAATAGATCATGTAATCTGTTTTGTTAAACAATTTCCTTAATGTTCTCCACTATTTCATCTTGAAATATGGGAATGATTTGGGAACTCTATACTGACTATTTAAATAAGGATTCTTCTTATAGTTTTTTAGATGTTAGCTGAGGAAGCTGGATGATATAATCCACCCTCACTGATTGTGATAGAGTTAGAAAGAGAATTTGTACTATTGTAATTTTTCTATATGATCCAAAACTTTTGAAATCAATAAATTTTGTTTCTTTGGTGAATTAGTGTGTAATTGTCATTCTGATCAACTATAGAGCAAGGGCCCACTCACCCTGAGACCTAGAAATTTTGGTATTTTATGTATTAACTAGTTTTTGTTGCTGAAACATTTTATCAATAGCCACTCACTCCTTCATGATAGTAAATCTATAGTAGTTCAACTCATATAATAATTCATAATTTCTTTACATCTATTACCTTTAGTAATTTTAATTGTTTTAAGTTATGTGAAATTTCCTTCTAGAAGCTTTCTATTTTTTTACTTTCAACCCTTCAATCTTATTTCAATATGTGTTCTTTCCTTTAAAATCCTTGCAAGTTTTGAATTTTAAGAATTTCAATTTCCATCAAGTTATGTGAGTATTTAAATTATGCAAGTTAACTAGTTTCATTCAATTCAAATATTTTGTACAATATTTATTATAACATATCTTAAATTTCAACTTTAAAGAATTATAATTAGGAGATCCCCCTAAAAAAAGAATATTTCCAAACAATTTTTAATTTCACAAAAAGATCTTATTGCATATGGCCTTTGAACACTGCCTTAGTTATAATGACATCAACTAGATTGATTAAATTATGAACCAATAACGAGGCCCATAAAAATTGAGAGGAGATTGAAATACAAAAAAACTCTGAAAATGAACATGCACCAGAGAAATGTTGGATACAAAATAGAGTTGTATTGGCTCTAATTAGGTTTACGTAGAAACTAGTAGATGATTGTTGTAACTTAAAACCTGTAAATGAAGCTAAGCATATAACATTGAACTTGAGTGGGGATTGAAAAACACACAAAGTATGAATTAGAATGATCATTGGAGAAAGGTTGGATGAAAATCATAGTTGCACTAACTCCAATTATGTTTATGTAGTTGAAAAACATAACGTGTTTTTCAACAATAATATGAGATTATTTTATAGACAGAGGTTTATACCTTGTCATGTAACTGTCATGATTTCTACATTATCGATACTTGCACATTCCTGGATGAAAATCACATTACAAATTCAATCATAATAGATGCTAGTGAACTTAAGTGGAGGTAAAAAAACACACAAACTAGTTGAATTAGAATTGTCACTGGAGAAAGGATTGTTACAAAAAAGAGTTGCACTAACTTGAATTAGGTTTACATAGAAGATATCTCCATTAATGTTGTAGATTAAAGTAGAATACTGTTTCAAATAATTTTTTTTAAAATGAGGCCGAGCATATGGTAGTGCATCAGAGTGGATATTAAAAAACACACAAACTTTGAATTAGAACGGTCATTGGAAAAAGGTTGGATGCAAATAAAAGTTGTATTGGCTCCAATTAGGTATGCAAAATCTATCACCATCAATGTAGTAGATTAAAAAAGATGCATGTTGAAAATTCATAATGTAAATGAAGCTAAGCATATGGTAGTGAACTTCAGAGGATAACACACAAACTATGAAATTGAACATGTACCAGAGAAAGGTTGAATACAAAAAAAGTTGCAATGGATGTGATCAAGTTTATATAGAAGCTATATCCATCAATTCAGTAGATTATAAATTAGACAAGTGTTTCAAATTACATCATGTAAAGGAAGTTGAGCACATGGAAATGAACAAAAGAAGATATTGAAAAAAAAAACTCCGAATCAAAATGGTCACTGGGAAAATGATGGATACAAAACTCAGTTGAAATTACTGCAATTATGTATGTAGAATTCTTCTCTATCTATGTAGTAAATTAAGCAATATGACTATTAGAAATTATAGCTTATTAAGGAGGATGAAAAAATGCTAGTGAACGTAAGAGAATGTTGAAAAACACACAAACTCTGAAAAATTCCACTCGTTCTTGTTAATCTTTTTTCATCATCCATGATGCTCATATAATGTTATCCTTTATATGATGGGAAGAAAAAGTAAATAGGAGAGTATGTGCAGTATTCACATCCAATAAATTAGTGATGGAAAGATGCCTTTCAATAGCAAACAAATTGAATGGATTATTATTGGTGAAGGAGTAGGAATGGATCTTTGTACAGTGATCCTAGTTAGTAGAGTTGAGGCCTTTGTACAAGGTGAAGGTGCTCTTGATATTGCATATAATATATTTAACTACACCACTCATAGGATCAATGAAACATTTGATTACACTAGGCATGCAACTAAGTCGTATTCTTGGTATGTTGCAATCAAGCCAATCTATTCAATAATTTTTATATGCTATTTAATTTGAACGTGATGGGTGTCATTTAAACTAATGTATTTTTTGTGTTTTCATGCAGCTATTGGTGTGTATTTTTTCATGATGATAATAGGAACAAAATACCAACCAAAGATTCCAAAAGAAAAGGGGTTTTTAGTTTCATTTCATTATCAAGGTGATGTATGGAAGCCTGGATGTATCTATAATAATATATAATGATTGTTTTCATTATGATTCCAATGGAGATATATGTCATAGTGTGAATGACACAAGTAATGTGTCATGGGATATGTTTTCTCCTCATTTTTCAATTGATTGCAACAATTATATTGAATATTTTTTGTTGATTGGTGTTTTGGTAGACATGATATATGAGAAACATTTCATGGACCCTATTTTAATGGAGATTCGTAACAAGAGGTATGAATTCCTAACAAGAAAACATGTAGTGAATGCTTGGAAAAGATTTCACTCAAAGAGGTCTCAAAAACATGTGGATGATACAATGAGCCTAAACTTTTGGCATGCGGAGGATAGGGAATAATTTTTCATCTATTAGAGGGCTAATGGAAATAATGTACCATTCATCATGGGGATTCAAAGCACATGGATGTGTGAAATAATGGTGTGATATTCACATAATTCTATTATCTCAATGAATTCAACATTTTCCACGAACAAATATGGCATAAGTTACTTAAATAAATAATTTGTGAAATGCATTTCATGAAATAATGCACATGACTTCATATTTACTCCAATAGGCATTATATATCCATCCTCCATGACTTGGATGAGGCATATCAATGTTCCTTTCATTTGTATAGAGGACATCCATCGCAACAATATGAATTGTTCAATTATACTTGAATAAATGTGGGTGGGTAATATTTGAAATGAACATTAAATTTGTTATGTATAGTGTCATGGGTGCAACAAGTGTATTTATACACTTTTCATCATGATTTACCCAATAAAAATAAACTATCATCAGGAATGAGATTTGACGGCTGACCCCATCCGTAAAACTAAAAAATCTAGGACGTTAATTAGTTTTAATCAGCTTGTCAATCCCTATTAAATAATTTTTTTAAATTAAAAAATAAATTAGTTTTTTAGTTGTATTCACAAGTGTTGGGTAATTTTTCGGCCTTGTCATAGATCAACCGGTGACACCAGGGACCTATACCTATACCTATCAATAGAGAGATGGAGATCGTATCGCTTAGACTTGAAACCAACTCTATTGGTTATAAAACTCAATCAGTCAGGGATTATATTCTCGATATAACCACATTTTCAATAAAATGTGTTATTTAAATATCTATGTAATGCCACACTTTTTTATATTTACATTAAATGTGTTCATAGTGATAATGATAGTTTTTCCAAATTCTTTCACGTCAAACAAGGACATGCAAACTATTTTACAAATTTTAATACAGTGAAAACATACAAAAAACATTTGGGATGAGCATCAAATCTCAGCTCTGACTATCATCATTCCCTATGTATAGAGGACAACCATTACATTGACTTGGGTCATCTGGTTATCACTCTAGAGAACCAAGTTTGACATCGAGCCTGGTGCTTTTTGGATTTAATGTGTTCATTTACCTTCCTCATAGTAGATTGTTGAAATTATTGTCATTGATGTCAAAGGTCATGGAGTTTCTTTTGTGTGTTTTCAGTAATGTCATATTTAGGTGAGAGAATTTGAAGACAACATGAAGGTTTTCATAATCAGCTTGTAGCAGTCAGGTCATTGTTGAAGAAATTAAAGAGACTAAAGTCAATTTCCAAGGGTGAGTATGAAAATGTGAGCATAGACAAAGGTATGACATGATAATTTGGGTATGTTGATGAATTTTTGAGTGTTAGTTTGAATTATTTTACAAGATATAGCATTTTTGGTCTTATTAAGTTCACATAATGGAAAACCAAGGCAAAGCACATCCCGAGTGCAACACATATACACTGAATTAAGATAGAAGACCAAATGACACTAGCCAATGATGGATATTTGAAGGTCTGAATCATAATAAGTCAAGAATCACTTAATAAGTTATAAATTTAGATGAATATGAAAAGGTAGAGATGGAATAAGAATAGATAAGAGCAAGTGATATATATAAGGGCAGTTTTAGGCACTGTAGAATAATGAGAGCATGAGTGAGATATAAGAATTGAAGAGAGGTGTATGAGGCCCTAAATACCATGAATACTGTGTCTACATTGAATATATGAAGATAATCAGCTTGGAGAAGACAATTTTTCCATGTTTATGATAAGGTAAAGAAGCATGATAAGTAAGTAAACAAAGTGAGCAGTTTGAAGAGTCTTCAAGAGTTGATGAACAAGTGTATGGATGTCAGTAGATGTTTAAGGATCAAAGTATGTGCAAGAGGATTAAGAGGATGATGATGTTACTGATGCATCAAAGATAGAGAGAAGATAAATAAGAATAAGAGCATAAGATAGAGAAGAAGCGTACCATGACAGTTTGAGGAGAGAAGAATAACTAATAAAGTGTCATTATTAGTTGATCAACAAAAAAGTGAAGGTGATAAACATTCCAGGTGGATGAGTTGGCGTTGAGTCTTCCTTGCAGTTTGGTGCTTGTTAAAACTCTAGGGAGTTAGTGCCTCCTTTTGGAGTTGGTGCTTCATTAAAACTTAGGGGTTGGTGCTCCTTACAGAGTTGGTGCTTTACTAAATCAGGGGGTTGTATCCTCCTTGCAAGTTGGTGCTTGCTAAAGTCTAGTTGGTGCTAGATAAATTAGGGGCTGGTTCTCCTTGTGGATTTTTTTTCTTCATTAAATCTTTAATTTGGTTATGTATGAGCAAAGTTAAATGTGTTTTCTTTCCCTTGAGTTATTCCAAGTAAATAAGGTGTTCATGTGTTCTCTTGTGTTTATTGCTTATGTGGATGGTTGTTACATTGTTTGATTATTTTCTTAACTAAGCTAACATTTATCATATGATGATGGTTTGCTGAATGGATAAAGATAACTGAAGTAAAAGTTTGTAAAGACACTGATTCAGCCCCCCAATGATTATGTTTTCAAAAATTGGTATCAAATTAAGTTCTTTTGGAAATAGGTTTAGTAACCATGAAGGAGATCCTAAAAGCACAAGTTGGCTAAGAAACCGAGGAAAGAGAACCAAGAGTTGAGATTTGTGGTCAAAGTTCTTGAGGATAAGATATGTACTTTGAAGTATGACATGGTCAAAGAAGCCAAAAAGTATGAATAAGAAATCATCAACCTGGATAGTTTAAATCATAAGATAATTAAGGAGATGGAATTTCATATTAAAGGTATGACAACTAGCCTCAAGGTCAAAGATGAATACTAAGCTCAAGTAAGAGGTGGAAAACCTAAATACTAAAGAGGAAGATTATATCATGTATGAAATAGAGATGAATATTTTGAAGGAAAAAATATAACAAGTAAAAGGAAATTTGTAGAATTTTGAGAAGTTTGAGAAGAGATCTGAGGCTCTAAAGGGTATCTTGAGTGGTCAAAAGGCTCAAGATGATAAAATAGGTCTTGGTTTCAATGGTGATCACAAGAAAAACAATCAAGATGATTAGAAAAACTTTGAATATTAGAAGGATAACAAGGTGGATGCTAGCATGAAAAAAAATACCAACTTTAGAAGGACTAACCCTGTTAGACAACCTAATGCTACGAGGTATGAAAAATATTTTAAAGGTCATTGTTATGCAGGTAATGAATTTGGTCATAGAAAAATAGAGTGTAGAAGAAGATCCTTCAAGATTGAATATTCATTGGATTATGGAAAGAGTCATAGCTCATATCAATCAAGAAGTAAGAGTGTTTTTTCTATATCTATCATGAAAGAGGCCATATTGCGAGATTTTGTCATCATGAATCATTTAGACAGGGTAAGAAGGTTAGAGATCCTATAATAAATAAGATGTATGTCAAGAAATCAGATCCTATGAAGAAAATGAAAGAGGAACTGTCAACACCAATCCGGCACTATGATAATTCTTCACCGGGAACTCCTCGTGCTATGATTATTAACTAATGCACAGATCTTAGTTTGGTGGATGTAATCTAGAAACACAACAACAAACATAACACAAGAATACCATAGACTATGATAAGAAGGAATAATGATAAATATGAAATATCAGTGTAAATTATAATATCAACATGAAATTGTTACAATCTCACCCATGAGGTTCTTCAAGTGTTATTAACTTCACTTGCCTTCAAACAATAACTATGGGAGAAACTTCACAATTACACCTCTTAATGGCTTCTTTAACACACCTTCAAAAATGATGGCTTCCTTTACACACTTACTCATACAATATTTCTCACTACTTCTCTGTATGCTAAATGAGGGGGGGTGGCCTCTTTATTTATAGGAATTCAGAATTATCTACCTTATCTCTAAGATAGGATAGGAAATATCTTCCAGCCAATCATATTCCATTCCTAAACTCTTGCCTTTACATGTAGGCTTATCTTCTAAGATAAGATAAACCTTATCATCTCACATGGGTTCCACCTTTTTAGACTTTTCCACAAATAAAATATACAAAATATTTATGACATCACTCTTTGTCCTTATTACAAATATAATATTTCTAATTCCTAATCATGTAGACCCTACTTCTTTACTTATCTCAACTTTGACATTTTAACATTACCGGACCACTTACGACAAATATTTACTTTTTACAACATTCCTATTGTACTTTGACTGTTACCGTACTCTACATTATTGGCGGCATTGTATTGACGGCGCCGTTATCTTCTATTGGATGCCACTACTAATTATAATTAACAACATCCTATTCCTAATACATACATTAATAAAATAGAAATCACGGAGGAAAATTTTAATGTCGACAGAACCTAAGACAATTAAGAAATTTAAGAATGAAGATCGTGTAGATGGAGTAAAAGAGGAAGAAAGTAAAATCAGGTTGAGTTGAAATCATCCTAAATAACAAAGTGTATAGTTTTTTATGATAGATAATAGGTCAAAGGTTTAAGAGGAGATGAAGGATTTTGATATCAAGCCTAAACTGCCGAATAATACCATGAGATCCTAAAAATAGATTATCAGCCCCATGACTACAAGAAAGAAATGGAGATATGGGAATATCTTGAGTTCATGTTGTTCTAAGTACCCTAAGAAGAAGAATTGTCTCTATTAAACTTCATAGAGGCATTCATCATCAAAAGAAGCACCATGGAGTGTGTTGCAGGTGTAATGTCATGTTAAAGACTTATACAACTATGAGAAATGTGTTATAAGGTATGTTTTGGAAAAATAATTTATCGATAGGAAAAATTAGTGGGTTTCCAACAACACTATGGGATTAGGTCATTCTGCTTGAATGGGAAGCTCCATTATTGTGTGTAAACAAAAAAAAACTTTTTAGTTGTTTAGGAGGCTGGGGATCCAACAGGCACACTCCACTTCATCTGCGGCAAATGATTTCCATTTGTGCAAGGGAGGAATTTTCTAGGAAGGTGGGAAAGTGGGAGTGGGAAGTTAGGAGAGGGATTAATAGTGTAAGTAGGTGATTTAATTTAATTTAGATTAAATCTAAATATTTCAGAGTCATTACTGAACCAAATAATGTATGAATGCTAAAATAAAGAAGTGACACAAAAAATCTAAGATGCAATATTTAAAACCCTAAGCAAAGAAGAAGGATAAATGCCTTAGCTAATTTACTTGCAATATGGAGATGATATGAGTAGGGAAGAGTGATGAAAAAACTGGGAAGAGTGTCAAAAACACTGTGTGTAAATTTTAGACTACAGGAATAAGGTTGGACCTGTGCACTTGGTGTTGGAGAGGGGTGCCTAGGTGCTGGAAACCTCTTCTGGGTGCCCATGACTGGGAAAATGGTCAAATATTCCACTCGGATCTTTAATGTAAAAGTGTGACGAATATTCCATGTTGATCACCTGTGTGTTGCTCTGTGATCGCCGAGGATGCCTATAATATGAAAAAGAAGAGTTCACTTGCATAAGCCCACAAACCACATCAAATATAAAAAAATAAAGATGCAGAATGGGGAGTCAAATTGACCCTGACAGTCACCCCAAGAGTGAACTTAAAACTAAGTGTTGTAGTTCTTGTGAGCATGTGTAGAAATTGTGCCCTAGGATGCCCTTTTGCAAATTGCATTTGATAGCAAGATGTAGCTAAATGTAACAATGTAGTAGAATATGTGGAAGGAATAAAATGAACTTCCCCTTCTTATTTTGTTTATGTAGAGTTGATGTAACCCTTGTCCCATGAATTGATGTTAGATGGATGACTTTGAGTGCTTTAGGTGCCTTTTAAATTCAAGTTTATGTGATAATAAGTAATTTTTAGACCCTGGTCCTTTATTTTTAACACATAACTATGTATGTATATGATTCCATTCTTTGAATTTGGTAATTGAAAACTGGAAGGCCAGATCGTAAGAGAAATAGATGCCCAAAATATAAAAGAGGCTCAAATGGAGTGAGTAAGGTGGAAAAGGGTTAGGGGTGCCTAGAAGAGACATGGGCACCTGGTCACTGTTGTCCTAGCTGGGTGCTGGTGTCTGAAGCCATAAATGATAAATTAATAAAATCTTGACTGGGATATAGGGTGTGGAAGACCAAGAGAAAACAAGAAAAAAAGAAAAGAGGATGAAGATAGTTGTCAATTACTAGTTTTATCACTTAAGAATCATGTAAATGCTAGTATACTTTTAGGACCTTGAAATGTACCCAAGTGCATGATTTTGTGTCTACATATTCCCCCCACTTTATTTTTTGATTGAATACTCAATAACATAAATTAGATAGAATATGTGTACCTGATAACCATGTAGAGTGTGCTATGAAATGCGTGCCGAGTGGACAAGTAAAGCATGTGTTAGAGCTCAAAATTAGAACCATCCCAAATTTGGATGAATAGGGGATTTGAGGAAACATGTGAATGTCTCCAAGTTGTAGAAATTGTTATTAAGACATACCTCCGGAGAAGGCCGGCTTCCTCTACCTACTTCTATTGCTAACACTACTCCTATGAAGGGAAATGCAACTACTTATCACTATTATATGAATCCAAGGGACCAGGGTGAGAAGTAGATGCATGAAAATGAAACCTAAGCTTAGGGGAGGTGATAGCACCAAAAAGAGGGGGATGAACACTCTCAGCTGAGTGAAAATAAGGTAAAATTTACACAGGGGGTAGGCAAACGAGTCATAGTTTGAAACAAAACTCACTCACTTGTTTTTGTGGAGCGCAAAAAAAAAAAAAAGTAACCTGTGAGGGAGTTAAAGAATGCACAACAAATAAAAAATGCAAGGGAAAAGGAAAGAATATGTAATTAAATTCGAACTAGGGAGTAGAATAACCACAAAATAAAATTTTATTGCTTCCAAATAATGCACAGTTGATTACAATGGTGAAAGAGGTAAGTATCCACATACAGTGAACCAGATTTGAGGTTTGCAACTCAAAATGCCAAGGAACAATGTTCCTAGCAAACCAAGAGGGTCAAACCTTTACAAATGAGCATTATTCTACATTATATAGAAGAAAGAGGAAGAGAAGAGGATGGAAAAGAGAGGGAAACTCATATTTTCAAATCCAATCACTAATAACAAGAAATAAATGCTTGCAAATGTGCCTATAGCACTGTCAAATCCACCATCCCATGTCATCTTAGCTTGTGGAAGAATGATCAGGGGATAATTTTTGATATCAATAGTTCCCTAAACATCCCTAAATCATGGCAGTATAGAATATCTTTTTGAGAGCTTTCCATTAACTATGAGAACACGAAAAACAAACATTGGGAGCTCTAGTTATGTTCAGTCAAAGTTCAGTCAACAAGTCAATATTGGACCAATGACACTATGACACATGGTGAAAAGGTAAAAGGGAGTCGTTTGTTGGTTTTCGAGCTCTGATCTTTGATAGGTGTAAAATTTGGTGGTCACAACAAGAGGCTCAACTTTTTTAACGGAGGGGAGCCCGACCACAGTGTGGACTAATTTGTTATCACCGATGTGGTGGGTCCACAATCCATCATGTGGCTTACCACCAATTAGCCATATTTCATTTTGAATATCATAGTATTATATGGTCGAATTTCAGATTATATTCACCATGTTACTATGCTAGTTCAATTTGTAATGTTTTGAGAATTGATAGAGTTTATTATACTTGGTATTATTTCCAATCACCTTAGCGGGAACCGTTTCCACATACCTTGGCAGTCACAACAACCAAACAACACACCACTCCAAACATAGCAGACAAAATGTAATCCACCAACTCCCAATGATAAGACAAAGTCCACATGGTGGGGGAAAACCAAGCCATGCGTGGAAGCTTCCACGCGAGAAGGAGGAGGGGGGGTGGTCAGCCTCAAGTGGTCCCATGACCACTATGCATGTGTGGGAAAGGAATTAATAAAGCGTAAACTAAATTACCCTCCACCTTATGTGGGATATTACCCATTCTTTTAAAAACATCCATATCACATGGAATTTTCTAAAGGAGGATTATGTGGGATAACCCACTCAATTATGCAAGTTGCCCTATCTATAAGCCACGGTTAGGATTTTTAATAGCCTTAGGATAAAATTTAAGACATTATTTTAAGGACCCTATTTTAGTATAAATAGGGGACCCCTTACATTGAAAAAGAACACACAGACACAACTTGGAAGCTCAAGACAAAATCTTGAGGAATATTGCCCGAGCGAGTAGAGGAGAGTTTTATTTTGATAACACCCAATTTATTAGGCTTATTATAAAGTTGTGAAGATCTATTTATTTAAATAGGCATTATTGTGACTAGGATTTTTTAATACTACCAAGCCAGCCCATAGCGCGACACTAAATTATTGTAAAGCCTGGAGTATCAACCAAAGTGCCATAGGGAATTACGAAGCATCTGGAAGGACCATCAGGATCCGAAGGATTCTAAACAATGGAGTTGGTGCCATAGAGCTTTCTGAATACGCCAGTAAAGGAGAAGTTGGGTGCTATTTTTCACCCTTTTCATCTGAAGGTCTGGATATTCTTCTAAGCAAGTTTCTTAATAGTTTCCATTAGGTTTTTCTTGTGAAAGTACTATTGTAACTTACAAGTTTTGACTAGTGGAATGGTTCGAAAGAACCCAAAGACGTAGGCAATTTCCGAACTCTATAATCAACCCTTTTGCAAAGTGTCATACTTATTACATTGTTTTAAGTTGATTTTAACGGGGTAAAAATTAAACGGTAATTTGATAATCCTACAAGGGTCCGAAGATCGAGTAGATAAAAATTTCATTCTATTTTCGGATCAAGTTGGTATCAGAGCTGGTTCAACTCCATATTTACTTTCAGTAAATCTGATTAACAGAGTGATTTCTTCAAGTTAGTGTAGTTGGTTCAGTTTGTGTGAACAGGGTACAAGTGCACTATGGGAAAGATGTCTAAACAAGTGAAGCTTGATGAGGTTGAAGCTTATAATCACCAGATCTAGGAAGAGAAATCTCTCTTACGATCAATGTATTACTCCTTGGAGGAGGAGAATGCTTGCTTGAAATAAGAACTACACACCAAGGATGAGCTCTTGGTAAGGCTGTAGTGTGTGGTGATCAAAATAAGTAAATTCCTTCAACTTCAAATGTAGAGACCATGGCAGATGAGTGCACTGTAAGTTGTTCACCATGTGAATCTTCTTCCTCTCATTCGGTTTCAGATTCAGGTAATGAGGTCTTTGGTTCATTTGAAAATAATACTAGAGGTGTTATATCCAAATTGTTAGATACCCCGTTTTGAGTTCACGACAAAACGATCGGATAACCCCTACGAAATTTTTGAAGTGATTTTGCATTATGGCCTCTTTTAAAGAGAATCGGGTTTTCGGGTGTTACCAACAGTTTGACATAAGTTTTAACATGCTTTATGTCTTGTATCTTCCGAAACCAGAAACCTACCTCATATTGTGAAAATCGGGTTTTCGGACATCCAACGCATCGGAACATACCTAAGTTAAAACCTGCTTTGTGTCGTCTGACTTCCGAAACCCGAAACCCGCCTTGTATTGAGAAAATCCTTTGTATTCGGGTTTTCGGAACCCCAAAGCATCGGAACATCCATGATCCAAAACATGTTTTATGCTCCATGCTTTCCGATTCCCGAAGTCCGCTCAATCCTTTGTATTCGGGTTTTCGGGGTTATGTAGCATCTAAGCACCTCATGCTTTATGCATCATGTTTTCCGAAACCCGAAACCCGAATTGCACTAAATCTCCTCGTGTCGGGTTTTCGGACCCCTCCAACATGCTGACATGGCATTCATGCCGAGTGGTCGGTGAGTTGGCACGTGCCGAGCTGAAGTGTATTAATTGCCATTTTCTTATAAATACGTGGATTTCCACGTCATTCTTACCATTCATATTTTTTATTCGTGGATTATTCGCGCATGCTCTTCCGTTTTCAAAACCCGCAAACTCATCATTGCTCGATTGGATCGTCTGTTTTTGATCTTACATTTCTCGAATTGAAGGTATTGTTCTTTCCCTTCTTTATTCTGGGTTTTTATCGATCGATTGCGCGTATTTTCCTCCCAATTTCTTGCCAGGTGTTGAAGGTTTTCTTTCCTTCTTCTTTCTGAGTTGCTTTGGAAAGGGTTTTAGGTTTTTAGGGTTTTTCTCTTCTGAACTATCAATTGGTGCTGTTTCTTCCAAATTCTAATTATATGCATGATGCATGGGTAACAAAAAAGAAAAAGGAAGTTGTATGTTTGGAATTCAAGAAAGACTCTGTTTTTGCTTCTCGGTTTTTGAAGACTGTTTTGCAGATTCAAAGGTCTGAAGTATATTGGAAGCTTGAAGTGTCGGGGTTTCTCAATGTTCCGACCTCAAAAGCAAGTGCCGGGTTTCCTCCCGTTTCCGCCATTGACAGTGGGTGCCGGGTTTCCTCCCGTTTCCGCCATTGAAAGTGAGTGCCGGGTTTCTCCGAGTTTCCATCATCAAAAGCAAGTGTCGGGCTTTGCCAAAGTTCCGACATATCAAACTCGTCGGGTTCTCAGGGTTTTCCGATATCCTCCTAAGCGTGTCGGACTTTCCTATTCTTCCAGCGTATTCAGTCAATCGGGATTTTCAGTGTGGACAACATCTCCTGAGTTTCAAGCCTTTCTCCCTCCAACATTCTTCATGTCGGACCCTGGTCCATCTCACGAGAAGGCCGAGAAGTCTAGCAGAATGAAGTACAAATTTAAGAAGCCAGAATCCCCATCATATATTGATTGCAATTATGATATCAGGGATACTGAACTTGGCAATATAGATATGGATGACTTCTGGAATAGGGTGAAGAGTTCTTCTCAGACCCCATGGATGACAGCTTTAGCTAACAGTGGCTTGCCCCTTGCAGCAGGCTTTCCCATATCCGCCCAATGTCCAGAATTGGTTTTGGCTTGTGCATCTAGTTACGACTCGGCTTCTCGTTCCGTGAGGAATCAGGCTGGTGAGGTAGTCATCAAACTAGATGGAGCTTATTTTGATGATCTCCTGAAACTACCTAATTTCGAAGAGTATGGGGACCTAAACATCAAGTCGGCTCAGAAGGCCTGGGACAGTAACCAGGAAAATTGCATTAAGGATGTCAACAAGAAGTTCCTGGTCAAGGCTAAACCAGTAGTATCTAGATTTCCAAGGACTATCCCTAGATGTGATTTCATACAAGAAATCAATGATATTATCACCCTGCTGAGCCGGGTTTTTGGCTTGCCGGAATCAAATTTATTTCATGGATGGATGTATCAGTTTATGGTCACCATCAAGAAGAACCAACAAGGGATTGACTGGGGAACCCTTATCAGCAATGAAATTGATTCTCAGATGACGACGGTCTTGTCGACTGGAAGGTTTTATATGTTTTCATATGTGGCTTATGCAGCAGCCGGGATGAGGAACTATCCCGGGCTGGATACTAAGGGAAGCAGAACGACAAACCCAGTTTATAAATATTTCCCTCAATTGACCAAGAAGGGGTCCAAAGAGCATTTTAGAAGGGTAAATGATGCCTTCTTCTACGAGAATATCTGCCGGCTGAACCCGGAACTAAGAAAGACAAGAGTCTCAGACGAGGCTTGGACTGAAGTATCTAAATGGGGGTGTATCTTCTTGCAATTCAAGAAGTTTACATATCTTCGAACAGTCATATACTCGGGAGAGCCTTTCCGTCTGCCTCGCTATCCAGGGGATAGATTGATATTGATAGAATTGGTCAGACAGCTGTTGGATTTTCACAAATTCCAACAAAGCAAGCATAAGGCAGCAGTATCCTTCCCAATTTCTATTGGGAGATATACTTGCTCGACAGTGGCAAAGGCCAAAAATGTTGAATGTGAACTTCAGGAGAAATTAAAGAAGCATATGAAGTCTCGGGATGGTTTTGACATCCGAGGAGTGCTTAGAGCCTATGGAGCCCAACATCTGCACAGGCCTGACATTGAGGATATATGGGTTGATCTGCGTAACGAAGTTGCGGTTCGCAGAAAAGATAATAGTAGGTTGACTATTAATGAGATTCAGACGCTGGAGCTTTCTGATTTGCCAGATGGCACGACTGACAATGAAAGTGTGTTGGATATGTCCTATGATGGGCTTAATGAGGATCGATACGTTTTCCCACCTATTGATTGGTCGGCCAGCGAAAAAGCCTCTATCACAGATAGGTCGGCTCTCATTCTTGCTCGCACCAAAAAATGGCTCTCCTCTTGGGGCATGAATTTTAAAGATGACAAGTTTCCCAAGTTGGCTGCTTCGGAGGTGGGGCCCTCCCAAAAGAAAAAGGACAAAGAATCTCCTGGGGGGCCTATAAAAATCAGGATTCCCAAGAAGAGGAAAGAAAGACAAATCTCTTCAATTGTTTCTCCAGCTGAAACGGTGGTTGTGCCAGAATCACCAACACCACCAGAAATAGGAGAAATTAATTTGGAAGAAGGAGGAAGCCAGCTTCTGTCTTCACCATTTGCTGATTGCTCAACGAAGAGACCTTATCTCTTGCATTCAAGGCTTTGGAGTCTGAATCTGTGCCTCCCCCTCAACAACCACTCCAACCTCCTCATTCCCCATCCACTTCTTCAAGCATGGCCGGTATTTTCTCTGGACTCTCACCCCTCTCTGCTGGAACCCAAGTGATCACCAGCACGCCCCAACCTGTACCTCTCTTTGTTGCATCTACTACCACGTTGGCTGTTGTTCCCCCTCCAATAGTAGAATCTTCTCCCCTTGAGAGTAGAATACCAGTTACTACAACATTGGCAATTTCCTCTGATACGCCACAATGGCTACTCGAGCAAACTCCGAGGAAGAGGAAAGTAATTGTACCCCTACCAGCCTTTGATTTCAGCTCACTCAAGGCTCCTACTGCAAAGTCAGCCAAGAAGCCCAAAACAGTTTCAAGGGTTTTGGTAGATGCTTCAGGAGATAAGTTCACAGAGATTGCCACTCCCTCGGCTGACAAAACTAGAGAGGATATAACCGCTTCTGATTATCAGATAACCAAGGTGGCTCTAGGGAAAGTGACAGCAGAAGGAGCGCAACAAGATGCACGGGCTTCCATAGACGTGCTGTGCCAAAAGTTGAAAGAAACAAAGGACAGCAGAAATGAGCTTAAGGAAAAAGTGGAGCAGTTGACAGAGGTTTTGATTAAACTCTCAACACCCCTGGAATCCATACCATCTTCTTCTGTATCTGTCGGATTCGATTTCTCATCGGTGCCTACGATTGAGAAGATTGCTAAAAAAGGAAGGGTGGTTGATGAATGGATCCAAAAGTTGCTCCAACAGGGGGAGGAAGTAATTCAAGACGTGGTGAAGGTTCATAAGTCTTTGGGAGAGATTCAGAAGGAAGGAGAGAAGATGGATGAGGAATTCACTGAAGAAATTGGACAGCTTGATTTGACTTGTGAAGCTCTCCAAGTGCTAAAGCAAATACCAGCACATCTCTTGGTAGAAGAAGGCGTTCTTCCACATACAGATAAACACTTCCAGCTGACCAAGGCCATCAAGTTCAGAGTAAAGATCCTCAACGAAGCCTGCAGCAAGTTGAGAGAATCAAGGGATAAATTGATCGATGGGAAAAGTGATCTGGAAGAAGAATTGCTGAAGATTTGTCCAAAGGTGTCAGTTGGGAACTCAGGTATCCTATCAGCAGATGATCTCTTCAAACAAGTCCAAGAATCTGTTCAGCATGAACCTGTACACGGATTTGACCTTGAAGTCATTAGTCAGTTTGTAAGGATAGAGCATACTTTGGAGGCCTTAAGAAAGCTCAGCAAAGGATTGAAGAAACTTCCCGGCACTGCCAGCGATGTTCATGAGACCTGCGAAATGTGGAATGATCATTCCACTGCACCTGATGAAAATGAAATGCAAGGCATTATTCGGAAATTCCAGGAGTTTCGGAACAAACAGTCTCAGCTGGAGGAAGAGAAAGAAGAAGAAGCAAAGGATGATGATTCGGATTAAGTCCCAACGTCCCATGTCATTTCTATTTTTAGATTGACATGTCTTTTTTATTTCCGTTTTGTCATATTTTTGATTCATACTTTGACTTGATCTCCTGCGTGAGAGTCATGCAAAACTGAACTCCAGTTAAAGTGCTACTTTTTAGGATCTGTCCTGTTTTATCTCTAGTTCCTTTTGTTATAAATAAGGGATGCCTGTGCATTCTAAAGGGTCGAGAATTTTTGGAGCATTAAGAGGCTATTGGAAAGGAGAAAAACTTTGTGTTTTCTTTCAATCATTTTGAAGAATAGGAGTTGATATTGTTTTACAGACTTTGTGTTGTGAAATATATCTTATTTAAGACAGTGTTCTTATGTTCATGATCTTAAGCTATTCTTTGCATAGAATCTCAGTGTTTCTAATTATCTCGGACATTACATCTGTGATCTAAAACTCGTATGATTATTTCGTGCTCTGTGTTTACTCGAAAGAAAATACGTTTCTCCCATTTCCTTTCTACCGTGCTTCTTTCACTGTAACAGTTTCTAACCTATTTCATTTACGAAAGCAATATTCTTGAATCGTGTGAATGTGGATTTCGGGATTTCATCCCAACCCCCAATGGTTAGATTAGTGTGAATATTGTATATATTATTTACTGTGTTTTAGATTAGCAATAAACAGGCAGCCTCACCTGTCTTTGAGGAGGGATTTAATCCCATGTACTGTGGTTGAACCTCATATTTTGGTTTGACAAAATATCCAACCAACAGTTTTTGGCGACTCCGCTGGGGACTACGGATCAATAGTATAAAGCTTATCCTCTCGGTGTCTGGCGACTCCATATCTGCCTTATTTTTAATAAGATCTCCTTTCAGTTCAAGCTGGCCAGGAAGATCTTCACTCGGTCTCGCCGAGCTCAAGGTGAAATTGATCCACTCTTCGAGTTACTGCAACAGCACAATTTCAGCCTTTCTCCCAACAGCGTTGTTTCTAACCGAACCAGAAGTTCTTCGCCTGTTCGGAGAAACCGGATCCCTGAAGAACGGGAAGCATCTGCAACTTGTCGTGCACTACTCTTGTCTGATACTCGGATCCCTGTACGCACTCTTTTCAGAAGGATGGCGGTTCAACCTGTGCCTTGGGGTGCAGTTATTGGTCCTCTTTCCTTGACTCCTCCATTGAATGAGTTACCACGTGGATCTCGTAAAAATATTCCCAAGTTCAATGGAGATGGGAAGCAGCATCCTGATGAGCATATTGCATCTTTCTTTGTTGCATGCGGTGTCCTCGGAGTGGCCCACGAAGATGTCTCCGTCCGACTCTTCGTTGAAACGTTGCAGGGTGTAGCAGCCGAATGGTTTTATCACCTTCCAAATGCATGCATCCCAAACTGGGCTACCATGCGGACTAAGTTCGAAGCACGTTTCAAACCAGCTGAAGATTCCCATGCTTTGTTAGCTCAGCTCACGCATATGAAGAAGGAATCGCATGAACCTATGCGGGAATTCGTAGCAAAGTTCAACAAGCTGATCCGGAAGATTCCAGAAATAGCTGTACCTACTCTGGAGAATCAAAAATGCTTCTTCATCAATGCCCAACCTCCTGATATAAGCTTTTTATTAAGAAGGTCGGTTATCCCAGATTTGGCTACTGCTCAGTCAACAGCTACTGAAATAGAGGATGATCTCATCTTGGCCGGAAGGATCAAGAAAGACATACCCAAACTCAAAAATCAAGGTTCTTCTCAAGGTAACACAGATCCTATGTTTCAAAAAATGGCTAATGATTTGATTGCTTTAAAGAAGCAAATGTCCCAGCAGGTGAACAATGTTCCATATCGGGATATACCTAGGCAGAATTTCAATAATAACAATGGTGCACCTGTCAGAGATAGGCCACGGTTAACTCCTGCTCAACCGAGACTAGCAATTGAAGCTCCTCCCGTCAATGCAGCAGTGGAAATACTTGATGAAGAAGATGAACCAGAAGAACAAGAATCCCATGAGGCTTTCGAAGCTTCAGGATATGCTGATGAGTCTTATGATGAGTCAGCTGGCGACTCCAGCATTGGGTATTTGGAATATGATGAAGATGAATGTGCGCCAGATGGTCAGTCATTTGCTGTCTTCACTCGGTCCCAATCTCAGAACCCCAGAAAACCTCTTGAAAGCACTAAGGAGAAGAATAAGGAACCTCCTGTATCCATAGTTAAGAGGGGTACCCCTATTTCGGTGCAAACTGAAAGAGAGGTTACCAAAAAAGCAGCTACTCCTTTTTCTCCTTCTCCTAAGATCAGTGCCCCAGCACAAGCTCATGTAATTAGAACTGAACCTACCATCATTCCTTCTTATACTGCTTTTGACATTATTGATCATGCAAAGAGAACCAAAATTCAAATGTCAGAAGCAGAATACCTTCAGTCAAATCCTGAACAGTTTGAAAAGCTGGCCAAGTTCATTAGGAGTAAAGCGGCCGTTCCATCACCTTCAAAAGGTCTCCTTCCAAATCCTACTCAACCCACACCTCAGAATAATCTGACCTCTGCTTCTTCCTCAGGAAAGATTGAACCTTTTTATTTGTCTTTACTTATAAATGGGTTTAAACTCAGCAATTGCATCATCGACTCAGGGGCCTCTGATAATGTTATGCCCGCAAAAGTGGCCCATGCCCTTGGACTTACTTTGACTAAGTCATATGGACGGTGCTATTCTATGGAAACTAAACAAGTCCCTTTGATAGGTCAAATCAAAGATGCACAGTTTGCATTTGTTGCCTTTCCTGAGAAGAGAGTGAAAATGACTATTCTGGTTGCTGACATTCCTGCAGCTTACGGTATCCTCTTGGGTAGAGGATTTTGTAAAGACGTCGGAGGAGAAATTAGTATGGATTGGACCAAAGCCAAGATCCCAGTCAAGGGGGTTCAACAGGTTCTTCATCCTGAACCGCAGGCAAAGTATTTGGTGACCAAATCAGATGATCCTAAGGCTCAGATTCTTTTCGAAGATGCTAGCTTCGGGAATTATTTCATGACTTCCGAGATACCAATTGTAGATGTTGAAGAGGAAGATCCCAATGCTATTTGGACGCTCGAATTTGATGGTAGCTGCTCAACCTCTGGATCAGGCGCTGGTGTTGTTCTCATATCTCCTAGCTCCGAGATTTTCCCATCAGCTTACAAGTTGCAATTTGATAATACTAATAACACGGCCGAATATGAAGCCTTGTTATTAGGATTAGAATTGGCCAGACAGAAGGGAATCAGGAATCTCAAGGTTCAGGGGGATGCGGAGCTGATTGTTAATCAGGTCAGGGGTATATATCAGGTAAAAAATGATCGGTTGAAACATTACCGTAATAAAGTGTGGGATAGTATAGAATGCTTTGATGCATTTTCTATTAAGGCAGTTTTAAGAGATTATAATGACAAGGCTGATTCTTTGGCCGTATCTGCATCTCTTCTTCTTCCTCATCCTCAGTTCAAGCAAGATACATACTCTATTGAGATTGTATATCGTCCTAGTATCCCCGATAACGCAACTCATTGGCAAGTGTTCAATGATGATCGACAGGTGTTGGCTTTTCTAGAAAAGGCTGACAATTTCAGTGAGTTATATTTTGAAGGTTCAGAATCAGCCTTCCGTGAAACTATTTCAGATCCATATCAGGAGGTTGATGGTGAATATATCCAGCTGAAAGGCAACAAGATACCCAAAGGTTTGGTTTCTTTGGAGGGCTTGTTTGATAAGCATGATCGCTTTATCCAAAACAAAAGGCAAGTCGAAGGAGCTTCTTCCTCTGAAGTAGATCAAATCAATCTAGGTTCATCTGATCAACCTCGGATGGTGAATATCGGTAAATGTTGTTCTCCTGAAGAGAAGGCGAGATTTACTTTGCTTTTGAAGAAATACATCGATGTGTTGGCCTGGTCTTATGCAGATTTGAAATCTTTTAAGCCCAAAGATGTTCAGCACAGTATTCCTCTGAAGCCTGATGTGAAGCCGTATAGACAAAAGCAAAGGCATTACAATCCCAAGATCTCAGGAACTATTCTGGCAGAAATTCAGAAGATGTTAGATGCCAGAATTATTTTCCCAATCCATCACTCCACTTGGATTGCAAACATTGTTCCTGTCAGAAAGAAGAATGGCGAGATCCGGATTTGTGTTGACTTTCGGAACTTGAATCAGTCCTCGCTGAAGGATAACTATCCCTTGCCTATCATGGACCAGGTACTACAAACTGTTACTGGATCAGAAATGTTATCCATGCTCGACGGGTTTTCGGGATATAATCAAGTCGAGGTAACCACAGAAGATCAACACAAGACAGCTTTCACGACCCCATGGGGTACCTTTGCTTACAGGAGGATGCCATTCGGCTTGATCAACGCCGGAGCTACTTTTCAAAGAGCTATGGACTTGGCATTCAGAGATCTGATGGGCAAGGTCATAGTTGTGTATTTGGATGACTTAACCGTTTTCTCTAAAAAACGGAGTGATCATTATGGTCATTTAGAACAAGTACTTTTGAGGTGTAGGCGTCATGGGATTTCATTGAATCCCAAGAAGTCTATGTTCGGGGTAACAGAAGGAAAGCTGCTGGGTCATATTGTGACGAAAGAAGGAACTAAAATTGACCCAGAGAGGGTAAAGGCCATTCAGAGTCTTACTTTACCAACAAGTAAAACCGGAGTTCATTCTTTCTTCGGAAAGTTAATTTCTTGAGAAGATTTGTACCTGACTTCGCTGACAAAACCAAGGATATCCTTGGAATGATGAAAGGAAAAATCCCATTCAGATGGAGTGCAGAAGGGAAACTTTCATTTGAAGAAATCAAAAGGGCAGTTGCTTGCGCTCCTACCTTAGTATGTCCAGACTTCAAGAAAGATTTCATCATGTATAGCTATGCTTCTGCTCACACAGTGTCAGCTATCCTGATGCAAGAAAATGAAGAAGGCATCGAAGCTCCTATCGCGTTCATGAGTTGCCCGTTGAAGGAACATGAGTTGAAGATGTCACAGATTGAAAAACATGCTTACGCAGTGGTACGAGCAGTAAAACATTTCAGGTACTATGTGCTGAATTCCCATACTCTCGTTCTCGTTCCTGATACTGCTGTTAAATCCATTCTGACTCAACAAGAGTTGGGAAGCCAACGAGGTACTTGGATAGCTAAAGTTCAGGAGTACGATTTAGACATCAGGCCTACCAAGTTGGTACGAGGAAGGGGCCTGTGCCAATTAATTGCAGAAAATCATGCCGAAGCAGAGTATGAAAAGACTCAAGACTCCTCTTCAGAGCTGCCCATGGTGCTTTTTGTAAGTACGACCGATGAATGGTATACGGACATTGCTTTCTTCCTAACTTATGGTGAATGCCCTCCGCATTTAAATCAGAAGGAGAAGAGGACCGTCAAGCTGAGATCTGCGAGATACCTTTTGTGGAACAATGCAATATACAAGAAAGGTATAGATGGTGTTTTCTTGCGTTGTGTTGATAAATCACAACAGGAAAAGTTATTAGAATCCTTTCATAGCCTAGCATGCGGAGGACATTTTTCGTCCTCTGTAACAGCGTATAAGATCTTACGGGCTAGGTATTATTGGCCTACTCTTTTCCGGGACTCAGCAGAATGGGTGTCTAAATGTGAAGCTTGTCAACATTTCGTTGGTCGTCCCAAGCTAGCAGCTCTTCCTCTGAAACCTGTAGTGATTGAAGAACCTTTTCGCCAATGGGGGATTGATTTTATCGGAACATTGAATCCTGCTTCCAGTGCCGGACACAACTATGTGCTTACCGCTACAGATTATTTTACCAAGTGGGTAGAAGCTGTACCAATCAAGCAAGCGACTTCTGAAGCTGTTTGCAAGTTCCTGAAAGAAAATATAATCGTCAGATTCGGTGTGCCTCATAAGATTGTAGCGGATAATGCCTCTAACTTCTCATCACATGAGTTGACAGAATTCTGCTATGGATTCGGCATTACTCTGGCTCATTCATCTGACTATTATCCCCAGGGCAATGGGCAAGCTGAGTCCAGCAATAAGAATCTGGTTACTATAATCAGGAAACTAGTAGAAGAAAATCAGAGGACATGGCACAAAGCATTGTATGATGCGTTGTGGGCTGATCGGATCACTCCAAAGCGAGCCATAGGGATGTCTCCTTTCCAATTGCTATACGGGATTGATGCTGAAATTCCTATCTCAGTAGAATTGCCGGCCTTGCAGTTGGCGAAAGCGGTTGAAGATGTAGCTTTTCAGAATTCTATCGAAAAGAGGGTTATGTACCTAACCAGGCTAGAAGAAGAGCGAATCAAGGTGGTTGATCGTATATCAGATCATCAGAGCAGGGTGAAGAAGATTTTTGATAAAAAGTCAAAGCAGCGCAACTTCCAGATTGGAGACCTGGTGTTGCTTTGGGATAAAAGGAGAGAACAGAAAGGAATGCATGGAAAGTTTGATTCTTTATGGAAAGGACCTTTCAAGATCCACGAGTTGAATGGTGAAAATAGTTTCCTTCTATCATATCTGGATGGAGGGTTACTCCCTTTGCCTTTCAGTGGACAACATCTAAAGCTGTTCCACCATTAATGCAAGATGCTCTCTTGCATTGTACATATTTTGCTTTTTGTTGTGTGTTTGCTTTTAGTTTTCTTTCTTTCTTTCTTCGTTTTGTGTTGTTTTGGTTTTCTTCTTGACCCCGTAGCCTAATGAATAAGACCAGAGATTCTGAGTTCTCCTCCTTTGGTATTACAAAGAAAGTCCCCAACTGGAGCCAGCTGTTATCCCCGTTTTGAGTTCACGACAAAACGATCGGATAACCCCTACGAAATTTTCGAAGTGATTTTGCATTATGGCCTCTTTTAAAGAGAATCGGGTTTTCGGGTGTTACCAACAGTTTGACATAAGTTTTAACATGCTTTATGTCTTGTATCTTCCGAAACCCGAAACCTACCTCATATTGTGAAAATCGGGTTTTCGGACATCCAACGCATCGGAACATACCTAAGTTAAAACCTGCTTTGTGTCGTCTGACTTCCGAAACCCGAGACCCGCCTTGTATTGAGAAAATCCTTTGTATTCGGGTTTTCGGAACCCCAAAGCATCGGAACATCCATGATCCAAAACATGTTTTATGCTCCATGCTTTCCGATTCCCGAAGTCCGCTCAATCCTTTGTATTCGGGTTTTCGGGGTTATGTAGCATCTAAGCACCTCATGCTTTATGCATCATGTTTTCCGAAACCCGAAACCCGAATTGCACTAAATCTCCTCGTGTCGGGTTTTCAGACCCCTCCAACATGCTGACATGGCATTCATGCCGAGTGGTCGGTGAGTTGGCACGTGCCGAGCTGAAGTGTATTAATTGCCATTTTCTTATAAATACGCGGATTTCCACGTCATTCTTACCATTCATATTTTTAATTCGTGGATTATTCGCGCGTGCTCTTCCATTTTCAAAACCCGAAAACTCATCTTGCTCGATTGGATCGTCTGTTTTTGATCTTACATTTCTCGAATTGAAGGTATTGTTCTTTCCCTTCTTTATTCTGGGTTTTTATCGATCGATTGCGCGTATTTTCCTCCCAATTTCTTGCCGGGTGTTGAAGGTTTTCTTTCCTTCTTCTTTCTGAGTTGCTTTGGAAAGGGTTTTAGGTTTTTAGGGTTTTTCTCTTCTGAACTATCAATTGGTGCTGTTTCTTCCAAATTCTAATTATATGCATGATGCATGGGTAACAAAAAAGAAAAATGAAGTTGTATATTTGGAATTCAAGAAAGACTCTGTTTTTGCTTCTCGAATTTTGAAGATTGTTTTGCAGAGTCAAAGGTCCGAAGTATATTGGAAGCAAGTGTCGGGGTTCCTCAAAGTTCAAACAGTGGGTGCCGGGTTTCCTCCCAAAGCCATTGACAGTGGGTGCCGGGTTTCCTCCCGTTTCCGCCATTGAAAGTGAGTGCCGGGTTTCTCCGAGTTTCCGTCATCAAAAGCAAGTGTCGGGCTTTGCCAAAGTTCCGACATATCAAACTCGTCGGGTTCTCAGGGTTTTCCGATATCCTCCTAAGCGTGTCGGACTTTCCTATTCTTCCGGCGTATTCAGTCAATCGGGATTTTCAGTGTGGACAGCATCTCCTGAGTTTCAAGCCTTTCTCCCTCCAACATTCTTCATGTCGGACCCTGGTCCATCTCACGAGAAGGCCGAGAAGTCTAGCAGAATGAAGTACAAATTTAAGAAGCCAGAATCCCCATCATATATTGATTGCAATTATGATATCAGGGATACTGAACTTGGCAATATAGATATGGATGACTTCTGGAATAGGGTGAAGAGTTCTTCTCAGACCCCATGGATGACAGCTTTAGCTAACAGTGGCTTGCCCCTTGCAGCAGGCTTTCCCATATCCGCCCAATGTCCAGAATTGGTTTTGGCTTGTGCATCTAGTTACGACTCGGCTTCTCGTTCCGTGAGGAATCAGGCTGGTGAGGTAGTCATCAAACTAGATGGAGCTTATTTTGATGATCTCCTAAAACTACCTAATTTCGAGGAGTATGGGGACCTAAACATCAAGTCGGCTCAGAAGGCCTGGGACAGTAACCAGGAAAATTGCATTAAGGATGTCAACAAGAAGTTCCTGGTCAAGGCTAAACCAGTAGTATCTAGATTTCCAAGGACTATCCCTAGATGTGATTTCATACAAGAAATCAATGATATTATCACCCTGCTGAGCCGGGTTTTTGGCTTGCCGGAATCAAATTTATTTCATGGATGGATGTATCAGTTTATGGTCACCATCAAGAAGAACCAACAAGGGATTGACTGGGGAACCCTTATCAGCAATGAAATTGATTCTCAGATGACGACGGTCTTGTCGACTGGAAGGTTTTATATGTTTTCATATGTGGCTTATGCAGCAGCCGGGATGAGGAACTATCCCGGGCTGGATACTAAGGGAAGCAGAACGACAAACCCAGTTTATAAATATTTCCCTCAATTGACCAAGAAGGGGTCCAAAGAGCATTTTAGAAGGGTAAATGATGCCTTCTTCTACGAGAATATCTGCCGGCTGAACCCGGAACTAAGAAAGACAAGAGTCTCAGACGAGGCTTGGACTGAAGTATCTAAATGGGGGTGTATCTTCTTGCAATTCAAGAAGTTTACATATCTTCGAACAGTCATGTACTCGGGAGAGCCTTTCCGTCTGCCTCGCTATCCAGGGGATAGATTGATATTGATAGAATTGGTCAGACAGCTGTTGGATTTTCACAAATTCCAACAAAGCAAGCATAAGGCAGCAGTATCCTTCCCAATTTCTATTGGGAGATATACTTGCTCGACAGTGGCAAAGGCCAAAAATGTTGAATGTGAACTTCAGGAGAAATTAAAGAAGCATATGAAGTCTCGGGATGGTTTTGACATCCGAGGAGTGCTTAGAGCCTATGGAGCCCAACATCTGCACAGGCCTGACATTGAGGATATATGGGTTGATCTGCGTAACGAAGTTGCGGTTCGCAGAAAAGATAATAGTAGGTTGACTATTAATGAGATTCAGACGCTGGAGCTTTCTGATTTGCCAGATGGCACGACTGACAATGAAAGTGTGTTGGATATGTCCTATGATGGGCTTGATGAGGATCGATACGTTTTCCCACCTATTGATTGGTCGGCCAGCGAAAAAGCCTCTATCACAGATAGGTCGGCTCTCATTCTTGCTCGCACCAAAAAATGGCTCTCCTCTTGGGGCATGAATTTTAAAGATGACAAGTTTCCCAAGTTGGCTGCTTCGGAGGTGGGGCCCTCCCAAAAGAAAAAGGACAAAGAATCTCCTGGGGGGCCTATAAAAATCAGGATTCCCAAGAAGAGGAAAGAAAGACAAATCTCTTCAATTGTTTCTCCAGCTGAAACGGTGGTTGTGCCAGAATCACCAACACCACCAGAAATAGGGGAAATTAATTTAGAAGAAGGAGGAAGCCAGCTCTTGACTTCATCATTTGTTGATTATCAAACTGAAGAAACTTTGTCTCTTGCATCCCAGGCTTTGGAGTCTGAATCTGTGCCTCCCCCTCAACAACCACTCCAACCTCCTCATTCCCCATCCACTTCTTCAAGCATGGCCGGTATTTTCTCTGGACTCTCGCCCCTCTCTGCTGGAACCCAAGTGATCACCAGCACGCCCCAACCTGTACCTCTCTTTGTTGCATCTACTACCACGTTGGCTGCTGTTCCCCCTCCAATAGTAGAATCTTCTCCCCTTGAGAGTAGAATACCAGTTACTACAACATTGGCAATTTCCTCTGATATGCCACAATGGCTACTCGAGCAAACTCCGAGGAAGAGGAAAGTAATTGTACCCCTACCAGCCTTTGATTTCAGCTCACTCAAGGCTCCTACTGCAAAGTCGGCCAAGAAGCCCAAAACAGTTTCAAGGGTTTTGGTAGATGCTTCAGGAGATAAGTTCGCAGAGATTGCCACTCCCTCGGCTGACAAAACTAGAGAGGATATAACCGCTTCTGATTATCAGATAACCAAGGTGGCTCTAGGGAAAGTGACAGCAGAAGGAGCGCAACAAGATGCACGGGCTTCCATAGACGTGCTGTGCCAAAAATTGAAAGAAACAAAGGACAGCAGAAATGAGCTTAAGGAAAAAGTGGAGCAGTTGACAGAGGTTTTGATTAAACTCTCAACACCCCTGGAATCCATACCATCTTCTTCTGTATCTGTCGGATTCGATTTCTCATCGGTGCCTACGATTGAGAAGATTGCTAAAAAAGGAAGGGTGGTTGATGAATGGATCCAAAAGTTGCTCCAACAGGGGGAGGAAGTAATTCAAGACGTGGTGAAGGTTCATAAGTCTTTGGGAGAGATTCAGAAGGAAGGAGAGAAGATGGATGAGGAATTCACTGAAGAAATTGGACAGCTTGATTTGACTTGTGAAGCTCTCCAAGTGCTAAAGCAAATACCAGCACATCTCTTGGTAGAAGAAGGCGTTCTTCCACATACAGATAAACACTTCCAGCTGACCAAGGCCATCAAGTTCAGAGTAAAGATCCTCAACGAAGCCTGCAGCAAGTTGAGAGAATCAAGGGATAAATTGATCGATGGGAAAAGTGATCTGGAAGAAGAATTGCTGAAGATTTGTCCAAAGGTGTCAGTTGGGAACTCAGGTATCCTATCAGCAGATGATCTCTTCAAACAAGTCCAAGAATCTGTTCAGCATGAACCTGTACACGGATTTGACCTTGAAGTCATTGGTCAGTTTGTAAGGATAGAGCATACTTTGGAGGCCTTAAGAAAGCTCAGCAAAGGATTGAAGAAACTTCCCGGCACTGCCAGCGATGTTCATGAGACCTGCGAAATGTGGAATGATCATTCCACTGCACCTGATGAAAATGAAATGCAAGGCATTATTCGGAAATTCCAGGAGTTTCGGAACAAACAGTCTCAGCTGGAGGAAGAGAAAGAAGAAGAAGCAAAGGATGATGATTCGGATTAAGTCCCAACGTCCCATGTCATTTCTATTTTTAGATTGACATGTCTTTTTTATTTCCGTTTTGTCATATTTTTGATTCATACTTTGACTTGATCTCCTGCGTGAGAATCATGCAAAACTGAACTCCAGTTAACATGCTATTTTTTAGGATCTGTCCTGTTTTATCTCTAGTTCCTTCTGTTATAAATAAGGGATGCCTGTGCATTCCAAAGGGTCGAGAATTTTTGGAGCATTAAGAGGCTATTGGAAAGGAGAAAAACTTTGTGTTTTCTTTCAATCATTTTGAAGAATAGGAGTTGATATTGTTTTACAGACTTTGTGTTGTGAAATATATCTTATTTAAGACAGTGTTCTTATGTTCATGATCTTAAGCTATTCTTTGCATAGAATCTCAGTATTTCTAATTATCTCGGACATTACATCTGTGATCTAAAACTCGTATGATTATTTCGTGCTCTGTGTTTACTCGAAAGAAAATACGTTTCTCCCATTTCCTTTCTACCGTGCTTCTTTCACTGTAACAGTTTCTAACCTATTTCATTTACGAAAGCAATATTCTTGAATCGTGTGAATGTGGATTTCGGGATTTCATCCCAACCCCCAATGGTTAGATTAGTGTGAATATTGTATATATTATTTACTGTGTTTTAGATTAGCAATAAACAGGCAGCCTCACCTGTCTTTGAGGAGGGATTTAATCCCATGTACTGTGGTTGAACCTCATATTTTGATTTGACAAAATATCCAACCAACAGAAGGGCATTGATGAATAAGTTGATGTCATTTGTTAGGAACATGGAAAATTAGAAAGACCAATCTCGTCATGTAGAGTCGAGAAATGGCAGAAGAGTTCCTCATCCTAGAAGAAGGAAATTAAGAGGAATTTTTGTGCTCATTGCCATAGGAATGGGAACTGGGTGGAAAATTGATGGAAAACTACATCCATCTCTCCATCAGAGTAACGGCAAGTCAAAGATGGAATGAAGGCCTATTGCAACGACAAAAGAGTTTTTTACTCCACCACCAGTTGACAATTCAACCCAGGACCAGGTAATACCTGAAAGTAAAAGTCCTTTAAAATGGGTAAGTAAAAAAAAATTCAATTATATATTACATAATTCAGATTGATGAATAGTATGCAGTATTTTTTTGGAGATCAAAATTTGTGAGAAAATGCTGAGAGAAAGGTTTACCATACTCAGTGGATTTTCTTACTTAGAAAATTGGATTAATGCTCCAAACATATCTCCTAATTATCTTTGGAGTACCTGTTACAACTTAGACACATGATTTAACTCATATTAAGCTTGGAGATTTGTCAGTCACATGTGTATATAGTTGAGCTCACAGGTGTCAACTCGAAACTTCATTATGTGTAGAGGCATTTCGACTGTGCAAAAAAAATGGTAGTTGAACACCGTTGGCAGCTCACAATAGGTTGGAACTTCATTCTATGTAGAGGCATTGTGACCGTGCAACAGAGTATGGGTACCTGATAGTCATCGTTAATAAGAAGCTTCATACCATGTAGAGGTAGCAGTCATGCAGTAGGGATGGAGTCACCATTTTTGAGCTCGTGAGATATCAGCTCGGAACTTCATTTTGTGTAGAGGCATTGTGACTGTGCAACAGGATGGTAGATGAATCATCGATTGGAATTGACATCGGGTCAGAACTTCATTCATTGTGAAGAATCCATCATGGGAATCTAGCATAATGGTACATGATATTGTTTTTTTTTCAAAATAAGGATCTCTCAAAATATTAGCTCGGAACGTCATTCAATGTCAAGGCATTGCGACTGCACATTGAAATGGTAGCTAATCATCAGACTTAACATCTTGCATTAGAGGCTTGAGTTGAAAGAGGCTTAGCATCATGCATTGGAGGCATTGAGGTCTAAAAAGGGACAAATCATTTTCCATCATTGAAATTGGATCAATCATAGGTCTAAGTAGCATGGAGTTCCTTCGATCTAGTTTGGATTCTGTGGAATCAACTTCATTTTCTAGCATTACTCCTTGCTCGGTTTCGTTAGTGTTGTGGGATTTCGCAATAGCTTTATTTGATTTATTTTTAAAGTAGATGGTCATTGGTTTTCCATAATAAAAGTGGTAGTATAAATAAGACTTTTAGAATATCTTTACTTATTCATTTTTAAGAAGTAAAGAAGTTATATAACCCCACCAACTTCCCATTTTTACCACTTTTTACACAAATTAGCTAAGTATGGAATTTGAATCCTAGGAGAAAGATGTGAAGTACATGAAATAATTCCAAATGCCCAAGACCATAAAAATTACCTATATTCTCTAGATTCTTCATTGAAACTCCATGAAGCTGCCCAAGTTCAATTTTTCAAGTTGTCCATTTTTACCAAGGGGGTAAAAATGGATAACATGAAAGAGACAAAATATGATATTTTTTGGGTGGTTGAGCCAACTGAATCTATGCATTAATGGCTAAAATCACATTTTCCCATTTCACATATGAAATCCCACATTAAAAATTATTTGAAAAGGCCTAATGTATAGCCCACGTCAGTAGATTTCTAATAAGACAAGGCGCATCAAAATTTGAGCTATGAAAAAAAAATTATGGTGATTTGAGTATGTGAAGTAAAAGATGAACACATAAGAAATGTGACACGTTATGATCGTCTGAAGGATTCAGCTTATTGTCTATTTTTTTTGTATTTTTTTTCATGTGTCATGCATTCATTCACTATAAGGATTCGACGCGCAGTTGGCATGTTATGATAGGTTGTGTTTTCTACACTTTATTTGACAAGTTGACACATGACACTCAATGAATGGTGTAGAAGATTGAAATTGGTGTGTGCACAAGAGAAAGAGGCACGAGAAGGAGGAATGTGGGAATATGTTAATGTGTGCTAGAGGATACACAAGACATAGGAAGAAAAGCTGCATATATGCAAAGGTATACAAGTATGCAATATATAAGTAAAGTGAACACATAAGGAGGGTGCACATAGGGAAAATGGAAGGAGATAGAAGAATAAAGGATAAGTTGGAAGAACATAGAAGGAAGTGAAGAGAAGAGAAAACATAAGGAAGAAGTGGAAAGAGTGTGCACGACTGCACATGAAGAACTGCAACCAAGCATATGTATCAATGAAAGAAACCAATAGAGTATAAAAATTAAAAATTAAGTTAGATCTAGAATGGACAATAAGTTTTCAAAATAAATAGGGGAGTTATTTTGCACAACAACGTGGAATGAATGATGCAAAAATGAACCATGGAGACTAGAAAATGAAAGTGACCCTAGGGGTGAGTCGTATGCATTGTACGTATTGTTGTAGCTTGTGGTTGCTGCTTCTTACAAGGATGGACTTGTAAAATAAGAGAAATAATGTAGTCAAAGTCATGTATATGATACATCAAAGAGAAATGTATATAAGTATGTAAACGTGTGTGAATAAAACTGTGCACCTGATGTAAAAGAGTGTAAAAGGATAGGAAATTTTCCTATAATGCTATGAGTAATGAGTTTTTTGGGTGATATCACACCAAGTAAGAGTTTTTTGGGTGATATCATGCCAAAGAACAAGTATTTTTGGTGATCTCATGCCAATGAGCAAGTGTTGGCGAGATAGGTCTAGTGTTACTCTCCTTCTATGACTATACCTCATAAGCACCACTGTAGATGGTATGTCCCTAATTTGTTCCTATTATCCTAATTATTCTAAATTAGTTCTGATTGAAATGATTGTAGTATATTTCATGCATGTTGTAATTGAAGGTTTGTGCCTGTAACTGTAAAATTTCTCTGAAGGCTTCTATTAACTGTGCTGATTTGATTTGCTGATTATTTGTGCCCCTAAGACATAGGTGCCAAGGATAGGACATAGGAACCTAGGTGATGTTGTCTGATATTGGGCACTAGTGTCTATATTGTTTTGAGGACCCAAGTTAGATTCTGGGCCATTCTATGACCATGTTCTTGTATTGTTCTTGTGTTGTTCAGATCTGTACTGTAGATCTGAGCTATTGTACGGGTGACTTTTTCACCCAATGTATATCTCACTCATTTAGGGTGCATGTGATGAATGTAGGAGCATGCGGTCTAAATAAGAGGACCTGAAACTAAGCTGAAATGGATCCCTGCATGGGGGATGTGTATGGTATAAACCAAGGTACATGCAAAAAGTGGCTAGTAACATGTTTTTAGAAAAGTAGAAAAAGGAGAAAAAATGCAATAGAAGATAATGTAATTGAGAAAGTGTGCAAACAATATGGACTGTAAAAAGTGACTTTCAAACACTAGACATTGCTCACAATGTCACAAGACAATCAGGGTCGAAGAAAACCAACAACATATAAGAAATAGGGAAAATCCTACAAACAATAGTAGAAGGTGGTAAACAATATCAAGAAAAATGTCAGATAACCATGGTGGTATATAGTCTTGCAAGGAAAATGCTACACATGAAGCACCCTTCAGCGTGTTGGAAAGATAATAAATATGTCAAGGCATGTATGTATCAATGAAAAGCAATGTGCTAGAAAGTATAAGTAGTAAATGATTAAATAATAACACATGTAATATGTGAGAGTAGGAAAGGTAGATGCCACCAGGAGCCTTGGTGGGATTGATAAAAGGTACAATTCAAAACATCATTGCAGTCTATGAAAAAATGTAAGATATCTACATTCATAACTAGAGACCAAGTCAATGCACATGTGTATATGATATAGATAATGACATACTGAGTATTTAGATAACATAGTAAGTAAAGTGCATCTTGTAAGTAATATAACAAGAGAAAGAGTAAGTGCAACCAAGATATGAAAATTTAGTGAATGAGTGTGATGAAATGGTATGCAATGGGTGAAGATGGTAGGAGCAGCGTGCCCCCTAGGGGATGTGTATGTGATGAGGTTAATTTATAAATGCCCCCTCAACAATCAAGAATGAACCATAGAACAATAGTGTGTCATCAGGATATGGTTTGAGAATGTGTGCTAGAAAGATATATCATGAAACATAAAGCATGAAAAGTGAATGTGGTGACGTTCATTTTAGATTTAGACCCTCAGTAGTTGAGTATGAACTGTGGAATTAGAGTGCATTATAGGGTAATGACGATACAAGGTGTGTATTAAAGGGTTTTAAAAGTGCATAGAAAGATGAATCATGAAGCATGGATAAATAAGTGTGATAGTAGATACTATCGAAAATTGGTAGGAATTGAATGAAGGGGGGAGAAGAAAATGTGATGCCCCCCAAGTGTGTGAGTGATGGAGATCTATGTGATTATACTAGAGAGAGTTTTGCAATGGTGATGGAGTTTTAAATGTGTCGCGACCATCAATGTAAGGATTAGCCTTGTTTGAAAAATAGAATTGGATGCAGAAGTGGAGTAGGGTGGGGAGGGATCTTGAATGGTGGTAGCTTATTTGGGATTGATAACATTATAGAAGACTTGAGAGGAGGTGGGGATGGAATGAATTTTAGAGGAGGTTGCTTAGTTAAAATTGGTAACATTGTAGAAGGTGTGTGCATGTATACTTTGCTTAATGCTAAATCCAATGAAGCAAGAACTACCACCTAAAATAGTTCTACAATTTAGCTAAAACAAAGCATAAACACCATCATGATAAGAATTAAACAAGGGTTAGATGCTAGAATTCATCAATACAAACTTTGAAACTAACAATGCTAAATATTTAAACTCCTCTATTCTCTAAAAAACAAATAAATGAATAGACCTAAGTAAGCTCCATGGCTATCAAAATAGTTTTCCTTAATGTTCCAAGAACCTAGGAATGGGGGCTAATCAAAGTTGGGCTACAAGACCCTTTTGACACCTCCCATATTACCTAAGAACTTAAGAAGAGGCTTAACTCTTCAAGATGATGAACTCTCAAAAGGGCAAGGTGCAAGCTCTTAGTCTCTTTGCTATATGCTTTGCATTTGCTCTCTAAGGAGTTTAGGTGTAAGTAAAAAGGTAGTAGGAGGGCTCTTTATATAGCCCAAAGGATAAAGGATTCAACACATTCTCATGAATGTGGGATAAAGGTAAAACATGATTAGGAATGGATAAGGTTGCTTTATTAAAGGTAACCTTACTTTAGAAGGGTTTAATACATGTTTAACAAATCATGGGAGTTGGGGGTATTTTAATTAATCAAAGGTGATTAATTAATAGGTAGGTGTAAGCTTATAGAAGCCAATTAGAAGAATATTAGTATGATTTAGGCTATTATAAGGGGATTAAATCAATTAAATATTGATTTATTAGTTAAATGGAAGGGAAAGCTAATTAATTAATAATAATTAATTAGTCTAGGTAGAAGGGGTGATTTATTAACAGAAGGTCGTTAATTAGGGTATTTGTTAGATAGGCAAATTAATTAATTAGCTTAGTGTAATTAATTAATGATGATATGAGGGAAAATGAGTGCTTTTGATGATACGTCATTGATTTGCAAGAAAGGGGATAATTAGCGCAATTTAAGTATTTAAATTGCTTGGGCGTAATTATAGGTGTCTACATTTGCCCCTCTTTGGGGTGACGTAAGTTATGCCACTTCAAAGATAGTAGACAGAAGAGATTTTGAAGGGATAGAATAAAAATTAGTAGGAGGGAGAGATGCCCCCCTCGAGTGTCGATGGGGTGATGAAGGAAGCCGATCGACAATCGAAAAAGATGAGAAGTAGGCAGAAGAATGGGGACGAGGCAGGATGCCTGAGGAGGAGAGGGAGAATTAGGGGTGAAAGGGAAGTGTGTAGAAGAAATATGGATGAGAGGAGAGAAGATCTTAACCTCTAGCCACTTATTTGTTTGGAACCAATTTGATGTCATCATATTTCCATAGGAACTACATTATCGGTCCTTATGAAAAATATAAGCATACGACAAAGGTAGAATGACATGAAAATCCATACTACGAATGATTTTCTATTGCTGAAAACACCAACTCCATGCAACATAAAAAAATGCAATGCAATACGAGAAGGAAACAAGCTCATATAACAGGGAAAACAAGTATGAACGCACATATCCAACCCAACAACGGTCAAGACAGTTGGACAAATATTTTGTTATCAGTGCTGAAGAGATCCATAAGTTCGTGATTGATGACAAGGGTTAAAAATGATGCCCCAAGCAAGGATACATGCAAGGGGAAAGGAAAATGGACACGGGGGTCCATGAAAAGTGTTTGTGCGCAACGAAACAGCACCAGGTAACCAAAAGTGCCCTGGAGTACAGACAAAGCAAGCAACTAGCCTTTGTGAATGGTTGTGAATCCGGGTGATCCACGAGTCGTATTAATTGGGGGAAGATGTGAGACAAACCAACAGGATATGGAGAAAATACCATGTGCAAGACACAAGTTTCAGTCGTAAGAAGTAAGTTACCATTTTGTAGGGTGTTTTACTTTTTAGGATTTTTTTTGAAAAATTTTTCCTTGTTTTTGGATTTTTTTGATATATATATATATATTGTTTTTTGTTTTTTTTGCTTTCTAAACCATGGTGAACAGTAGAAGAAAGTAGAATAAGAAAGCGAAGGGCCTAGGGGCAACAGAAAGTTCCCTAGGTGGAAGAAAAGAGAAACAAACGACAAATAATGTCCTTGTTTAGTGGAAAAATGAAGAAAAATAATTATTTGAAAAATAATTATTTACGAGGGTGTGAAGAAGAATAAAAATCACCAGGGAGCAATAAAATTGTCTGTGGGAGAAGAAAGGGGTATTGGACAAAAAAAATCCCCAATACAGTGAAAAATAAGATAAAAATAATTATTTAATTAAAAAATAATTATTCCACAGCGAACAGAGGAGGAAAACGGTGAGCGAAACGGGTTGTCCTGGCCGTGCCGATCAGTGAAAAACAGGCTAATATACCCCCCAGCGGGGGGGTAAAAACACCCACAATCAATTCATTTTAACCACTTAGTTTAGAAAACTTACCATGAGGCTCTGACACTTAGGAGAGATGGTGATCGCACGGTGATCGTTTGAGGCGTGCTGTGGATTGTAGATGATAGATCTATAGACAATATCAAATGTTGTTATCAAGTGTTATTTTGATGTCTATGGACGGGGATGATATGATGATATTGGTGCGGGGGGGATATATTTTTGATTATGCACAACCCCTCTTTCTCCCATTGATATTATGATATGTGATGATTAGCTTAGTATACATGCATGATGTAAAACTTAGCATTTTTGTTTATATATGATGTATAGATGATGCTAGATGTGATGATAGTGATCGTAATGTGATGTGAATGATAAAAAAATAGAGCACATGCAAGAAACACAGCCAAATGCTACAAAGAACACCAGGAATCAATGCAATACACCATGAATCACCATGCCTTATTAACAAGTAACAAAACACAACCAAATGCTTTAAGAAAGAAAGCAAGAATTAACACACTAGCATGTCGAAATCCACTACAATATGCACAAGCAAGAATGAATCTATTCTAAGGAAGAAAAGATAAACTATGACAAAGTACACCCAAGCAACAAATAACTCAAAAGCAAGCACGCAAAACACTATACAAGCAACAAGCAAAGCAAGAAAACAAGACAATGCAAGTAAATGTTTTTGTAAGATATGTTTTCATAAACTGATTTTCTATTGTTTAGGTTTTTGTGAAACAATTTTATATTGTTTTGGTGTTTTGTGAAACAATTTTCTATTGTTTTTTGTGTTTTCACGAAATAATGTTCTATTGTTTTTGTGTTTTCTCGAAACAATGTTCTATTGTTTTTGTGTTGTTCTCGAAACCAATTTTCTATTGTTTTTGTGTTTTTCTCGAAACAATTTTATATTATTTTTGTGTTTTTCTCAAAACAATTTTTATATTATTTTTGTGTTTTTTCTCGAAACAATTTTATATTGTTTTTATGGTTTTAACAGTTTTCCAAAGCTATGTGCAGGGTAACCAAGAAAGCATGGATGCCCCCAACGTTAGGTGGGGAATATACAAGGGTAGAAGCCACGCGCTTATGAACAAGAAGGTGAAATCGTTGAGTTGCCCCCTAGCGTAAGATGGGAAATAACGAAAGACCACATCCCTCACAGATGAATAGAAGAAGGCAAAGCCGGATTAAGGCTGGACAGAATGGTGTGCACAAGGAAACTCGAAGGCAGAACCAGGTCAAGGCCAAAGACAACTACCCTTCTAATACAGAATGCTTGTGAACAAAGAATCCTCCCGAGGCGCCGGAAACTGGTTCTCACCCAAGGACTTGTCCAAAGTGCCACAATTGCATGGTTTTCACTAGTGGACGACCTGTTTTCTCTTGTTCTTTTTCTGATTTTTTTTTATTTTTTATTTTTTATTTTTTGTGATTTTTATGACTTTCTTGTGCCATGTTTAGGCATAAAACCTCTTAAGATGCATGGAATTCATGGGCTCTCGGAGCTCATCACCATTGGGGTGAGCCAACCTTGTATGCCCCTGTGCCATACTTGGCAACTATGACATAGGGTCCTAACCAGTGTGGTTCGAACTTCCCTTTCTTTTCTCGCTCTACTCTGGTGTTGAACTAGTTCTCCTTCATAACTAAATCACCCATCTCAAACTGGCGAGGGATGATTCTCTTGTTGTAGTTGTGGGAGATTCTGTGTTGATATACCTTCAGGTGATTAAGAACGCGAATGCACCTCTCATCTAGGAGCTCTAACTCAGCCAATCTTGCCACTCGATAATATTCATCCTTATCCAAATAGTCCCGAAGAGAAATTCACAGGGATGGGAGTTTAATCTCTAAAGGGATGATAGATTCTATCCCGAACACTAGGGAATATGGCGTCGCACCCATAGGAGTGTGAATTGATGTTCGGTATGCCCAGAGGGCTGGGTGGATTTGTAGGTGCCAGTTTCGACCAGTTTTGCTAACCATCTTCTCCATTATCCTTACCAAAGTCTTGTTTTTTTTCCTCAGCTTGTCCATTACCCTGAGGGTAATATGGCGTGGACCATTTTAATCTAATTTGGAACCATTGGCAAAGGCCTTTCACAGTTTTTTTCTTAAATGACTTCCCATTATCTGTGACAATGGCTGCAGGGATACCATATTGGAAAATAATGTGATTCATGATGAATTTAGAAAGCTATGCTCCTGTGACATAGGTTAAAGGGACAGCCTCCACCCATTTTGTAAAGTATTCTGTAGCTATGATGATATGTGTATGACCATCAGATGAGGTAGGAGTAAGCTTCCCTATTAGATCAAGTCCCCACTTTAGAGAATGGCCATGGGGTAGTGATTGGTTGCAATGGTTGCGATGGAGCATGGATGAAATTTCCATACTTTTGGCAAAGCACACACATTTTCTAACATAATTACAACAATCAGTTTCCATGGTGGGCCAATAGTAACCTACTCTTAACAGTTTTTCTTAGCCAAGACCATTCCGTTTATATGTGCTCCGCATACTCTTTTGTGTACTTCTTTAACTACCTGGATTGACTCTGTCACATCCAGACAACGTAAAAGATTCCCATCGTAGCCATGACGATAAAGTGTACCTCCTAAAGGGGTGTAATGGGCTATCTGGAAAATCATGCTTTGCTTTTCAGAATGGGAGATATTGGGAGGGAAAGTATTGTCCTTAAGATAGGTGAAGATGGGTTCATACCATGGGGAATGGGGACCAACAACCTCGTAAGCCAGGAAAGATTCCGGCATGTCATACGCGGGCTGGCATAGATTTTCTATGAAGAATGGCATATCATTGTTCCCTGGAGGAATACGAAGCATAGATCCCACCGTTGCCATGGCATCCGCCGTATCTGTTCTGTGCTCTTGGAATCTGCTCAAAGGTGATGCGCACACAAATACTCCATTAGAGTTTCCACTAACTTTTTGTAAGGTATGAGCTTATCATCCTTAACTTTATACTCATCATTAACCTGTTTGATGATTAGCTGCGAATCACCTACAACATTAACATGTTGAATATTCCACTTGATGGCTAGCTTCATCCCTGCAATGAGTGCTTCATATTCCGCAATGTTGGTTCGTGCAAGGGAAGGCCAGGTGGAAAGCCTATGGTATAGGATCACCCGAAGGAGTAATAAGGACCACTCCTGCACCTGAACCATGAAACGTAAAAGATCCATCAAAATGTATCTGACATACGACAAATTATTCAATGTAGAGAAAAGATGCATCTGGCAGATCCAGACTCAAAGGTTTCGTGCTTTGCAAAGGTGCTTCTGCTAGCTGGTCAGCAAGTACTTGTCCTTTAACTAATTTTTGATGGACAAATTCTATATCAAAATCACTTAGTAGAATGATCCAATTAACCATTCTACCTGTGAGGGCGGGGTTTGGAAAACAAATACTTGAGTGGGTCGACCTTGGATATGAGCTTGGTCTTAGTATTTAGCAGGTAATGGTGAAGTTTATGAAAGGTAAAAACGACGGCCCAAACAAGCCTTTTCAATATAAGGATAATTAAGTTCATAGGTGATGAGGGTGCGACTCAGATAGTACACCGATTTCTCTTTATGGATAAGGTCATATTGGGCGAGCAGAGCACCAATAGTGTATTGCGTAGCGGAAATATAGAGCAAAAGTGGTTCTCCTGGAGTAGGAGGCATGGGGATAGGTGGATTAGCCAGGTATTTTTTAAGAAAAGCAAAGGCTTGCTGTTGCTTGGGTCCCCAAAGGAAATCGACATCCTTTTTAAGAAAATGGGGTGAATGAGTGACATTTATCTGCAAGCTGGGAGATAAAGCAGTGAATGGCTTGAATTTTCCCTTGCAAGCTATGCAGTTGCTTGATATTCTGAGGTGGAGGCATTTCAGTGATGGCAGACACTTTAGTGGGATCTACCTCAATACCTTATCTCAACACAATAAAGCCCAATAGTTTCCCAAATAACACACCGAGGACACATTTCTTTGGATTCAATCTGAATTTGTATTCATGCAAGCGTTCAAAGATACGCCGTAAAATGATAGGATGATCCTCTCTTGTTTTGGACTTTCCCAGGATGTCGTCTACGTAGTCTTCCATGATGTCATGAATCATATCGTGAAAGATTACTATCATGGCCCACTGATAAGTTGCTCCCACATTCTTAAGGCCAAATGGCATCACTTGATAACAGAAGGTGCCCTAAGGAGTTGTGAAAGTTGTTTGTGTTGTTCTTCCTCAGCGATCTTAATTTGATTATAACCTGAAAAGCCATCCATGAGTGATAGCATTTCGTACCCTGTGGTTGAGTCAACAATCATGTCAATGTTGGGCAATGGAAAGTCATCTTTAGGGCAAGATTTATTGATGTCCCTAAAATCTGTGCAGATTCGGATACCGATAGGTTTCTTCTGGACAGGAAAAATGTTCGATATCCATTCAGAATAATCAATTGGCCTGATGAATCCTGCTGCAAGTAACCTTTCCAACTCTTCTTTAACTAACAAGGCCACTCTTGGGTGCATCTTTCAGAGCTTCTATTTGATAGGCTTAGCATCTATGTGCACAACCAAGTTGTGCACGACTAAAGTTGGATCTAAGCCGGGCATGTCTTTATAAGACCATGCGAACACATCAATAAATTCTTGCAGTAGCATAGTGAACGTCTTTTGTTCTCTAGCTGAGAGTGATGCTCCCAATTTTACTATCTTGGGATCTTCTTCGGTACCAATATTGACATCAATGGTTTCTTCAACTAACAATTTTGATAAATCCCCATACGCGTAGGATCGGGAGGTAGGTTGAGATATTCATCCAAGGATGTCTCTACGAGATTTTCGTCCTTGGCATGGTCACTTTGTTTGTCCTTTGATTTTCTTATTTGTTTGTTAGCCAGTGCCTCAAAGAGGTTTTCACTGTGTGACTTGGACTTTGATTTTTGCCGAGGATTTTCTTTATAACTCTTGCCCTCGCTTTTCTTTAAATTTTGCTGACCACGAAGTTCAGCCTCCTCGCTGAAGTAGGCACAGGTGTCTAAGTCTATAAAGAAACCATTCTTGTGATCTCCAATGGGAATTGTATCCCTTATGCCCATGAACTCTGCAATAGCCTCGTCATTCTCAAATAAATCTAGTGGCACGTGACGTTGTTGGTCCCATTCAACAAGGGAAGGGTACACAAGGTCAAGGGTCGGTTTGGTGGGGGTTATGGTCAGGACAACTTTGTTCATGAAAAGGTTCGTGGAGGCCAGATCCTCATATAGGCTACAATGAGAAATCCGTATTGCTGTCTAGGTACTCAAAGCTATTCTCATGCTCAGAACAAGTCGCATCTTGATCGTTGGGGTGTGCTCCATAAGGGTGAATCCTAATGCCATATATTTCTGTTTTGAAATGTGGAAGAGGGACTGGTTCTCTTTGTCCTTGTTCATTCCTCCCACATCCTAGGCCTTTGTAGCCCATGGAGTACATCATTCTGCTAGATTTTTCATATTCTGGGGTTTGATAACAAGATGGTTGAGTGTCCTTAGGGACCCAAGTAGTAGGTGGATCAAGTAATTTTTCCTCAGCTAACAAGCCTCCAGGTAGGAATGACCCAATAGTGTGTTCCTCTCTAGGTCTCCTGAAGCGGTAGTTGGGTTGAATTCTAGTCTTGGGCGACAAGGAGATGTCAAAAACCAAGAGTGCTTGTTGTACATTATACTCCCCACAACCATATTCCAGAATTTTCATCTCCCATGAATCAAATGGAGATGTGGAAGTGGACACCCCATGAGCGTAAGAACTAAGAGAATTTGAATCTACTCGAGATTCCATGGCCTCAAAATGAAGAGGGACAGCTATATCTGTGGAGGGACATGCATATGTACCCTTTCGTGTAAAGCTATTAAGAGCTCTATAATGAGCAAAGGGCTATGAATCTCCTAGTATTGTAACTGTATGTCCCTCATGCTTCAGCTTGATGCATTGATGAAATGTTGATGGCACGGCCTGCATGGCATGAATCCATGGTCGGCCTAGAAGCATATTATATGGAAGTTCCAAGTCTAGGACGTGAAACTTTGTTTGATGGAAAGTGGGGCCCACCTCCATGGGTAGCGTAATGGTGCCTGCTGACTCTCTTTCCACGTTTTCGTATGTGGTGATAGTAATAATATGGGACTCAATATCTTCCTCTGTATGTCCCAATTGTTTGACTAGCTTAAGTGTGCAGATGTTCAATCCCGATCCGTTGTCCACAAGCACCCGTTTGATTTTCCTGCGGGTGATAACTACCTCGATGTACAAGGGAAGATTATGTGTTGGATTCGTGGTAGGGATCTCCCTATGGTTGAAAGTAAGATGCTCACTTGATGTAATATTTTCCACCGTGGCTTGAAGGTACATAGGATCGACTTCTAAAGGCACTCCCGACCCCTGAAGAGTTTGATACAAAATGTCCTTATGCACATTGGATATCTTGAGAAGATCTAAGATTGAGATCTTAGCAGGTGTCCTCTCATGTTCTAAAATTTTATATTTATCAGTTTGCAGGGTCAACAGAGAGGGTTCTAGAATCACGAGGCGGCACGCCGTGTTACCACAGTGCAGTCCTTTCCCTTGATCCGGATGGTATTGACACAGTTAGTAGGGGAGTGAATACATCTGATAAGCGAATCGTAATGATTGTTATCTCTTTTGGTATATAAGTAATTCGTGGCTTTATAGGTTTGGGATGACTCTCCCCGATCCGGCTTTGTCTTTTCTGACTTATCATGCTTGGGGAATGGTTCCTTATAAATCCCCATTTTCTCGTTAGGTGTTTGCATGTGGCCAGGGTTATCCACCTCTATCTCCCCATTGTCAATGAGGTCTTGAATATAGTGGCGAAGTCACAAACATTTCTCTATTTTATGACCTTTAACATGATGCATTTCACAATATTCATGCTCCTTATACCATGAAGGTTTAGAAGCATTGTCATCAAACAGTTGCATTGTAGGATAGGTCATCATGTTGGCCGCATCCAACTATTTTAGTATGAGGGACAACGGTTCATTGAGGGAGGTGAATGTTCGTTGCTTTGGTGGTGGTTGAATTGGGCCCTTGGTTAGTTTAAAAGGTTGACTGGTTTGGACCGTTTTGAACACGTTTGGAATCAGTGATTCCGTCTCCCACCACGTTTTTGTTTTTGTTAAAGATCTTTATCTTTTTAGTGGGTTTGACACTTTGGTTGTCTTTAGATTGGGTTTTGAGGGTGCCTTTGGCAATGAGAGCCTTTTCTATTTGAATCCCTTTCTCGATAACCTCCTCAAAGGTGCGAACACAATGCATTTGGAGGTGAAAAGCTATATCTGGGTTGAGATTAGGGACGAAAATACTGACCAGCTGCTTCTCAGGGAAAGTGCAAGGGAAGCGACTAGCTATCCCTCTCCATCGTTGGAGGAAGCTGGCGAAGGTCTCATTTGGGTGTTGTTTTTATGCCGCACAAGTCTGCCATGGTGATGTCACTCTCTATGTTATACGAGAAATGATGCACGAATCTTTCTGCCAATTTTGGCCAGGTGAAAATTGATCCTCGTGGTAAGCGTTGTAAACCATTCCAATGCTTGACCTCCGAGACTCTTAGGAAAAAGTATGATGATGGTAATTATCACTATAAGACACCTCTTGACATGCTATGTAGAAATCTTTAACATGATCCCTTGGGTCTCCCTTTCCTTTGTATTTTTCAAACTTTGGCATATCAAATTTATTTGGAAAGGGTTTGAAGGGTCATTGTCTTATCAAAAGGATAGGGGCATAGTTCTTCGTATTGGTATTTCCTAATACTCCATATATTTTCTCTCTTTATATGCTTGCAAGCGTTGCTTTCATAGATTGCACTTCTTTGTGTGAGAAATTGTTCTCTAGTCGGAGAATCAGGTACGTGTACATGATGATACCCCGTGTCTTCTTCTCCTTGGTTTTCTCGATGGAGTTCGTGGATCCTAAACTTAGGCCTTGAATTTTGAACATTCTTGTTTGTTTCTTTCTGTCACCTGGAAAGTAAGCAAAGCTAGTTGTTAGCTTAGGTTACTGAGTTTTTGTTGGATTGTGACTTGGTTTGTGTCTTCTTCATCTAAAGGTTCTTCCTCGTCGTATTATGGAGGTTCTTCCCTTGTCTCATGTTCTATCTTGTTTCTTCGTGGAACTTTGATGAGGGGTATTCTATGCCCTTACCACTTTATCATTTTCTGTGTAAGAAGTGGAAGCATGCCCGCCTGTTAAATATCTTCCATATTGATAAGGGGGTGTTATTCATTAGTAGTGTCATTTATAGGTAATATTGGTTCATTCTCGGTGGGCAATTTGGCCCCTAATTCCACGACCCGTGCCAACACTCTATCTTTGTTTCTAAGGAGAAACTCATCTAGTAGAGTGGGGTCAAAATCAAAGTCTGCGTGTGGTGATTCTAATTCATTTCCACTATGATCAACCATTTCTTCTGTTTCCTTTTCTGTAGAAAATAGTGGTCCTAGATCATGTCCAATAAAGTGGGTTTGACCCTTGTTTGTTAGAGGTTTCCCAAGCTTGCGCCTGTTGTTCCTCATATGTTTGTTTCTTTAACCCTAGACGCGTCTTGGGAGTCATGTTTTCGTGATAAATTTCACTAAGGTAAGTTGTAGATTTGTTCAAAATTCAATGACTACCCCTAAGTAAAACACAAGATGTACGTGTTAAGAGTAAATTAACAGTGTGAGAATACCATTGTGATAGAGTGATAAAGTCACCAATGAAACCATCGTTTGGTACCAAAACTTAATCAAATGAAGTACCTCCTAGACTACGTTTCAAAGTAATTTGCGACGCCAGATGATTAACAAGATGTCTCCAATTATGCCAAGTTCAAAGGAATGAACAATACGTAAGTAAATACACAAAGTTAAATGTGATCTCCCAATCAAGATATACGATGAGCAAGCTCAAGTCTGATTAAGACCTATATCTTAAAAAGTGCCAATTACAACTTGTGAATGACACAACAATATCACCAAGATATGTTAACCCACTTTACAAGAAAGTGAAGTATTGATATTAAGGTGTTATTGATATAACATGCACAAATGGTAGTGCCTAACACCTTTTGAAATCGAGGTAATAATAAAACCGAACAAAAAAAAAGCTCAAAGTATAGCTAGGAATAGTTAAGAATGTGTGCAGCGTAACCGTACAATATAGGTATTTATGTCGAGTTTACAAGAAACAAGATGTAAATATTGAAATTGTAATGATACGAGACAAAAAAGATAAATCCTCTATGGAAGTCCGCAGTGATGAACCACGCCTAACTACAATGACGATCTTGACGTGGGTATCAAGATCACAATGGCTACCAAATGACGTGAAAATGCCTCCACTCACTTTAGACGTTTAACTAACCTAGCCGCAAACATGGATGGGCATAAACAAACATAAAAGTGAGAGAAATAGTCGAATGGAAACACAAAGGTAATCACACCTCTTTTGATCAACAAAGTGTTAAAATAATATGAAGGAAATAAATCAAGAAAAATGACGAAAAATGCTAGTCTCACTTCAGCAGAGTTTTTCCTCACCCTAAGGTAAGTAAAAACTAGGCGAAAGTAATACGTCACACGTTTCTCAAAAAGAATGTTCACAACTCAACACTATTTTCAAATGGTCAAAGTGGGCTCCTGGCCAAAGTATATTCTCCTAGGTGGTTCTCCCACCCTAGGTGTTACAAAGTTGCCACGAGCGAGTGCGATTTACCAAAAATTCACACTGACTAGTTTGGGAGTATCTCGGCTTTACTTTACCCCCTTCAAGAACAGTAGGTAACTAGTGCGTCTACGTGTACTATCACTGGGGTCACCATAACGGACAACCTATAGCTCTATCTCACAAAGGAATCATTAGTCAAGTAGGTAGTGTGGAGCACTTCCCGTTTCATTCATAAGGTTCCCTCTTGCGTGGACTACTTTGGGATTCTTGGAACCACTCCCATTGTTGTAGCTTAAGGCGTTATGCCAAAGGGGTTATGTTCCAGTTGAGCGGAGAGGGACCTACCCTTTTCTGAAACCTGCGATATAATTTTTTGAATATGTTGTTCTTTTTATCTTGTTTAATTAGGTGTGGTTTTCTTGAACACCTTTTGGCAACATGTATAACAACTGTATTAGTATTTTTTGATTTTATTTTGGTTCTTCCTTTCTTTGACAAGCGTTTTTAGGTCCTGCATTCAAGCGTTAGTAGTTCTCCAAGAAAATCACATTATTTAAAAGAGGATTAAGAGTTGCTTTTGATTCTCAAGATCATGCAAGGATGCAAGAGAAGAGCATACACAAAAAACAATCCAACTAAAAAGTAAAGAAAATCTTTTCAATCAATGAACCATACAAAATTCTTGATAAATGTTCATTCCCTTAAACCAAAAGTGAAAGATGAAGTTTCTAATTTACCAAATGTTATAAAATGAAGACTAAAGTTGCTTTTGATTCTCAAGATCACCCTAAGGTGCAAGAGAAGATCATACACAAACTTTATCCCAACTATATAGAAATGAAAAACTTCAAATCAAAGGACCATTGAAAAATACTTTGTAAAAGGTCCATTCCCTTAAGCAAAATGAATAATCAAGTTTCCAAGTTTAATCCCAATGTTAACAAGATAGATATCAAAGTTTTTTTTATTCTCAAGATCACCAAAAGGTGCAAGAGAAGAACATACACATGCTTTGGTCTAAATCAAGTAAGCATGGAAAAACAACATTCATCAAAACATTAGACATGTTAGAAAATGACCAGTTTTAAAATAATAGAAAAAATTGCAATTTCTGTTATTATAAATCTCAAATTTATGTTTTCATTGCATATTTAACTTCAATACCTTTCCAACACAAAAAAAATGGAGTCATTTCGAATTCGGGAGCAAAAGTTATGGCCTTCAGAAGATGGGTTACACATATGCTCTTATGCTCATGGGTATGCACTTGACATGCACTCAAAAAAGTAAAAAAAAACGTCCCTTAATCTGCAAAATGGGCAAATTTTTCCAACCAAGATTCAATTTTGACAACAACCCATCACATTAATATATGAATATAATACTCAACGCTATCAAACATTAACATACATGCTCAAGAATTTAAGATTTTCAAGAAATTGACAAAACTAGCATGTAGAATGATAAAAAAGTAAGCTCTAAAAATGAAAACATGATGAAATCTTGAAATTTTCTCACCAAGATTAAATTTTGACAGCAATCCAACACATTAATATATAAATAGAAGACTTAGCACTATCAAACACTAACCTACATGCTCAAGAATTGAAAATTTTCAAGAAATTGACAAAACTAGCATGTAAAATGTTGAAAAAGTAAGCTCTAAAAATGAAAACATGATGAAATCTTGAAATTTTCTCACCAAGATTAAATTTTGACAGCAACCCACCACATTAATATGTAAATAGAAGACTCAACACTATCAAACACTAACCTACATGCTCAAGAATTTAAAATTTTCAAGAAATTGATAAAACTAGCATGTAGAATGTTAAAAAAGTAAGCTCTAAAAATGAAAACATGGATAAATCTTGAAATTTTCCCATCAATTCCAATTTTTACATCACTTCACCTCCTTCATACCTACAAAGAATACCCAACACATGCAAACTCAACAAAACAAGTTAAAAAAAAAAGTTAGATCAACATGTGTAAAAGAGGGTTAGTAACCAAAAATAGAACTTAACTACAAAAACTTGAAATTAAGTGCAAAGGACAATGGAGTAAGTCCCACCGGGCATGCCAAATGTATGCATGTATACTTTTATTAATGGTAAATCTAATGAAGCAAGAACTACCACCTAAAATAGTTCTACAATTTAGCTAAAACAAAGCATAAACACCATCATGATAAGAATTAAACAAGGGTTAGATGCTAGCATTCATCAATACAAACTTTGAAACTAACAATGCTAAATATCTAAACTCCTCTATTCTCTAACAAAAAATAAATGAATAGACCTAAGTAAGCTCCATGGCTATCAAAATAGTTGTCCTTAATGTTCCAAGAACCTAGGAATGGGGGCTAATCAAAGTTGGGCTACAAGACCCTTTTGACACCTCCCATATGACCTAAGAACTTAAGAAAGAGGCTTAACTCTTCAAGATGATGAACTCTCAAAAGGGCAAGGTGCAATCTCTTAGTCTCTTTGCTATATGCTTTGCATTTTCTCTCTAAGGAGTTTAGGTGTAAGTAAAACGGTAGGAGGAGGGCTCTTTATATAGCCCAAAGGATAAAGGATTCAACACATTCTCATGAATGTGGGATAAAGGTAAAACATGATTAGGAATGGATAAGGTTGCTTTATTAAAGGTAACCTTACTTTAGAAGGGTTTAATACATGTTTAACAAATCATGGGAGTTGGGGGTATTTTAATTAATCAAAGGTGATTAATTAATAGGTAGGTGTAAGCTTATAGAAGCCAATTAGAAGAATATTAGTGTGATTTAGGCTATTATAAGGGGATTAAATCAATTAAATATTGATTTATTAGTTAAATGGAAGGGAAAGCTAATTAATTAATAATAATTAATTAGTCTAGGTAGAAGGGGTGATTTATTAACGGAAGGTTGTTAATTAGGGTATTTGTTGGATAGGCAACTTAATTAATTAGCTTAGTGTAATTAATGAATGATGATATGAGGGAAAATGAGTGCTTTTGATGATACGTCATTGATTTGTGAGAAATGGGATAATCAGCGCAATTTAAGTATTTAAATTTCTTGGGCGTAATTATAGGTGTCTACAGAAGGCTTGAGAGGAGAAGGGGATGGAATGCTTTTGAGAAGAGGTTGCTTTGTTGGAATTGGTAACGCTATAGAAGGCTTGAGAGGAGGAAGGGATGGAATGACTTTGAGAGGTGGTTTCTTAGGTGGAAAGGGTTGGATAGGAGGCTCTTGAATGGCCCCAGGAGGAAAATTAGTAACTATGGAATAATTCTCATTAAACATGGAAGGAAAAAATATAGGAACCCATCGGTATTTTGAAATTGAAGGTGAGTACGTAGCAGAATGTTGTGAAGCAAATGAAATAAAACCCTAATGCTCAAGGTGCTTACTTCATCATTTAAAAGCATAAAAATCATTTTCATTATGTCCATTAAGTATATGATAATTGTAAAAGGGAAGACCTTGATATTTGGAAAGATGATAATGAGGATAAAAATGAGTAGTTGGAAATTTGATCAATTGGTGACTAAGGAGATCATGAATAATATCATGTTTTCTTAACATTTAGATCAAACTTGAGAGGCACATGGAGTGGTAAGACTTGAGGTTCAGTGATATGAGCACATGTAGAAGACATATAAGTAGGATGAGATATAGAAGAATAACTAGCATGGGATTGAGAAGCATCCTTGGGATGTTGGATTTCAGTTTTAAGAGATGTAATCATTGTTTCCATAGCTTGAATTTTGTCTTGAAATAAACAATTTAAAGTTTGAATTGACTCTAATATGGGTTGATTAGATGGAGGATTAGGACCGATAGAGTCATCATATAGACGATAAAAAATGGAACTTACTTGAGTGGGTTGTGTATTGCGAGGGAGATGCATAGTGTATAGGGATTTTTGGAGAACAATTTTTCAACGCGAATGCATTTGATGTAAATCATGCAAAGAGATTAGAGAATTTTTAGGATCCATGAAAGAAGATTGGATAGAATTAAAAAAATGTTGATACGAGTGTATGATCGAGTGGGGATCACCAAATGATTTAATTTAATTTTAATTAAATATTAAATATTTCAGAGTCACTACTGAACCAAATGGAATATAAATGTTGGAATGAAGAAATGAAACAAGCAAACAATCATGCACAATATGAAACCCCAAGTAAGAAGGAAAGATACGAATACTAAGATGATTTCCGAGTGAATAGGAAGTGATTTGGGAAAGAAAAGGTGTTGAATAGACTAAAAACAATGTCACAAATTCTCATTGCAAATTATGGAACTCAGGAACAGAGCCAGATAGGGGCACCCAGTGTAGGGAAAAGGCGCTAGGGAATTTGTGACTGGATCTCGACACTGGTGACTTTGCAAGATCTCAAGATCTACCTTCTTCTGTGTTGCAAGTCTTCATTGTTGGCTCGTGTATTTGACTTGATATTCACTCCTTGATCGCTAAAGGTACTTGTAACCTGTAAGAAATAAGTTCACCTGCACATACCCACAAAACAAATCAAACCTAAAAGGAAAATGTAGAATGGGGAGTTGAATTAACCCCATAGGTCACCCAAATAGTGACCTTATGACTGAGCACTACACTACATCTCATAATCCATGTAGTTCTGGTGTGTGTAGAAGGATGCCCTTTTTCAAGTTACACAACTAATAGAATACTAGATCTAGAATGTAACAATGTAATAGTATGTGTGGATGGAATAAAATAGACTTCCCCTTTCTTATGCAGTATATGTAGAAGTATGCAACCCATATCCCTTGAATGGATGCTAGATGGATGCCTTCTAAGTGATTTAGTGCCTTTGTAATGCAAGCTTAGGTGGTAATAGTAATGCTTAATTTTTCCTTGATTTTGAACACATAACTATGTATTTATATGATTCTCTTGTTCGAATTTCGTAATTGACAACTCGAAGGTTGACCCATAAGTGAAAAAAAATTCCCAAAAGATAAAAGAGACCAAAAATGATTGATTAAGGTAAGAAAGGGTCAGGGGCACCCATAAGGGAAAGGGGCACTGGGTGCTCTTGTCCTAGTTGGGTGCTTGTGTTTAGAGCCATAAAATACAAACAAGTAAAATACTGACTGGGCTATAGGGTGTAAAAGACCAAAGAGAAAACAAGATACATATAAAAAGAGGCCAAGGATAGTCATCAATTACTAGTTTTCTTTCTTCGGAATCAGATGAATGCTAACATGTGTTTATGAAATAGAAATGTACTAAAGTGTGTGATTTTGTGTCTAGAGTAGGGAAAATCATATTCTTTCAAGGATTAACCAAAAATTATTAACATAAAAAATCAGATAGAGTAACAACCTTACTAGTTATATAAAGAAAACGTAAAACCATGAACATAAAATTCCATTTATTCACTCATCCAGAAAAGCACGAAAATCCTTTTTTCATTGACATATTGGCAAAGTTGTATAATGAGAGGCATATGAGAAACATGTAGAGAGGGAAAATAGAAGAATTTTCTATGTTTTTCTTATTCTTCGTAGTTATCTACTCATGACCATATAAAATTAACAACCCTTTGGAATGGGGAAGCCATTAAAATATATAGATTTCAGAAAGACTCTTCACCTACCCCCACATGACCTTTCATTTGTCTTTTAACAACATGTGACCCTTCGTATTCCTAGGAATAAAATTAAGTCCCATTTTTATTAATTGAGGGTGACATTATTACAATTATCAACTATAGTCACATAAGACAAAAGAGAATAAGATAAAAGTGATAATAAGACAAAATGAAAAGTGCAAACCCCCCTAAAGAAGAAATAGAACATGAAGGAAGAGAGGGAGGGGGAGAGGAAGAGAGAGAAAAGAAGAGAGAGAACTACTCATATGGAGGTAATTCTTCCTGCTGATTTTGATACTTCACTCTCAGGTGAAATTTTATTGAGTACCCCTAGGGAAGATATCCACTCCTTTGAACTCTTTGCTATATCGGTTTGCCGATGCAGGTGTAACTTTCTCGGCCTGGGGAATGTGAACAAAATTCAATGACTTGATCCAATAATCTAAGATGACATTGATGATTTTACACTTTATGAACCAAGAATTGATGTTTTCTTCACAATGTTTGATATCACATCCCTTATCTCAACGGGGGACTCTAGTGTGTCCTCATTGAAAGAAAAGGGATTCCCAGCTTCTTGTTTGAAGAGTTCTTCAAATGGATGCAAAAAGTCATCCGCAGAGGTGTTTTCATCAATTGCATAGGCACTCCAAGCTTCTGTATCTTGATGTTGACATCATCGTGTATCTTAGAGAAACATTCCTCATTTAAATCTAACTCTTCCTAGAACACAGTTCAACATTTCATACCAAGTGACCAAGAGTTCTGGCCCATACCTATGACAAATCCTCGGATGAGGAATTGAATACTTTCCTTTCCACTAAATACGTGAGAATGAGATTTCCCCATCTCCATCACCAGTGGAAACACTTGATCCAAGTGTTCCTTTTCTTTCTCAATTTCATCCCTTGTCATTTTAACCTTGGTGACTGTCACACATTTGTACTTGAACAATGAGATCATCTCCGGAAGCAAAACTTTCCCCTTTTCCACAATCTTGTTCACCCATTTGTCATTTTCTTGCCCATGCATGGTGAAACCCTGTGTATTTTTGAATGGACTCTGGGTCGAAGCTACTGATGGGAGTAACTTCTTCAATTAAAAGAAATGAAGAGGAATTCAGGTATCCATGAAATTTTACACATACAAGGATGATTATTTTCACCTGATCTTCCAACTAATCAATTTTATCTTTGTACTCTTGATTCCTCATGTGAGAAGGCGAGTGGAATATTCCTTGAACAAATGTGCATCTCCCTTATGATGTTATTGGGCCTAAGGGGAATGGTGTTATATCTTGTAGTCAGTCTGAGGTATTCATTTATTTAATGGGATTAATCACCTTTGGCTAGAATACTTCAACATATTGATTTTTCTGAAGCACCACTGAAGAAGCATGAAGCTGCTTAAGCTAACTTTCCCTTCTTTCCTTTGACCATTAAGGCTATAGTTGAGAAATCAGAGGAATTTCCACCTGTTGTACTGTGTTAGGATTATGTTGCATGATCATTTCTTACACCCATAGGAAATATCTCATTCATCTTAGGCTCGACATTTGGCAATGATTGCATCCTCTTGTTCTGAATGAGAAGGAACATCTTGTGCAGGAGGGGCTAGTGTAGTAATGGATGATGAGAAGATTTGAGACTGTTGAGGGACTGAAAGATGAACCAAATCAATTTTCCCTTACTCCAAATCAACCACAGGGTCCTACTATTGTCCTTACCTTTTTATACAACCTTTTGTAGTGAGGAGCTTTTGGTTCCACTACCTTTCAATTTGAGATTTCTTCCTGAGTGAGTTGAGTTGGGAGATTTCTCCATGGCCTTTGAAGAGGAATGATGGGATTCCTACCTTTGAAGAGTTGGGAAGTTACCTGATGTAATGAGGGAAATCCCACTTCCTTTTGAACCACTCTTTTGATCTTTTGATGACTACCTCAGTCCGCTCATTTAATATCCCTTGACTCATGAATGCTCCAAGACACTTGCGAGAAGGGGTGAGGCTTTCATTCCTTGATATTATGGGTCATACATCTCCATGTCATCATCTTGAATTCCATCCTCATACCAATCAAGCTTGAAACCTCTCATTTTATCAATTTTCATTCTCTTGTGATTTCATTCTTAGTACTTCGAAATCATTGGACACAATTCACCTAGTAGTCTTCAACTTGTGGAACATAATGCAAGTCAGGGAGGTGAAAAGTGTTTGGATCACTTCGGATATAGAAGTATTCCCTTGGAGTGTATGAGTACATGTTCATTGGAGAGAAGGAAACTTCCATATTGGTCAGCCTTGTGAGCACTTTTGTATGAGAAATCCATAGAGAGATAGGGAAACCAACTTGTCTTCTTCTTTCAGTTTCTCAGCTTAGTATTGAAATGAACAAGTTGTCTACACAGACTCAACACAATCCCATGTCACTGAGATAGTCAAGCAACCTTCATGGAGTAAGTTCAAAACTAGACACTCAGGATGTAGGATAAGGTTGAAAACTGTATGAAAAAGGACATGTGTAACTACCTTTTGATTAGAGCAACAGATTGTGAAGACATTCTTGAGTGAGGGTTTCCTTCCAATAGTCTCACATGACAAAACATTATGAATGCATCATTCACTCTTGCAAGTGTTGGTTGTTTTATTTCAAAGCTAGGTGTGGATATTTCTCATATGTAGGAGCCTTCTAAGAAACATTTTGGGAGAGTGTCAAACCTCTTGAATGGTCTCATGCTTGCAAGGGTGTAGACCAAGTATGAAGTCATGAAGAATTTTTTAGAAGCTGGTCACTTGAAGTAGTTGGTGGTGTAAGTTGTCACTGATGATTTTCCCCTAATATATCATTTTTCTTCCCTCAATGATGGTGAGAATGAACAATTCCATCTAGTCATGGAAATATCTTGTGGTTTCTTCTCCTTATTATGTGGCTTAGGAGGATGATTGCATTTGAAAAGCCCTCGTGAAATTCACTTTGGGAGAGTGATTTTGGCATATGAGAGATGATTTCTACCTTGCTTAAACCATGAACCAAGAGCAAGGCCTTAGAAATATGACTTGTCTTATACCACTCACCTGATGTAAAACTCTTTTGTAATGATGACCATGTTGCTCAAGATTGGAATTTACATATATTGAGATTTTGCCGTGGGAGTGAGTACTGCCAGGATAAAATTGTCATCAGCTCTTATGGTTCTAAGTGTCTGGCTCATAATGATGGGAGCATGCCAAAAATAACTTTGTGCTTTAAATAACATGGGTGAAAACCTGTAACATACAACCCGCTTATGTAGACTTTATCTTCCACAGGTTCCCTGGGTCCACCTAACATCATGTTCTTGAGGTCCTCCAAATCCATATGGGTAACATCACTGTCGACCCACACTAGAGTACTCTGATGATAGAGCCAAAATGGGATCAATACTAGAAAATTTGAATTTCATACTGATTAAAAGTAATTAGATGAGCCAAAACGGAAATGACAACTTTTTGCTCTCAAAACTAGAACTTTCTATTTTTAGCCGTTGGGATCTAAGAGCTGTTATTTTAGGAAATATTGATTTTTGTCTTGAAATAAGTTTTGTGTGAACCCCTAACATGATAGGAAAATTTTCTTATATGATTCTATTTCCATTTTGAGAAACTTTCTATTTTTATAAAGTTACTTTTTTATTTTTTCTTTCTTGTGCTTTTTTTACTTTTTTGGCTAGAATTTCCTAGTTTGTCATCTCTGTTGTTTTCTAAGTTCACTACTTTGAAAGGTTTTATTATTCTAGTAAATATTATATTTATAGTAAGTGCAAGCACAAGGTACTTAATATTTTTATAAACTAGTCTTCTAAACCTCGAATTGAGACAAAATAAGCTTAATTTGGAATAGGTTCGTCTTTTGGACTTTTTGCTCAAAATTCTAGCTCGAACAGTTTGTCGGAATGGTGGGAATTTGAAAAAGCATTAGCTAGGGAAGAAATCTAGGGTTTTTTAATATTAAAATTAGGGGAACCTCTAATTTTTCTATTTTTTCTTCTTGTAGGTGCATGGGAGAGAGAGACTGAAAATTTCGTTTGATTTCAATTACCAGGTTGGGAGATATGTGTTTTTCATGTGTTTTGGTCATGGAATCAATCTGGAAAAAAATGGGCATGGTTTCAGGAAAAAAAGAAAGTTTTTTGGTTTTTTTAAGTAATAAACATGAAGGTATGGAGGAAAAATGGAGTTGAGGAGGATGACAATGGCTTTAATAATTTCTTCTGGCAACGCCTTTCTCACACACACACAGAGGGAAGAAACAAGACAGTTGGAATTTTTGCAAATTTTAGTTTTTAACATCTTATTGGGAGGGAGAAAATTTTGTGTCCCAACTATCGCAAGGGGACAAGATAGATGAGGCATGAAAATACACCCTCACCACATCTTGATAAGTGGCAAAGATTCATTGTTTGGTGGAGGAGAGAGAAAACACTTGAAAAGCTCCTGGGGGCTAAAACTAGGTCGCATGAGGGACCTGAGAAAGGGATTTACATGGGAGAATTTTTTTTTTCTGAAATTTCCCAAGGGGAAGGGAAATATGGGGTAGAAAAATGTGCCCTCTCCTGAAAGTGATAAGTGGCGGAAGTTGATTCGATGAGGCGGAGAGGAGAGAGGGCTGAAAATTGGCCTACATAGCCTTCCTGGGGTCACATGGTGATTCAAGGGCTAGCATGGACATGGGGAAATTTTGATGTCCCAAATTTCCTACAAGTATGGGATAGATAGGATAGGAAATTTTCCCTCACCCGGGAGTGAAAAATGTCACTTCATGATTGCGCGATGGGAAGAAATGAGAATAGGTGAGAAGGGGCTTAACTGACAACTTTGGGCATTGTTGGGGTCATATGATGATCTAAGAGGCTTAAAAAGGAATGGTAGAATTTTTTTGTGCCAATTGTCCTCAGGGGATGGGAAAGATGGGATGCAAATTTTTTCCATCTTCTAGTGATGACATGTGTCCACCCTTGAAATTGGATAAGTCCCAAAAGCTTACCTTGGAGAGAGACTTGACGACGAAATTTCTGGAGCATCTAGAGGTTGTTTTTGGAAATTATTTATATGAATTTGACTAATCTATTTTTTTTAGAATAATGGTATGGGCTCCATGCTCTGATTCTACCTATAACCCTCTGAATTTATTCCTTTTTCTCGGGACTACATGATGTGCTTGCTGAAAATAGACTGTGGAAAGAAGTGCCTATGTATTGTGAAAAATATGAAAGCAACATAATTTAGAGAACTAAATTAAATTTCCAATGTTATCTTGTTTGACCTCTAACTCATTATAGAGCTCCCATAATCACTTCCTGAAGCTTGGGTGCTATTTTGAATTGCAAGCTCCTTCACCTTCAAAAGCCCTCTTTGACTGAACTTGCCCCCAAACCTTCAAATTTCTTAAATATTCCTAAAACTCTTGAAAAAATTTCTTAGCTCCTCAATACCACCTCCCGATGAATTTGGTCCTTCAACCCTACTTCGGGGATGTACACACATGTCTTAGAAAGGCTAAAAATAACCCTTTTAGGCTTACTGAAGAATCTTCCTTAAGAAGCACTACTGCATCAGAAAAAATCATGATTCATGATTTTACATTTCAAACAGATGGGAAAGTTTATTAAAACACACATGAGAACTTGAAAGGATAGGGTAGGCCTGAAACAAAGGATAAAATAGATCCAGAGAAGTGCTTAGGAGGGCTTACAAGCAAAAAAATTGACACTAGGGCAAAGTTGTCATGTTTTCATCCTTGAATTTTTCCCTTGCAGAAAACACATGACAATAGTTGGATCTCACTTGGGGACTTATCTTGGATCAAACAAAGTGAGGACAAGGTAAGAAGGAACTCCAGAATCTCAACATATGACATGAACCAATGCCTTATTCATTGGGCTATACAAAGTATCATACAAAAAAAGATAGACTTAAAGGACACACACACACAAAAAAAAGTGAAACACACCACACAACGGGAAGGGAAACATGTACACAACAAGATAAGGGAAACACACATCCTAAATTCACCTATGGTACATGTGGGGGAGAACCCATTTCATTTTTTGTACAACTTCAAATATTTCTCAATGTGGGGAAATTCCATATATGTGTCATCTAGATACGAGAGGTAGAAAGAATTTTCTTCCACAGGATTCCCGAATCTAGAATGGTCCTAGCCACAAGGAATCAAATTTCCCGATGGATTCCTTTCAATTCTATCTTTTTTGTCCCATAATAGGAAAATATCTCCAACTTTGAAATCCCTGGCCTTTCCTTTCTTGTCAAATAACTTATTAACCTTCAACTGATGTCTCTTTTATTCAGATCAAATACTTTGAATCTATCTTCATCAAGAATTTTCGAGAAACAAGATTCTTCTTATCAAGGGAGTCATGATACTAGGCATCTTCAATTGCTTTGACTAATCAGAGTGCCAACAATTCAACAGTGATTGGAATCTCTGCATTGATCCGTAGAGCAAATTGGAATGGTGACATACCAATTTCCTTCTTAGGAGTGATCCGGTCTGCCCACAGTGCATCATAGAGCTTCTTGTGCCATTTTCTTGGTCTCATCAACTAGCTTTTGGACAATGGTCACAATATTCTTATTACTTGACTCAAATTGACCATTCCATTGTGGGTAACATTTTGATGCATGTGATAGTGAGATTCCATAACCATAGAAAAATTCAGTGTCAACTCCATGGAAGAAAAGTATGTGGCATTATCAACCACAATCCTTTGAGGGATACCAAAATATACAATAATGTTCTCCTTGATGAAATTTCATACCATTTCAGAATTGGCTTACTTGGTTGGAATTTCCTCCACCCACTTTGTGAAGTAGTCAGTTGCTGTGAGCACATAGGTATGCCCTACACTTGAATGAGGATTGAGAACTTCCGATGAAGTATCCAGACCCCATTTTTGAAAAGGTTCTTTGATTACCACCGGCCGGAGAGGAATCAAAACAATTTGTGGTCTCCAAACAAATTGTTGGCAAGGTTCACACTTAGAGATCCATTCTTGAGCATCTGCGAACAAGGTAGGCCAATAATACCTACCATGGAGAATTTTGTGAGTAGTCACCATGTGGAGAAATGTCCACCACAAACCTGATCATGATATGATTTTAGCAACTTCTCTTGTTTACTCTTTGTCCACTCACCTTATAAAAAATCCATCTAGTCCTCTCTTGTATAGTACACCTGATCCCAAATGACATACTTACTTGACTTGAGTTTGAGAGTTCTTCTTTACTTGTAGTCAAGATGATCTAGGAACTCACTATAAGTAAGAAAGTAAGCAATGTCAGCATACCACTCACTGGTGGTATTTACAAAGGGCACTTTGGGTAAGTCTTTACTTACACATTCATAGCACAATGCATTCCTTTGTATCAGTTTGAGCCAAGAGAGCTTCATCCTCTACAATCAACCGAGACAAAAAATTTCCTCGGACTATATTTGAAGGTTAGATCTCCAAGTCATACTCTTAAATTCTCGCCACTCAATTACCTCTCTTGGCTCCTGGATCCTGTTGAGTTAGGATTGATTTGATTACAGAGCCTGGGACCATCACCATGATGTGGGAGTTGAGAATGTAAAACCTAAAACTTTTTAATACTTTGACCACATTGTAAGCATGTTTCTCCATTTGATTGTATCTCAACTCATGGTTCTTCAATGGACAACTCATGAAAGTAATGGGAGCTTCAATTCCTTCTTCATTCTTTTGAACTAGGATGGACAAAGTATGTGATATGAAGCATAACAATAAAAAATGAAATCTTTGTAAAATTTGGACATACCAAGAGTGCGAGCTTTGGCTATTGCTTATTTGATTGCCTTTAAATGTTGTTTTTCCTTCATTTGTTCCATTTGAAGATTTCTTGAGGCTTCATCATACTTTGTGATATGCTTGGTCATCTCGGGGAAATTTGGGACGAAGCGACAAAGGAAGTTTACCTTTCCAAAGAAAGAATGAACTCCCTTCTTGCTTGTTGGAAAGGATAGTTGCTTGGATTTCCCTTATCCTCTACTGGATCAATTCTGCCCCCTCCTTGTTCACAATGTGCCCAAGGAGCTTCCCTTCAGTAACACCAAAGATGCACTTCTTGGGATTTAGAGAAATTCCATGTTGTCGACACCTAATAAACACTTGTTCTAAATGTTTTATATGATCTCCTTATTCTTTGAAAATATTTTGAGATCATTAGGTAGATGATGATGTAATGCTTGAGATATTTTAAGGCTAAATCCATTGATCTTTGAAATGTCGGTCCATGCGTTGATAAGACCAAAATGCATTCTGATTGTAGGAAAAAGTGCCCCATGGAGTTGTGAAGGCTGTTTTAAGATCTATCTTCTTCTACTACCTCAATCTGATTGTACCCAGAGAATCCATCAAGCAATTAGAGAATCTATGATCCTGTGACTTCTTCTAGGATGTGATCCATGATAGGAAGTGGGTAATTATCCTTCAGTGAAGCTTGGTTCAAGTTGCGGACATCTACACATATCCTTATTTATACTATTCTTCTTCTGCACATTGGAACAATATTTTCCACCCACGTGGAGTGATGGATGGGAAAAATTATTCTTGCATTCAACATTTTCAAGACTTCTCCTTGATGGTATCTATAATTTTCAGATTGTATTATCCGTTGAATTTTTCCTGAAAGGCTTGGCTTCGGGCTTTAGTGGGATTGAATGTTGCATTTTCTTTGGCTAGTAATGACTTGAGCTCATCATAGGAATATGCCAAAACATCAGAATATTTTCTTAACAATGAGATGAATCTTCTCTTATCTTCTGGTGAAAAACATTTCCCAATGTTTACCATTCTTGGCTACTTGGTGGTGCCAATATTTTATTTTTCAAAGTCAGTTGGGCACCAAGAAGATTGATTAGCTTTATCTTTGATGAATCTTTCATGTTTGTCAAACAATTATTCAGAGACACAAGCCCTTTTGGAATCATGTTTCCTTTCAAATGATGACACCTTCTAAATCCACTTCATATATTCCCTTCTTTATCTTCATCTACAATAGACTCCCAATTCAGATTATCACTCCCCTCGTAGAAACAATTGTTGAAGTTATCTCTTTGCTCCAAGAAAGAGAGAAGTTGACTATCATCATTGAATACTTGCCAATGATTTACATTATCTGACACACTCATCCTGAACACCATTTCAACAGGCACTTTGTCCTTATTGAAAGACGGGTGAAAAGTCATCAAGGAAGCTAAAACTGTAAGAGATTCAACTTTTTCATTTTTCTCACCGAGGAGCAATTGGATTGAGAAAGCATCAAAAGACTCGATGCAGTCCCATACCCGAGTTCCTATAGTGCTTGAGCCTTGGATTTTTAACTCTGATATTGGTTTCTTACCTACTTGACAATTACCTCGGCATCATCCATGCACTTTATCTTCTTGATACCCATGGAATCAACAACCTCCATTTTGAGGACAAGGGCTTCATATTTTACAGTGTTATTGGTGTTATCAAACTGTAATTTGTATGTGAAATGGAAATAAATCACCTGAAGGAGAAGTCAAAACAATGTCAGCTCCAGATCCTGTCACTAGAATGGCTTTCATCAAATTCCATTGTCCACAATTGGTATTCTTCATCTTCATGAGGAGAGGTAGATTCTCATCTCTTTCAGAAGTAAAGAAGTAGTTACCCAATCCACTATCTTGAGAACAAGAATATCTGACTTTTAGATTGTCTGATTTTTGGAATGGTACTTCATTTTCTGCATTGCCAACAACTTCTTCATTTCACCCTTCACTTGGGATGGTTGTCAAGGGACCAATCCATTTGTATCTCACCACCCAAGTCTCTACAGAAACTCCTTCTCAATAATATGCCAAAATATGATGGATATCCACCACCAAAATGGTTAGCAAAATCTTCTTATTTGGAAAATCTACAAGGGCCACCTAAGCATCTTTGATTCTTCCTACCAACAGAACCTCTTTAGACTCCATAGAATAGCAAGAGCTAATTTATCATGTCAAGGTAATTCCTAGGGAATTAAAAAATTTGATTGGAATTACATTATCTGAAGTGCCACAGTCTATTATGAAATTATTCAGTTGTTGGCCTTTAATCAGGAGGGAAAGGTAGAATGGTTCTACTTTGTTGGTTTTGGATGCACTTAGTGCAAGACATGTTTTGTGTTGGCAGGAGTGGGTGGTGTTGGTAGTAACCCTTTGGAATTGGAATTTTAAGCATTGGGCTTTAGGTTACCACCCTTGATATAGCTGACAAGCCTTTCAAATTGTTCTAGGTGTGTTTGCAAAAATTCAAATTCTAAAATTTGAACTTTAGACTTGTTCACATGCTCGATTATATCAAATGGAGTCTGAGGTGGATGTGCTTGATAATCCTAGGACAATGGATGTTTTACAAGGTAGAGGAGGTGTTGTCTTGGAATTTTGGGTATTCTTAGAAGATGGGGTAATTAGGTGAGAAGGAATGGCTGATTTTGATGGAGTGCTGAAGGTTTTGCAAGACTAGCTTTAGATACAAAATTAGAGCTAGGAGAAGCACCAGAAGATTTACTTGGTGTGGAAACTTGCTTCTTGCTTGCTAATGGATCTGGTTTCTCCTTCACTAATTCCATTGAATGTGGGAGTGGGTATCCTCTATTGTTTATCTTATTTTGTGGAGTTGCCACTAGAGGATCATCCTTTTTCTTCTTTTTCACAGCAGCCTCTGAGGAAGAAGCTCCCTTTTGAGATTGAGAGAGAGTAAATACGGAACACGAGAAAATTGGTGCCTCTTCATCATCATCATCATCATTCTCCTAAAGAATACTCAAGGAAATCAATCTGTGCATCATCTTCAACTTCTTCAATTTCAAGAATGTTGCCATATTCATTCTCATCTTCTAGTTCTTCAATTTCTTCTTCCTCCTCTTTTGCATCACAAGTTGCATTTATTAGAGGTTCCTCAAGAGCAAGCTTGCGGGGAGGCAGAGCAATCCTTTTTCTTTTTGGAAATTTCTTCTTATTTTGATCATCCCTTAATGTACTCTTCGCAAGTTGCTTCTTGAGTTTGATCACGTCATTCATCAATTTTTGAACCAGGGGTTTTGTGGTGATGGGATTGGAGCTTTGAACTTTTTGATTTCCATTTGTATTATATATTTTTCCAGACATAATTAGATCATATTCTATCTTAATCACACAGTATTGATTTTCTTTAAGATTCCTAGCTAAGGATATTTAGAGAATGAATCCTACCTCATGCAGTTGAGCATTTATGAAGAATCTCTTTATGTTATCATCAGAGGGAATAAATTTGAAGGGTATCCTATTGATTAACTTGTTGTATTGGGCTAAAAAATCCCTCATAGTCTCATTAGATTCATTATTCATTTGCATTAGTTTCACTAAGAGGTATTGGAAATCCTTAGTGGATTTGAATCTATCCTCAAAACTAGTTTTGATGTCCTCCCTACAAGTGATGGATATAGCTGGTACGAGATATAACCATTATGTTGCTTTATCTTGCAAAGATTTCATGAACAAATTCATTGACACCTCTTCATGTTCCACTCCTAGTACACCACATATTATTATGAACACCACTACGTTCTCTTCTAGGAGTTGTGTACCGTCTCATCTAAATTTAGGAAAACTCTTGAGATATCCCTTTGGAAATTCATGAATTAGAGTAGTGAGGGGATCGGACCTGTGTTTCTTCCAAATGGAACAATTGGTGGAGGTGTCTCTCTTTCTTCTATCATTCTTATCTCTTCTTCACCCTCTGTTTTTTTTCTTCTTCTTCTAATGCTTCTTCTTCTACAAAGTATTCAAAATATTTTCTAAGATCTAGGGACTCTATATCCAATGGATTTAGAGAAATTGGGGAAACTTGGGATGATGAAAGAGGGGTGAGATCAAGATATTTAACACTACTTGATCCATCAATACAAAAATTCATGTGAGGTAGAGAATAACGAGAATTGTTGATTTTTTTCTTATTTCCTTTGGAGCTCTTCAAAGACAGGATCAAGGTTTCTTGTTTGTCTCTCAGACCCACTATATCAATGGTCAACTAACTTACAAACTTTGGATTGAATTAAGATCTCCTTTGTTGAACTTGAGCTTGTCACTCCCTTTTCGATGCCTTTCCATGTTTTTCTTCATATTCTAGAACCATTGTAGATATTTAGTAGTGGGAGAAGTTTTCTATATTATGCCAAATTGTTTCCCTCAAGTCTGAAGTAATGTATTCTTCGATAAGGAAAACAAGTGTAGGTTGTTGGATTGGAGGGTTACCCTAAATAGCAATTGGAAGACATAAGGCTTATGGATTTTTAAATTTATTTATTTATTTTTAATATTTAAATATTTTTTTGTATTTTTTGGTTCGTATATAAGGTATAGAATAAAAACCTATGCCCCATGGTGGGTGCCAAAAACCGTTGGTGAAATCATTTTTCGATAGGATAAATTAGTGGGTTTCCATGAATGCTATGGGACTAGGTCCCCTGCTTGAATAAGAAGCTCCATTATTGTGCATAAACAAGAAAGTACAACTCTATGGTTGGCTAGGAGGCCAGGGATCCAACATGCACACTCCACTGCACCTGCAGAAAATTATTGCAATTTGTGTAAGAGATAAATTTTCTAGGAAGGTGGGAAAGTGGGAGTGGGAAGTTAAGAGAGGGATCAATACTGCAAGTAGGGAATCTCAAATTATTGCAAGGATTAACAAGAAATTATTAACACAAAAAATTAGATAGAATAAGAACCTTGCAAATTATATCAAGACAAGATGAAACCATGGACATAAAATTCCATTTATTCACTCATCCAAAAAAAGCATGAAACTCCTTTCTTTATTGACATATTGGCAAAGTTATACATTGAGAGGGATAGAAGAAGCATGTAGATAAGGAAAATGGAATATTTATTATCTTTTTATGATTCCTAGGAGTTATCTACTCATGAAAATAGAAAATTGACAACCCTTTGGAATGGGGAAGCCATTAAAATATATAGATTTCAGAAAGACTCTTCACCCACCCCGCACATGACCTTTCATTAGTCTTTTACAACATGTGAATTTTCATATTCCTAGGAATAAAATTAAGTCCCCCTTTTTATTAATTGAGAGTGACTTATTACAATGTAAACTATATTCAATAAGACAAAAGAGAATAAGACGAAAAGTGAATAAGAAAAAAACGAAAAGTCCAAACCCCCATAATGAAGAAATAGAACATGAAGGAAGAGAGGGAGGGGGAGGAAAGAGAGAGAAAAGAAAAGAGAACTACTCAGATAGAGACAAAGCTCTTGCTGATTTTTTTCTCTCTCAGGTGAACTTTTGTTGAGTATCCTGAGGGATATATACGCTCCTTTGAAATATTTTCTATATCGAGCCACTGCAGGTGCAAATTTCTCGGCCTGAGGAATGTGAAAAAAATTCATTGACTTGATATAATTATCCAAGATGGAATAGATGTTTTTACACTTTGTGAACCAAGACTGATGTTTCTTCACAGTGCTTGATATCACAACCCTTATCTTGGTGAGGGACCCCAGTGTGTCCTCGTTGAAGGAAAAGGGATTCCCGGCTTCTTGCTTGAAAATTTCTTCAAATGGATAGAACAAGTCATCTGTAGAGGTTTTTTCATCAATTGCAAGCACTCCAAGCTTCTGCATCTTGATGTTGACATCATCTTGCATATTAAAGGCACATTCCTTATTTGAATCAAACTCTCATAGAGCATGGTTTAACATCTTATACCAGGTGACAAGAGTTTTGGCCCATACCTGTGACTAATCCTCATATGAGGAATTAAATACCTTCATGTCTACCAATACGTGAGAATGAGATTTCCCAATCTCCATTAACAATGGAAACACTTGATCCCAGTGTTCATTTTCCTTCTCGATTTCATCCCTTGTCATTTGAACCTTGGAGACTATCACACATATGTAATTGAATAATGAGATCATCTCCAGAAGAAACACTTTCCCCTTTTCCACAATCTTATTCACCCATTTTTCATTTTCTCAACCCTACATGGTGAAACCCTGTGTTTTCTTAATGGAATTTGGGTCAAAGATATTGATGGGAGTAACTTCTTCAATTGGAAGAGATGAAGATGCATTCAAGTTAGGAAATTTTACACATACGAGGTGATTGTTTTCAAGTGATATTCCAACTAATCTATCTTATCCTTGTACTCCTTATTCCTCCTGAGATGGTGGGTAGAAGATTCCTTGAACAAATGTGCATCTCCCTCATGTGTTGCTAGGCCTAAGGGGATGATACTCATCTTGTAGTAAACCGTGGTCATTTTTTCAATGGGCTTAATTACCTTCGCCTGGACTACTTCAACATATTGATTGCTTGAAGCACCTTTGAAGAAGCGTGAAGCTGTTTGAGCCAAATTTCCATTCTTTCCTTTAACAATTGAGGCTACAACTGATAATTTAGGGAATTCTACCTATTGAAGTGTGTGTTCTTCTATTGTGATAATTGTTAGTGCCAAATCACAACACCCCTAAATGAGTTCTATAGATTTGCTTTTCTAAGGAAGAGTCATTTTGTGTGATCCACATAACATTGAGTTTTCTCCAAAGTGCGGGACTTAGAAAATGAGAAAACTCTCTAGATTAAAGGTTGGTTCCTATTCCTCTATTTAGGTGCATGCGTGGGAACTTACAGAGGGCCTATTCCTAAACCTAATCTATGTTTTACCAAGGAGACGTGGATAAAAGGAATGCAGGAAATCAAAGTAAGCTATAATGTGATGCACCAAAGGAATGACGAACATTTGGTTTGCTAATAGACACAAACCAATAGAATGCATGAAATAACCAAGCACAAATAACCAGATCTATAATGAAAGAATAGATGAAAGTAAAAGAGACAAGAAAGGATCTAAAATTGATCACAACTGTATTTTATTGCTTTGCAGATTGATACAATGCATTACAAAGTGGCCAAAAGGTAGAAAATGTATTACAATCTAGTGGAAGGTCTGGAAACTCCACAAGTTCCTTTACCAGAAGAAAAAGGGAGCTTGTAAAATAGAAGAATGTCCAACCCCTTATAATGAGTCCCAACCTAGTATTTCTAGACTCGATTAGAGAGAAGAAAGAGAGAGAAGCGGGAAAAGTAGGTTGAAGCTCAACCACTGCTGTTAATGCCTCTGAAAAAATCTACCCCCAAATCCATCTTGACTGTATCAATCTTTGGTTTGGTGCCTTAAAGAAGGAGGAAACGATGGAGCATATTGAATCTGATCTGGTTGTTGGGGCAAATGGATCCCACATTAATGTCCCTGAGGATGTTTTCTCCATTTTTCTTTACATAACCTCCCCAAACTTCATGTCTCAAATATCCATGGTGTGGGTGAGGCTGAGATCTTTCCAACGGTGTCAGATTTACAATATTACGAGCCCCGAGTCGAAAGATATGCCCCTTCGAAGTTTGTATCAGGTCTGTACAAAAGGGTGGGAAAACCAATTTGAAAAATGGGCCCCTTTTTAATATGAGACATGTGGAAGGATAGCGCTTGACTGTAAGTGGCCTCTATGTTCTACTCTTGGAATGGCGCAGGGATGACACATGGATTCTTCTATTGGCATGCTCAATTTCTTTATTTCTCGGCTAAGTACTTTGCTTAACAGGGAATATTTCTTGACCTGGGACACGCGGCAGTCTAGCGCTCATTTGGAGACCCTCTCTCTATTCAATCCTTGAATCAGTGTCATTTAGACACTTGTCAGCCTCCGCCGGTCTGTGGAATTTTCAACGGTCCATTTTTTATCTTTTTGGACTCTGGGCCATGTAGAGAGCTCGCACTCATTTGGGTATCCTCTTTTGGACTAACTTTTGGAGATGCACCAAGAAGACACTTGGCAGCCTCTGCTTACACTTTATACTTGTCCAAGTTTTTAGACCCGCCTTGTCTACCTTTTTAATCTATTGAAAATTTTACCTTGTCTCCGTTTCAACCTGGGACACGTGGAGATGCGACGCTTGTCTGAGCTTCCCTTTATGGATTAATCTTTGGAGAAGCATCGTTAGGACACGTGGTTCTCTCCGATGGCTCTTCAATACTTAACTCCTTTTGAGGCCCACCCTATCTTCCCTTTTCACCTCTGTTGACTATTTTCTACGTTGAGGGCTAGCGTGAGTTTGAGAACCCGCCCTTGGCTCCCAACTTGGATTTTCACCGAGCTGACACCTGACACCCTCCTGTCTAGCTGAAGAATTTTTAACGGTCACACAAATTTTGGGGCTCTAGACGCGTGGAAGCCTGACACTCATTTGGGATTCCTTTTTTTGGATTCAAATTCTAAGAAGCACCACATAGACACGTGTTTATTTCCGCTACCTCCTCCATACTTAGTCGATTTTAGACTCTTTCTTGAATGGTCTTAAGCTCGAAAAAACTTCGATACTTTGTTGCTTCTTCTCCTTCTTCTCGCACAGGGTTGTTTAAACTTTTACAGGCCCCACCATTCCATTGTAGAGTCCATCTACAGCTAGTTTGTAAGATTTAAATGTGTTTTCCATGATTATTTCCATGCGGGGTCGTGGCTAATCCAATATTTTTCCTGGAGGGCGAAATATGGATAACAATAATTTCCTACACCCATGGAAATATCTCATTCATCTCGGGCTCAAAATTTGGCAATATTGCAACCTCTTGCTCCGAATGAGAAGGGAACATCTTGTGTAGGAGGTGCTGGTGCAAAAACAGAGGATGAGAAACTTTGAGACTGTTGAGGGATTGAAAGATGAATCATATCAATTTCCCCTTGCTCCAAATCAACCACAAGGTCCTATGTTGTCCTTACCTTTTTATGTAGCCTTCTATACTGAGGAGCTTTTAGTTCCACTACCTCTTTATTTGAGCTTTCTCCTAAGTGAGCTGAGATGGTGATGTAGGAGCATGAAATAAAATCAATCTCCTTATGGCATATAAATTCATACTAGTTGTCTAGTTTGGCTTTCCCTCCGAATTCAAGTATTTGAATAATTGTAATGGTTTTCACCATAATGTAAAATTGTAAGAGTGAAAAGTGAATGCGTAAGTGATTTGGTCAAGTCCTCGTTGAGTGTGAGATTTTATAGCTATATAGGTGGAGGTTGAAATATCCTAGGATCAAGTTGTTATTGTTGTAATAGGTCAAATATGGAGTAATGGTTCCTATTTTCTAACATGGGTGAGAGAATATCTCTCAAAACATGGAGTTTTGGTAAAATTAAGAAAGGAGGATAAAAAATTTCAATATTATGAAGTGGATTTTGGAGCATTGATGAAAAAATAAGAGAAAGTTATAAAGGATCAAGTGCCTCACGAGCTATAGACAGACCTACAACTAGGGCTTGATGGAAACTAGGTTTTCATGCCCCAAAACCTCGAATTTTGAACAAATTTTTTGAGATTATATCTATAAAAGGGTATTTTAGAGGTTGGAAAAGGAATTTTAGAAGACCATTGGATAGAACAAGTTTTTTACGTGATAGTTTATGGAGGACGTTGTGATGTTCAGTCCAGAATAAGACTTGTAATTGTTGAATTTCAGGAGATAGAAGAATGCTATAAGTATGAAATTTTATGTAGAGTGAATGATCACGTATACACATATAGTGTAAAAATTTGGAGCCATAAAATTAAGACACACAAAATTTATATAGTTTTTAATTCTCACTGTCAGACCTAGTAAGGTTCAATTGTCTAGATTACAAAAGATGAAATATCAAGAATTGTAGGTGGAGTTGAGCTCTGAAAATTTAGGATCATGGTTGTATATCATAGGAAAAAATAATGAAGCTTTCAAATATTCTTGGGTAATTTTTAAAATCCCAGATGCCTAGTTGATCCATGAGTCAGGGTCTTAAGGGGCTATAAGGACAATTAAAAGACATAGAAGAAAAGATTAAGTTTTGAATATTGTGAATGTATTTGAATGAAGGGAATACAAGTAGAAGGTAAAAATAGAGGTGAAGGTTCATATTAAATCCTAATTAATCCATAAGACAAATTTGGCTATATTTTTGTAAGTTCTTTTGTGAGCGAGAAGTGGAAAATAAGACAACAAGAAGGAGTTTGAATCAAATTTTTAGAATTAAGGGATGATAATATTGTTGAAGGCTTAGAATGTAATGAAATAATAGTGTATGTGTCTAAGTTGAATCTTAAAGAATTAATGAAGGAGCTATAAATTATTTCTAAGGTCAATTTTATACTTTGTAAACTTTTATAAACAAGATAGTCAATGAGTAAATGGATCAATTTTGTTGGGCCCATAAAATATTGACTAAGTCCAAACAGGTGCATGGGCACACAATATTGAAGTTAAGAAATGGGTGTGCAAGGCAAGGTTCTAGGAGGGTCTTACTAGAACCCATGATGTGTGCCTACAAGACAAGGTCTCAGGACTTAGCCGTATTTGGTGTATTGGGTAGGACACAAAAAAGCATGACCTGACTGCTCATGCGGAGTGGATAAGGTGTCATCCTGGCAATAGGTTGGCCTAGGAAGGAATATGCCATGCGATCGAAGCTTGTAGAAGACCATCATGACAAGGAGTGGAGAGCTCAGGCTCGGAGGATCATGCTCTCATGGAGGACCACATCTAGACACTTGGCGACGGATATGAAGCCTCAGAAAGGTGAGTTGGTAGTTCAAGCGGCCTATAATATACAAGCGACGGTAGAAGAAAAAGATATAGAGAGAAGAAGAAGGAGCGGAGCTCTACAAAAATGATGTAACGGAAATTTATTTGGGTTGGGTAGATAAAACATAGGAGACAAATGACTAACTTTGGAAAGTCTTGAATCATGGTTCAAGAGCATGGAGGAATAATTTTCTTTAGAGATTCATCACTGGACCTGATTTTAATGCACATAGATGGGTAGAAGAGAACCTCTACCATGAGTTCTATGAAACATTTTTTTTTTGTTTCTTCCTAGTAGAGTTGTATGAATTACTCTCAGTATATGCATCTAGATCAAGCTGGTATTATAGATCCCATATGTGGACCCAAGAAGAATACCAGAGGCTACAGGACGCAAATCTGACGTGGACTTATGTTTGTGGATCATTGGTGGAAAGGTGTGTTGGCTAGCTACACTTTGGAGTACACTATTTATACATATTCTTGTGTAGAAGTCAATGAGTTCTATTTTCTATGGGAGCCTAGAGGATAGTTTCTACGTGCTATCCCTTTGGAAATGAAGATTTTTTGATTATTATTACCTTTACTTTAGAGGCATCTTCGATGGCTAGCTAAACCATTCTGAGTACTAGGAAAGGAAGCTAGAGTGGAGGAAGATGGTAGACATTGCGATGGAGAAAGAAAGGGAGGAGAGATGACTCAAGTATAGTGAAGCATGTGAAAGGGAGCTAATAGACAATGCAAGGTTGAAAAGTGTGATGGATCTATGGAGGTAGACATAGTGGGAAGGAGTTAAGGTTCATGTAGAGGATGTGGAACCTAAGCAGTCTGTGCTACCCTATCTTGGAAAGCGTGTGAGAGAGATCCCTTCGGCTTCTGATAAGAGTTCATAATGTGGAGAGACAAGATTCCTTGGTGTGCATCTGAAACCTCCTAGCGACCAAACCTTGGTGCTTGATCTTCCAAATCAGAGGAGTGTTGATAACCTAGTTGGTATCCGTGGAAGTGATAGATTTGTACCCATGAGATACAATTTCTAGTTTGGGGCTTCTATGGTTTGAACATACCATCCCGATGTTTGGGGGAAGTTTTTTTGGACAAGGAGTAAGTACACAAGGAATGGGTAATGTTTAGGGAGTGTTGTGGGACACACATCTAGTAGTGGCACAATCTTACACATGGTTGGCGCATAGTTTAGTCAGACGTTGGGGACCCTAGGTGTGACCGCTTCATGCCCGTTACTAGATACTAGTGGATTTGGAGGTGGAACTGGTGGATCTGGGGGTAAAGGATCTGGTGGATCTAGTGGATCCGATGGAGGAGGAAACACTAGAGGAATCCAAGGGTCTAGACCAGGAGGAAAGGGGCCTCAGCCACCTCCTCAAGTTTATTGTAGGCTTATTGATCAGATCCATGAGGACATTGATCATGGTGTGCGCCAGACTAGTATTGTCAGTGTTTCTAAGGGTGATGATCGCCATTATGAGGAGTGCACAGATGGAGGTACTTGTCGAAGGGGATTTCATGGAGGATTCCATGGTCATGGTAACCACGAAGGAGGAAGAAGTGAGTTCCCACGTGGAACCTGTTTTAATTGTGGGTCTACAGACCACTAAAAGCGTGAGTGCCCAAACTTATTGCAGTGCTCATGGTGCAGGAAGAAGCACAAGCACGAGGAGTTCCCTGAGTTGTTTGAGCATATGAATCAAGAGCACTAGAAAGACAAGGGAATTGCAATGGTAAGCATTAAGAAGGATGACACACAATGGATGCCACGAGTGACACGTGATGTAGGATTGGAACCTGTTATGGTAACAACAAGATTAGAGGCCATACGTGCAAAGGAAATGCCACAACAGAAGAACCTTGTTTCAAGGGAAGAAGTGGTACATGGGAAGTAGCCAGAATATGCATATTAAAAGGAGGTATATCAAGAAACCATGGACGTCATTCAGAGTTTATAAGGAGAAATCCAATGTCTAAAGAAGAAGTCCAGGAGGGAAGAACAAAAGAAGGAAGGTCGAGGCACCAAAGGATGACCTGGATGAGGTCAAGGAAGTATGTAAAATGCTAAGGCAAGAGAATATTATTCCCTTGCTAGGAGCATGGTTGAGAGAGAAGGTACCACACATCAGAGAAGAGCACAAGAGGCAGGTCTTGCATGTAAACCTTACCCCTCACAACCTTGAATATGATAGGGAGATCACGTTAAATGTGGTCATGGATGGATGGCTCCTTAGTAATATCCTCATTGACACAAGTGCAGAGATCAATGTTCTCACCCTGGGATGCATGGCATCAGATGGGAAGACCTACATTACAACCATCTTTGAATGTGTTGAACATGGTGAAAAAAATGAAGGCATGCCCATTAGTGTCTTAAAGGATGCAACTATCACCACTCAAGGGGCTAAGTTTACTGGGGACTTTGAAGTCTTGGCGCTTGCCGAGGCAGAAAATTTCCCCTCACTACTTGGGTGCCCATGGTGCTATAAGAACAATGCTGATATTTGGTTCACAAGGGATACATAAGCTTTGAAAATGAGGAGGAATAGGACATCATACCCCTGGATGATGGGAAATCAACACCCTATACTAAACCTTTTGGAGAAGAGGTCCTGGATAGAATATATGTGCACTCAATCAGGGTTCCAGAGATAGTTCATCCCACAGAGGGTGTGACACTACCAGTATAGAATGTGATAATTGGGTGCATGGAAAATATGAGTTAATCAGACGAAATTTGATGGGATCAGTGACAAAGGTGACAAAGGTGCGTACATTCGAGCACCTATGAGGAAAGGAGATACCTAAGTGCTTAGGAGGAGCCTTCCCTGAGGTATTTTTTACAGGAGATGAAGCTCAGTGGAAGGAGGAAAATGAACGAAGGGGGATGTTAAGTTATGTCCTACTCAGAACTGTTACACGCTAGTGGGTAATGCATTAGGATAATCTCTTGGAATGGCTCGAGGTGAGAATTGCATTTTGTGTAAGATTTTGTAGGAGTAACGTGCCCACAGCTATAAAATACTACCATGGTAAAGAGACCGCTTCCTTCCATATCCAAGCATGTGAGACAGTCTATATGGGAAGTGTAGAAGCATTGCCACCTTCATTATGGTTTCACAAGTTATATTCCACCCTATAATGTTGTGCACATACATGGTACATTCATTCTGAGACATGCCGCCAGACAGGGAATTGGCAAGAGTTAGCAGCTGATATCGTTCAAACATTTAAGTATCGGAGTACAAAACCCTTGGTGGATAAGGCATTGCAGGTTATCAAGTGCCTTGTCATTGGGGATAGAGCCATGTCAAAAGATAGGCTACTAGAGTTGCTAGGTGAACCTGGCCTGGAAGCGCGCTTTGAGGAAGAAGAAACATAAGAGATACAACTTCAGTGCACGTGTTTGGAAAAAGAAAAATAAAAGATGGTGTATGTTATTGATGGAGAAGAAGTAGAGAAGTTGGATGTTAACCACTCTGTAGGGATGCACGAAGTCATAAATAGTGCTGATGGATGGGTGCATGCCTATCATGAACCTTTAAAGATAAATAAGGTTAACATTGACTCAAAAGAAGATCCTAAAGAGGCTATCATTGGAGGTTATTGGTTAGAGAAAGAAGTCTCTAAGATCATTGATCTTTTACATGATTTTGAGGATTTATTCTCATGTGGGTATCATGAGCTTAAAGACGTCCACCATTTCTTGGGGAAGATGGCGATAAATCTGAAAGAAGGTGCGTGCCCAGTCAGGAAAAAACTATATTGAATGAATCCTAACCTGCACGTGAAGGTTAAGGAGGAAATAGATAAGATGATAACGTCGTGCATTATTGAAGCTGTTGAAGAGTTAGAATGGATAAGTCTAATGGTAATTAACATCAAGAAGGACAACAGGATAAGGATCTGTGTTGATTACAGAGACTTGAATGCAATATGTATCATTGATCCTTTCCCAACCCCATTCACTGAAGAAATCTTAGAGGGAGTGGCAGGGGACGAGGTCTTTTCTTTCACAGATGGATTCTTGAGCTATCACCAGGTAAGGATCGTAAAGGAGGACCAAAGGAAGACAAATTTTGCCACCGAGTGGGGAATTTTTCCCTATATAGTCATGTTGTTTGGGTTTAAGAATGCACCTGTTGTGTTCTTGTGCATTGTGGTACAAGCTTTCTAGGACTTCATCCACAAATTCCTTCAAGTCTACTTGGATGATTAGACAGTATATGGGTTAGTGAAGGACCATTGTGACAACTTAAGGTTGATGTTTGAAAGGTTTAAGTAGTTAAGGATATCCATTAACTTTAAGAAATGTGTCTTTACTACCCCATTTGGAACATTATTGGGGCACATTGTATGTAAGGAGGGCCTACTAGTAGATCTCAAAAAAGTTACAGTAATTGTGGGATTGAGGGAACCTACTAGTACAAGTGCAGTCCATGGATTTCTTTGGCATACGAGGTATTATAGGAAGTTCATCGAGGGATATGCCAAGATCACCACATCCTTAGAAGAGTTTCTTAGACATAAAAGTGCCTTTCATTGGGGACAGACACAATAGAAGGCATTTGACACTTTGAAGGATAGGCTTGTCACTGTGCCCATCCTACATTTCCCTTCTTGGGATAAGCCTTTCCATGTTCATGTGGATGCCTCAGGGACCACCATTGGAGTAGTACTTGCACATCCTAGTGAAGGGATTGTAGATCATCCTTTGTGCTTTGTAAGCAAGAAATTGACACCAGTAGAGCAGAATTATACCACAACTAAGCGTGAGGCATTGTCAATAATCTACACACTTCATAAATTTAGACAGTATTTGTTGGAAACCCCTTTTATATTTTACAGTGACCATATGACATTGAAATACTTGGTGAACAAGCCCATTCTACAAGGGCACATATGTCAGTGGGTACTATTGTTCCAAGAATTTGAGTTCACCGTGTTTGTTAAACCAGGAAAAAGTAATTCCGGACCTAATCATTTGTCTAGGATTGATTCAAGGGAGAACACGCAAAGTATTGAGGATACCATGCCAGATGCACAACTATTTAGGCTATGGCGCATGCCCTCAGACTTATAAGATATTGCAGTATTTCTCAAAATGGGTGTGGCACCAATCGAAATGAAGGCCTTGGAGAAGAAGAAGTTGGCCATACGTGCCACGCCCTACATGATAATTAGTGGAGATCTGTACAAAATGGGTCGTGATGAGGTTCTTTGTTGTTGCATGCTAGAACATGAGAACATTACAATTATGGAAGAGACGCATGGTGGGACTGCAGGAGGACACTATGCGGGGAATGTAACCGTGCAAAAGATACTAGTTGCAGGGCTCTGGTGGGAGACCATTTATCAAGATTGCATTGAGTTTTTTCAAGACCAGTGACCATTACCAGCACCTTGGCAAACCTGGAAAAAGGGATGAAATTCCCTTGCAACTAATAGCCAATGTAAAACCATTTGAGAAATGGGCTATCGAATTTGTCAGACCAATCTCGCCAGTGGTGCAAAGGACTGGTTCACGGTATAATCCTCCCTTACATTGATTATTTGACAAGGTGGGAAGAGGCAGCACCTATAAAGGATTGTACAATGGATACCACAGCTATATTTTTATGGGAAAACATAATCAGTAGGTATGGATGCCCATTCATTTTGACAAGTGATAGAGGTACGCACTTCCTCAATGAATGGTCACGATTCTGCTATCAGAATTCATGGTGGCTCATCACAAAACTACTCCCTATCACCCTTAAGAAAATGGAACTGCTGAGGCATTTAACAAAATACTTAGCCACACGTTGACTAAAATATGTGATGTTGATATACAAGATTGGGATGACAAAGTATCAGCCATTGTTTGGGCATATAAGACAGCCTACAAGAGGTTGAATAAGGCCACACCATTTCAATTGGTGTTTAGCACAAAGGTTGTCCTTCCAATCAAATTCATGTTACCTTCTCTAGGTATAATGCGTGCAAGAGGATTAGATGATGAACAAACACTAGAAGAAATAATTGACAAGTTAATGCAATTAGGTGAGAGAAAATCATTAGTCAAGTGGAGCCAGAAAACTGAAAAAGAAAAAAAAAAAAGGCATGGCATGATTGTCACATTAAGAAAAAGAAGTTTGAGGTTGGGAAGATGGTCTTACTATATGATTCAAATTTTTTTTGCACCATCCTGGGAAGTTGAATGTGCATTGGTTGGGTCCCTACATCATCTTGTACATCCTTGATTCAAGCGCATGCCAGTTACAAGCATTAGATGTGACGAGATTTCTAGGTCACTTCAATGGGAGTAGGCTAAATCCCTACTATAAATAAGTCTTCTTGGTGTTTGTACTAAGGTAGTATTGCTAGATAGTTCAGGATTTCCTTTATTGCATGTTCCTTTTCTTATGTTTCCCTTTGTCATTGTTTTTTTTTTTTGTACCTTGGGTGCCGATAACCTCATTAATTTTTGAAGGTTATAAATGCACAGAGAACCCGCACCATTTTAGTGTGGAGTAGAGTAAGGTGGAAGAAATTACAAGGTATGAAGCACCAAGAAGGATTGCGTTGGAAAGCCTAGTTGAATGGCCCTATGAAGGAAGTGCATACAAGGAAAGGTGAAAAAGGATGGTTGGTATACAGGTAAGGCTACATTGTGGATCCACGTACAAGAGAGAAAGAAGTGAAAACACAACATGAGGTAGACAAGAGTAAAAATCATGATAGAAGAAGTGCCTTCAGCACTAGTTACACACACGTAAGAGTCTCTTGTCAAGATGGATTGTTTGCGTGCCCAAAGGTTGGAGAATTGTCTGTGCAAGGTTGGGTATGTGATTTAAGGCACTAAAGACGGGTTTGTTTGAAAAATCTACATTAAGTGTTAAAGTATGGTGGGTAGATGAAGTGGAATTTAATTCTAAAAGTGGGAAAAACTATAAATAGAAGGTTGGGCACTTCATTATTTACTTTGTGAATACAAAGAGGAAGAGCTTTTGTGAACTAGGGTTTCCAGAGTTGATTCGTGCGAAGAAAAAATTTAGAAAATTTTAACCATGAGCGACTAGTTTGGATCTGAAAACTGGGAGGGAAGTAATTCATGGGTGTGGGAAGAGTTGTGGAGAAGCGTTGTCTTGTGAAAAGATATTCTAGTTAGGGTTTGAAAACTAGGGCACAAATTTACAAAAAAAAGAGTATTCTTCACAGGTTGGAGATTTGAACTTAGAAAAGATAGAAGAGCAGTGCTAGGAAGATAAAGCAGAATCTCCTATACTGGAATCCCTAGTTAGGAAGAAACAGAAGGTGATGGAGAAAGATGATTTGGAGGAAATAGAGAGCTTGGAGAAATACATAGGTGAGAGGGATGATGATGAAGAAGATGAACCTGAAGGAGGCTGGGAACCACTTGTTTTCAGCATGCATGATTCAAAAGAAGAGGGCGGAGAAGAAGAACATGAGTTCCTTTTCATGCGGCATAAGGGTAGTTAGGAGGAGGAAGGTACCTAGAGATGGCAAGAAGTGAAGAGGTTGGCGCACATTATCAGAAAACTTCAAGCCTCATGAAGGAAAAAATAAAGAAGGTGGTAGAAAGAGAAGAAAAAAAATCATTGAAGCCTTGGTAGAACAAGAATTGGAGTGCATCACTGATATAGTGATGGAAGAAGATAAGGAAGAGAGCACAGGGAAATATCATGGCAGTGTGGGAGGCCCCAGTCTATCGGTAACTATTCCTAAGGGCACACACATAAGGGGAAAGCGCATGGATATCTAAAGGCAAGGAATGAGTTACATTAATGATCCTAGCAAGGTGTTATGCACACGCTTCCAAAGGATAGTTCTAACAAATCAACTCTTCACAATGAATTCATTTGATGAAGAAGGTGAATACCCTTGGACAAGAATATGCTCTCTTGGGCAATTGAGTTCCACATCGATGAGCTAGAGTTCGAGGTAAGCGAGGGGGAGCTAATGAAAATTCTTTAGTTGAAAGGAGACAACCCCTTGGTAAATGCTCAGTAGCTTTTAGATGAGCAGTTATGCAATGTGATCAATAAGGTCTCAGTTGAGGTTGAAGCTAGGCTCTTTGGATGGAATGATAGGATAAAATTTCTAGAAGTAGAACTAGAAAAGAAGGAGGAAGAGCTAGAAGAGAAGGCCAAGGATTTAAAGGAGGAGTTAATTAGCACTCAGCTAAAGTGTGAACTTAGGGAAAAAAAGGAAAGGGTGTGTGAAGTACATAAGAAGGTAGAATCCATCACAGATGCCATTACGTTGAACCATCAAGACTTAATGCCGCCCGCACAAAACTATGGATCTTCCCTTGAGTTCCTTGAAGAATTAACATGCATCCTCACCATGGAGAGGAAACCTCTGGCCTCAGAATCTGCAGAAGAAGTAGTAGCGTGCCTGGAGAAGGAGGACAATTAAAGGTAATCATGGATAAATACAACAAAGTCCTTGTTGATGTAAAGATTGCTACCCATACCACTGAGGCCGCATTTGACAACTGCGCAGACATAGATAAAGTGGCGAGTATTCTGGTCGCCAACTATGAAGCAGAGCTTAAAGAGTTCCAAGAAAATAAAAAATGGAACAGAGCAGAGCGGGATAGAATCCTGGCCAAGGTTGAAAAGAATTCAGAAGCTATTAAGGCCCTAAGGGGTATAATCAAGAACTAGATAAAGGAGGTATACCCATAGATTACTAGAAGGATGGATGTGCTTGAGGACATGGGCAAGGAGTTGAAAAAACATTGTTGACACTATGAACACTTAAGGAGATGGACTGAATTTTGGGGAGGTAAGTGCCCTAGTCGGTGACCTCTGCCAGAGAGCGCAAAATGAATTCGATGCCTGGAATAAGTTAGAGGTTGACTTGCAAAAATATTTTCCTATCTTGTTGTAATAATTCCATCACTTCCCCATTCTTTCTTCTTTCCTAAATTATTCATTCCCTTATTCTTTTCCCAAGACATTAAGTCTATTGTGATTCTTTATTCATTTGAGAAGTGTTCCCACGGGCGGAGAATAGGGTGTAGTGTGAGGTGATGTTGGGCCCCTAAAATATTGACTAATTCCAAAAATGCACATGAGTACGCAAGACTGAAGTTAAGAAATGGGCATGCAAGACAAGGTTCTAGGAGGGTCTTAGTAGAATCTGTGATGCGCGCTTGTAGGACAAGGTCTTGGGACTTAGCCATATTTGGCGTATCAGGTAGGACACGAGAAAAGCATGACCTGAATGCGCATGTGGAGTGGATAAAGTGCCAGCCTAGTGATAGGTTGGCCTAGGAAGGAATATGCCATGTGATGGAAGCTCCTAGAAGACCATCATGACAAGGAGTGGTGAGCTTAGGCCTAGAGGAACATGCTCCCATGGAGGACCACATATGGACACTTGGTGATGGATCTAAAGCCTCAGAAAGGTGAGTTGGAATTTTAAGCGGCCTATAAATATAAGTGCTCGCAGAAGAAAAGATATAGAGAGAGGAAGAGGGAGCGGAGCTTGCTATGCAGAAATGTTGTAAAGGAACTCTGTTTGGGTTGGGTAGATAAAACATAGGAGATGGATATACCAAGGGCTTGGAGGTTTAAATTTTCATTTTGAGAGTTAAAGGATAGGAATCCATTTATGATGCATGACTTCAGTCTACCTTTCTACGATGCTCTGTGATGAATCTAATGAATGTAATGAGGTTACTGATGTATATGAATATGATCAGTAATGATTCTGGTGCATTTACATATCTTCATGGTTCTATTTTATGCATGTTTATGGAATGAGTCTAAATCCTTGCACATTTCCCTTTTTGTTTTGATTTAGTTCTTAATCTGTTAAGTGCTTTTTTGTTTGGAATGACTACACTGATCTAGAAGCCATTCTGAGCTATATGATGCTTACATGTCTCATTTCCACTCACTTCCTTTAAGTTTGGATCATAGATGATGTTTTCCCACTCAAATCACATAAAATAAAGACTCAATGCCCACGCGTGCCTTCGGGTGAGCACCTAGCGCCCTCTGGGTGATAGATCGGTGCGCATGGGTTTCCCTTGTTCTTGGTGGGTGTAAAAATGACTACAAATTTTTTGTTTTTGCTTTGATTGATGGATGAAATTGCTTGGGCCCTGCATCAGTTGGGATCTTTCTCCATAGCCTTTGAAGAGGAATTATGGGATGTATGCCATTGGAGATTTGGATAGTTACATGATGAAATGAGTGTATCTCTCTTCCTTTAGAACCACTCTTTTGATCTTTTGATGACTGCCTCATTCAGCTCGTTTATATCCCCTGACTTGTGAATGCTCCAAGAAACTTGTGAAAGGGGCGTGGCTTTCACTTCTTGATATTATGGGTCATACATCTCCATACCATCATATTGAATTATATCCTCATACCAATAAATATTGAATCCTCTCATTTTCTTGATTTTCATTCTCTTGTGATCTCATTCTTTGACTTCGAAATCGTCGGCACAATTCACCTAGTAGTCTTTAACCTGTGGAACATGATGTAAGTTGGGCAGGTGAAAAGTATCTAGATCACTTCGGATATCAAAGTATTCTATAGAAGTGTATGATTATATGTTCATAAGAGAGAAGGAAGGTTCTATGTCGGTAACCTCATGAGCACTTTTGTAGGAGGAAATCCTTAGAGAGATAGGGAAAGCAACTGTCCTCTTCTTTCGGTTTCTCAAATTACTATTGACATGAACAAACTTCCTACATAGCTTGAAAAACACAATCCGGCTCCTAATATAGTGGGCCAAAATTTGTGGAGCAAGTTTAGAAATGAACACTTGGATTTAGGAAAATGTTGAAAATTGTATGAAAAAGGACCCGTACCTTTTGATTAGAGCAGTGACTTGCGAAGACATCCTTGAGTTAGGGTTCCCTTCCAACAGTCTGACAAAAAACATCATAAACGCATCATTAAGTCTTGCAAATTATTGGTTACTTTTTTTCAAGGTTAGGTGTAAATGTTTCTCATATTTCGGAACCTTCTAAGAAAAGTTTTGGGTGAGTTTCCAACCCCTGAATGGTCTTGTGCTTGTAAGGGCGTAGACCAAGTATGAATTCAAAAGATTTTTTTGGAAGCTAACACTTGAAACAATTTGTGGTGTAAGTTGTCACTAATGATTTCCCCTTAATCTATCATTTTTTTTCCTTCTATGATGGTGAGAATGAACAATGTCATCTTGTCATGGAAATCTCTTGTGGTGTTTTCTTCCATTAGTCAGCTTAGGAGGATGATTGCATCTCATAAGCCCTCGTGAAACTCACTTTAGAAGAGGGATTTTGACATACAGGAGGGATTTTTACCTTGCTTAAACCATGAAACAAGAGTGAGCTCTTGGATATATGACTCAGTCTTATAGCACTCACATGATGCAAACTCTTTTGTGATGACGACCATGTTTCTCCAGATTGGAACTTGCATATATTGAGAGATTACATTAGGAGTGAGTACTGTAAGGACCAATTTTTCATTATCTCTTATGGTTTGAGTGTCTGGCTCATAATGATGGGAGCATTCAAACACCAAATGTATTCTTTAAACTAACACGGGATGACCACCCGCAATATATAACCTGCTTGTATATACTTTATCTTCAACAGGCTTCCTGGGTCACCCTAACATCCTATTCTTGAGGTCCTTCAGATCCATATGGGTAACATCACTATCACCCACACTTAAGTACTCTGATGACAGATCCAAAATGAGCTCGATATTGGAAAATTTTAATTTCATACTGATGAAAAGTAAAAATATGAGCCAAAACAGAGATGACAACAACTTTTTGCATTCAAAACTAGAACTTTCTATTTTTAGTTGTTGGGATACAAGAGCCGCAATTTTGGGAAATATTAATTTTTGACTTAAAATCAGTTTTATGAGACCCCTAAAATTCTAGGAGCCATTTCTTAGATGTTTCTTTTCCATTTTGAGACACTTTATTTTTTTATAAAGTTACTTTTTGATTTTTTCTTTTTTGTGCTTTTTTTAATTTTTCGGCCAGAATTTCCTAGTTTGTCATCTCTGTTGTTTTCTGAGTTCACTGCTTTGAAAGGTTTTGTTATTCTAGTAAATTTTCTATTTATAGTAAGTGTAAGAACCATGTACTTATTATTTTTAGAAACTATACTTTCAAACCTTGAACTAAGATGAAATCAAATTCTCTGGAATATGTGTCTTCTGGACTCTGTGCTCAAAATTCTAGCTCTAACCGTCCACCGAAACGATGGGAATTTGAAAAAGCGTCAGCTAGGGTAGAAATTTAGGTTTTTTTGCCATTGAAAATTTGGGGAACATCCAATTTTTCTATTTATTTCTTCTTGTAGGCACCTGTGAGAGAGAGAATGTGAAAATTTTGTTTGATTTCGATTACCAGGTTGGGAGATATGAGTTTTTCATGTTTTTGGCCATGGAGTCAATCTGGCAAAAAAATGGGCATGGTATCTAGATAAAAAAGTAATCTTTTTATTTTTTTTTGTAGTAATGAACATGAAGGAATGGAGGAAAAATATATTGGAGGAGGATGGAAATGGTTTTATAATTTCTTCCGGCAGCACCTTTCTCGCACACACACAAAGGGAAGAAGCACGACAGTTGGAATTTTTACAAATTTTGGTTTTTTACATATTCTTGGGATGGAGTGCAATTTTGTGTCCCAATTGTCCCAAGGGGATGGGAAATATGGGGCATAAAATGTGCCCTCACTTTATCTTGACAAGTGGTGAAGGTTGATTGCTTGGCAAAGGAGAGAGAAAAAAATACACGCAAGGGATGGAAATGGGTGCATTTTTGTGTCCCAACTATCCCAAGGGGACAAGACAGATGGGGTAGAAAAATGCACCCTCACCTGGGAGTGACAAGTGGCAGAAGCTGATTTTATGAGGTGGAGAGGAGAGAAGTCTGAAAATTTTCCTACAGAGCCTTCCTAGGGTCACATGGTGAATCAAGGGATAGCATGGGCATAGGGCACATTTTTATGTCCCAATTGTCCCAAGGTGATGAGACAGGAAAGTGCACCCTCACCTAGGAGTGAAAATTGTCACTTCATGATTGTACAATGGGAAGAGTTGAGAATTGGTGCTCGAAGGAGCTTAAATGGAAACTTTGGGCTTTGTTGGGGTCATATGATGGTCCAAGGGGCTTAAGTGGGCATGGGAACATTTTTATGTCTCGAAAGCTTACCTCGAACAGAGACTTGACGACGAAGTTTTTGGAGCATCCAGAGGTATTTTTTGGAACTTCTTTATATGAATTTTACTCAAATGTTTTTTTATAATAATGGGATGGGTACCATGCTATGATTATTCCTACAACCCCCTTTAAAATATCATTTTTTCTCAGGACCACATGATGTGCTTGCTGAAAATAGTCTGTGGAAATAAGAACCTATATCTCATGAAAAATATGAAACCACCATAATTTAAGGAACTGAATTAAATTTCCAATGGTATCTTGTTTTACCTCCAACTCATCACAGAGCTCTTGGAATCACTTCCCGAAGCTTAGGTGCTATTTGAATTGCAAGATCCTTCACCTTCAAAAACCTAATTTGACCGAACTTGTCCCCAAACCTTAAATTTTTTCTAAATATTCATAAACCACTTGAAAAAAATTATTATCTCATCAATACTATCTCCCGATGAGTTTGGTCCTTCAACTCTACTCTGGGGGTGCACACCTGTCTTAGAAAGGCTAAAAATAACCCTTCTAGGCTCATTGGAGATTATGCCTTGAGAAGCGCTGCATCAGAAGACTTTCATGATCTTGATTTCACATTTCAAACACATGGGAAAGGTTATTACAACACACATGATAACTTAAAGGATAGGGTATGCTTGACATAGAGGGAAAATATATCTGGAGAAGTGCTTAGGAGGGCTTACAAGAAAAAAAATTGACACGAGGATAAAGTTTTCATGTTTTCTCCTTGAATTTTTCCCTTGCAAAAACACATGACAACAATATGTATGTAATGTATCGATCAATTTAGTTACTGTTATGGAGTTATGTTGCAAGATGTTGGGCTTCAAGAGGGATTGTGAAGGCTTAAAGAATGAGGTATATATGTTTGAGCATAAGAGAGCCTTTTGAGGTCAGAATGATACACAAACAGTTATAGACGGTAGGCTAACAAGTAAAATATGGGTATGCACATTGAAAAATTAGTATGTATAAACTGTTCATTAAAGGTATTTGTATGAAGAATAAAGTGTTTTATGTGTATATGTTGAAGAGTCCCAGTTTACATATCATAAAGAAGACAATGGTCTATTTTTTGAAACATATCCTAGTTGAAAAATTTGGTTGACAGAGTAGTGTAAGGTTTATATCATGGCACCATTGGTCAGAGATACCATTTTGATCATTCACGAGTGTTCCTTTTCCTTGCATTTTGGTCTAGATTATTCCCTTGGAACAATATTCTTGGTTGTAAGACTGATCTAACTAAATGAAGAAGCTTTTTATCATTTGTGTGGCTTAAAATAAGAGAGTATGGACTTAGGGGGAGATTGTTGGCTCTTTGAATCAAAATAAAAAGGAATGCAAGTTCTTGTGTTGTTTGAATTGATCATATTCATCTTTATTTTTGCATGAGGTCTATGAAGAAAAAGGTGTAGTTTCCTGTTTTTATTTGAGAAGTTTTATGATAGTTATTTCAAGAACAACTAAGTGAGGTTTACATGGACTCAAGTTGGTATCCAATAGATAGTGATCTAAGGGGGATATAATTAGGTAGATATCTAATATGAAGTACCAATAAGGTTTGATGAGTTATGAAGACATGTTGACAGAGCTAATAAGAAGCAAGTAAAGTTGTTCATTATTCTAACAGTTGGTAGCATTTGGTAGTTGTGCATTGGTCCATTGGTATCAGTCATGTGCTTGTAATTTGATTATGATCTATCATGAAAATGACAAGGTGAGTGATATTGGTATTTTGATATGAAGTATGCATTAAGTAAGGGGGAGCATATTCCTATGACGTTTGTTGAGACTTTATTTCCAGAAGGTGAAAGTAATAGGTATCCTTTGATGAAGATAGGGGGAACATTGCATGTCAAGTTTGTTTCTAATTTTGGTTGATGTTTCTAACCACTAATTACAAGTATGGTGAAGTTATAGGTGTGTTATCAAAGGAGGAGAATCAAGAGTTCTACAAGTATGATCATGATATCCTCGTATTCATCTTATTGAGTGAAAGTGCATTTGTCATTGAGGAGAAGTATTTGCTCAAGGGGATTTTTGTAGCTCTATGTTGTGATGAGCCAAGACAAGTGATATAGAAAGAATCTGATTTCTTAGAGGTGTATTCCAAGTTTTCAACAATTGGTATCCATAAGGTGAGTGTTTTTTCAAATATTTGGTATTAGACAAATTGATGTTAGTATTTCATTGTGTTCATAGATCATTGTAGAAGACCCTTTGTCATCAGTGTCAAAGGGGGAGAATATTCAGAAAGGGGGAGAATGATGCCTAATATTTAGATATGAGAGAATTAGAGTGGTTGTCATTGTGTTTCTAAGAATGGTTGTTGTAGTCACAAAATCATGCACTTTAGACATTATTTATCCCAGTTTCATACTACTATTTAAAAGGTTTTTGAGTGAAGAAAGTATTAATCAACCCCCATCTTTTTGCCATTTTGTTTTATGTTATTTCATCATTACCGACCTTTTACAAGCACATGCACAGTTAGCTTCTGTCATCTCATGTTATTTTTGCCTCAACTGGGGTGCCTGTGGGCGCCCCGTTCCCTTTTTCACTTTCCCACCATCTTTTGGGCTCTTTCTAGTCCGTTTCTCCTTCTCATCTTTTTGGTTGTCGGCCATTTCGGGGTTAATTACAAAATTCGATCAACATGACCCTATAAATATAAAGTTATGAAACCGTAACAAGGGACCTAACATTATTCACTATTATCCTCCGTCTAGAGTTGCATCCATCTATTGCATTGGAGATCACTTGTATCCACATAGCTCCATCATCAAGACACAAAACTAAGACATCCACATCACATTTCATAGAGGGAGGAATTCTATTCTATTACATTTTCTACACATATTTATTGTTCGCTACTTCACAAAGTGTGATTGAACACAAGAGAAACCTAGGGAAGTGTTCATACACACTTGCACATGTAGAACTACATCGGGTCTGAGATGTAGTGCAACACTCAATTAGTAAGTCCACTATTATTGCAGTTGATGTTAGTCTGATCCCTTCATATGCATTTTTTATTTTTTAGGGTTTGATGCTTGTTTTGGGGTCTTGTAGGTATTTCTTTCATCTTGGATTATTGGTGAAACCTGGTGCAAGAAAATGAATCTGATGCAACTGAACAACGAGGGTTTCAGACCATCTGCCAAACTAGTGAAGATCAGTTCCAGAGATTTTACGAAAGACTAGGGCACCTAGTTTGCAAAAGTAGAGTGCACATGTGGGCACCCTAGTACTTATCGAGGTGCTCCAGTCCAACTAAATACTATAGATCCATCCTTTTCAGAGATTCTGCACAGTCATTCCCACTTCTAGATTTTCCTGTCACCTGTGCGAACATAGTCCTCATAAGCATCTGTTATTCAGATAAGTTCTTTCCTCTTCTCTCTTGCACATTAGGGTTTTACTTTAATTATATTAGTTTCTTAATTCATTTATATGGTTCTTTACTATGTTTTTATGTCTTCCTAGATAAGAATAACTAGCTTACATCATTTCCATTTTTAGTTAATCATTTTGGTCAACCCAACTTGCGAATTTGTCTTCCTTCTTTCATTTTATGCCCGTTACCCATAGCGGTCGTTTTGGGTCCCTTCAATATTATGATATCCCTTCATTTACCCATCAACTTCCTAGGTCAATGGCTGATACTACTACATCTATGGCTGAAAAACCTTTAGATAATTCCAATCGTGTTCCTCTTCATGAAATCAAAGCATCTGATAGTGATAAATCCTACGATGAAGACACCAATGTTGACAAAAAAACAAATTAATACTATTATTGAATTATGTAAAGCTTTGTTTGAAAACCCTACTCATCCTCTTTATGTTTGCATGCTTTAATTTCTTCTCAACAAGCCCACAATGCTTCCACTTCAATCGTGTCTTCTTCGATTCCCATGCTCTCAATTCCACCCGTTTATGTTCTTTCATCCTATTGTTATAGCTACCACTCCCATTACCCACCCTGACACTCCTAATATGCAAGCTTGGATCTTCCTCGAACGCTCTTGATTTCTCATCTTTATATCAGGATTTGCAAAATCAAATTTTCCAGCTCCAATTTTGTTACTTCTAGAGGATCACCATTTCTATATTCTAATTCATTGCTACATACCCCTTTCGCGCCGGCTATCTCTACTTATGTATTTCCACCTAACTTAATCTCTCTCAAAATACCTATTTTTAAAGGCCATGGTGACCCACAAGAGCATCTTCGAGCTTTCCCCGTAGAATGTCTTGACTATGTGGATGATCACACCATACTCGCCAAGCTTTTTCCTCATAGTTTATAAGACTATGTGATGCATTGGTTTTATGACATACCTGTCTATTCGGTAGTTTCTTTCACGCATCTGGATGACACCTTTCTCACCCATTTCTCTATCGAACATTGGCTCTAATATTTCTTATGCTCAACTAGCAAAACTCAAGCATGGGTCTAACGAACACTTATTTGATTATGTCTTGCTGATACAAACACAATTTATCTAAGATAACTAACATACTTGAGGATTTTGAGATTCAAGATTTATTTATTTAAAGTATATCACCACGGCTTCAAGAGATCATTCTCTTTGAGACCTCTTCCTTGTTCTATCAAATTTTTCACGCTCTCAAGATTTGTGAGACTAAACTCTTGGTAATAGGCAAACTTAAATATCAAGAGAAAACATGATCATCCACACGTTTTTAGAGCAAGCCCACCTTTAAGCCTTCTAAAAATAAAACCATGGAGGTAAAAACCATTGTAAACAAAGTATCTACTCCCAAGGTAGCTTCGACCACAACCATACATGTGTACTTTTACTAAGTTTAATACACTTCACTGAGTGTTTTTCTACCGCAACTCATCGATAGTAATATTATTACCTTACTCGTTGCCTCTACAACTTGATAAATCTCGACCAAAAGGGTGTAACTTCGATGAAATGTTTTATTATGACTATCATCAATGCATAGGAAATTCCACTGATCATTGTTTCCAGTTACGACATCTCATTCATGATCTACTTGACAATGGTCAAAATTGAGCTCCCGAGAATCTAAAAAATCTACACATATTAATGAAAACCATAACCTTAAGACTTTTAATAACCCTTTGCAAAAACATAATACAAAAATGACCGATTCCTCTACTAATTATCTCTATCATGCAGTATCTTGTCCCCCATCAGGGTATCTCAACTTCTTGGTTGTAAACATTGACACTTCTCCACCAATAATTTATTTTTCTGAGATCGATTATCATGTGAAGTTTATATCCAATCATTTAAATATCAAGGCATCTTTTGGATCGAATGTTATCCAAAATTCACCCCTCAAGGTAATTTTGATAACATGCATCAGATTCTTCAGTCCCGAGCAAGTAGAATTGGTTCAAGGCCCGAAATCATGTTTTTGGGCCCCCCTCGGCTTCCCTCTAACTTCTCCCATCTAAGGAAAAAATCCCAACAAGTTAGAAAAATGGAAAAAATGCAAAAGATAAGGTCATGCAGGATTGTTATAAAGCATTGCAGGTCTAAAGGAGTGCGGATCGTACCAGTGCGGGTTGTACCGAGGTTCGTCGTACCAGGTTTGGAGACCGAAATAGAGAAGAAAATCAGTTAAGTCAGACATTCATGTGTCCCAGGCGGTCCGCGAGTTCAATTGGGACATGTCGGGATGCGAAAAGGTGAAACGGCCGCAGGTAATAAGGGAAATCGGTCAAGTTGGAATTTTTGTTTCACGCAATGGTCTGTGGAATAGCCGGGACAAAAGTACGTGCAGGGCATGCCTAATCGACCGATTTGCCGCAAGACGGTCTATTGCAGAGCAGTTGCAGAGATTTTCGTCTGAGGACAGCCGGGACAAAAGTACGCGCGGGACGGGCGGGACGCGCAAAGGCGAAAAAGCCGCAAAAGGGGACAAGGAAGCCCGAATCAGCCGAAATGTGGGAGAATGTCGTCTAGGGACAGCCAGGACACGCGGACCCAATTTTGCCGAAATATCTGCAATGAAGAGAGAAAATTCAACGTTTGACCTCGTGAACTTCAAACGGCCATAACTTTTGACTCCGAGCTCTGATTTTCACAAAATTGGACTTTCTGGAACGAGCACGACGTCCTCTACGCCATCAAATTGGACTTTCTGGATTTCTTATTTTTAATGAGGGTATATATATTTAAATAAAAGAAACATATTTGGCTCCAGTTAGTTAATGCTCATTCCCATCAAATGATAGAAAACGTCTGCCAGACCCAAAATAGCTGCCCACACTCAGAAGGCCATAACTTTTACATTTCTCAACTAAATCACACAAAATTGGTACCGTTGGAATCATGGCTCCAAGCCCAACGCACACAATTGAATAAATTATATGATTTGATTAAAAATAGATTGGGGATATTTTCATGAAAACGTGGCCGGGTTTATAACAGTGTTTTATTTGGTAGTTGGGAGTGCAATTCAATGAGGCATGGTCTGATCATTCTTTCTCTGCTGCAAGTCACCTGGGACAGTATGGGGAGCCTTTTTGCAAGTAACACAACAATCATTTCACTCCATTTAATGCCTCTTACAAGTGGTTGAAGGATAGATTTCGGGATTTCCATTTTCCCTTTCTCTCTCTCTTCTCATTTTTCTTATAAATTGGAGTGTTGGGCTCATTGTAAAGGGAGAGAGGTAGTTTTGTTGATAGCAAAGCTCTGTCAAAATCACTTTGTGAAGTCCAATGTGCTGCAATCCCTTGTAGTGGACTCCTTGCATGGTGGTCCAGGCCCTTATCTTATAATAGATTGAACTGTGCATATCAATGAAGCAATAAAATACAAGTTTGTGGATGTATCTTCCCCTGCTGTGTTTATCTTGCATTCTTATTGCCCCTCTAATCTTGATTACAAGATATATTATGTCTACTTTATGTCTCATGTAGGGAATCTATCATCATTGTGTATGTTTGAAATGTTGTTGTGAATGCATTTTTGCTAGATCGTGGAGAACTGTCATCACCACTTCTAGTGTGCACTTTGCTTCTGTATCTCACACATTGAAAGAATACTCTCACACACCCTCATTTTTTGGTGTATCACCGCTTTAGTGTAGGCTTTCATTTTTCTTTTCATTCTCTCTCCCTGGTACCTTAGAAGGTTAGATTATAATAGTTAGTTTTTCCTTGTATTAGAGTAGATTGTGGCAGGTAGTTCAGGAGCAAGAACTAACTTTCTCTGGAGGTCTATCTCAAGTAGCAAGTCCCACAACTTGGAGATAGTACCTATGTTATCCAATCACACCGTGAGCTCATGTATATGCACTTGTGTAAACATAAGGGTATTGTGATTCAGTGATAACATTGACCTCCATCAATAATACTAAGGTTGACCCATCATGGCCCGTTAGTGCATGCTCTATTTCACTTCTTAGGACTATCAGTTATCCTCCATCTCAAATTGTATATCCTTTCAACAAACAATTTGGTGTTGTCAAAATACATGTTATAGTTAGTCATCTTACATTAGTTGTTCCTTTCCTCGTTGGAAACACAATTGATGGATGTGACATACTACTTGGCCTTAATTGGATTTGTCACTCTTGCTCTATCATTTCTATGAATCACTGGCACCTAAAGTTTATCCATCATAAACAATTCATTTCTCTTGATGGTGTACCTCCATCTAATCCATTGTCGTAATCTCCTTGTATGGTCTCTTATGTGTCATCTACTTCTTATAACACATCTCATTCTATATTTCTCAAAGTATAGTCTACTCCTAGTTCACCTACTCGAGTACCGTCTACACAACCGCATCGTTCCGCTAGTCTTACATAATGACATAGGCCCATTCATAGGACAGTCACTACAACTTGCAATCAATTACTACCTCATAATTTTATTCTACATAGATATTCATCACCTTCGCACATAACATCGCATAGATCTCCATCAATGACACATTTTAATACGCCACGAACTCCATCATATCCTCATCTTCACACGCATATAGACTTCATTCACCAACACATCATTTGTCTACCATACCACCACTTTTAGACCATGGTCCTACACTTTCATCCTCATAGACATCATGTGGAGGACCTTCGTCCTTCACTATCATTGGTTAGTTTACTCATTTCTATATACTTGGGAGGAATATCACCTAATAAACCTCCACCCCATTTCATCATAGCATCTATCATCCTTGCATTTTCATATATATTTTTCATCACACATTTTATCATCGTCATTAGCTGATAACGAACTCTTGTGCTTCAGTTCACACTTGACTATTGAGGGATTACTACACATGAATCCCACACACTGCACTCTAAGAATTACATTTGCATCTAGTCACACATGATGTGTCATACACCATACACCATACATTGTCCATGTTCACCTACAACATTGTGCCTTTTCCACATTCATCCATCATACATTATACTAGTCTTCATCTTACACATTTTACATCATACACTATTAGGCTATTTACACATATTCCCTCACATCCTATACATATTCATATACCATACATCATACACTACGCATATTCATGTCATACATTTTCTACATACTATACTAGTGTTCATTACATACAAGTCCAACATCATCCTTTCCTATGTATTAAATTATTAGTCTACCTACACATGTTACATTACATACTATGCATTAAATTTTATAAATTCTACACATCTAGCATCGCATTCTACACACTACATTTTTACATATTCTATATATCACATGGTGGTTTCATCATTACATATACTGATATTTTATCTTCTACCCGCTGCACTCACTACCATATGACACACTTTAGTTCCTCGGTCCATACTCGATTGCTGAGGGTTTAAAAATCAAATGGACCTTACACTCATCACAAATTTTCTATTAGACCTTTCATCATGTGAAATTTTTAGCCTAGTGACATAAAATTTAGGATAAATCATCACCTATTCTATCATTTTGTAGTGGTATACACCTTGGGTTACATCACCACTCCCTCTTTTCATCTTGTAGTGATATAAACTTAGGGCTCATCATGCATCCATTCATCTTATAGTGATATATGCTTAGGATAAATAATAACTTATACATTCATCTAGTCGTGATATAAGCTTCAGCTATAGGGTTCACACACACATCTTTGTTAGGTCTCATCTCATCACTACACCTACACATTCATCACAGCACATTAGACACAACACACATTTTGACCATTTCCCGATGATGCACTCTCGTTTACGTTTCATTCTTAACTATTGAGGGGGAAAACAAAATGAACCTCATTGCATACACTTCCATTCATTCGAGGGGCATGTGGATCCTATCATTCCATCTTGCATTCCATTCCATCCATCCACAACATATTGCATTGTCTTTGGGGCATTTACTCTTGTTTACGAGTGTTTTAAATGATCACTTTACTACACATGTTAGATTGATTTCTTATATGTCATTATCTATATCATCCACAAAATGCGTGTTCATGTATTTTTTTTGTTGTGATCGCAAATAAATATCTTTTACATGTAGCATGGATGCTCTCCTTCTACACTTCCTACACTAGCTGTTGAGGGCATCGACATTTGTTTCTTCCAGGTGCTATTGTTTCATTTTGTACTTAGCACATTAAATTACTTGGTTATTCATGCTTTGACATATTGGTTATTTCTCTAACATGCTAACGGGTGTTTCATCTGCAACACTTGTTTTGCAGGATTACATGTTTCCATGACTACTTCTTTTACTTGTTTGTCATTGTTTGCTTCTTGTATGTGGGCCTTTCCCTATGTTTGGTGTGCACACTTGTTTGTTGTTTTAAAAAATTATGGCCTTGTGTTTCTTACGACACTGTGAGTGATGTCCCATGTTTGCAACCCTATTTATGCGGCTTCCTTGTATTTTTGTGTGTTTACAATACCTTGCTTGGTAGCTTTTACATTGTTTGTGTAGATTACAAAGTCTCTTTTTACATGCAAGCTTGATCGTACTAACACTTTTTTTTTGGATATTCATCCTTGTTTGTGTGCACCTTGGTTTCTACCAAGTGCATTCCCTTGCCCTTGCATGGCAAAGTTACAGAGTTCATGTGATTGGTACTCTTTTGTGGCTGTATTCTCCTATCAACAACATCGCATGGGCCCTCAAAGAGGGGGCATCATTTGGGGTTTTTATAGTCTACACAACGTGTTTACACTAGTTCAGTTCAATACACTTTATGCCCTTGGCATTGTGGGTTTACATATAACGAATGAGTTCAGACCAATGTACAAACTCCATACACAACGGATTTTATAGGACACAAAGTCCTTAGCATTCTAGTGAAGCAGTTACAATTGGAGGTTATAGTGGGTGTGTCTCCCTACACTACTTCGACCAGTGGTGTTGGATCACCAAAACAACCAGGACAGTGTAAAGATATCTTCACACATAATTCAAGGAATCAGTTAAAGGTTGGAGGACACAAAGAATTGCCTCCATATACTTCTTTGGCCTATGATATCGAATCACCCAAAAAACCTAGTTGTATAGGATATCCTTCTTCATATTTCTCTTGACATGGATTAGGTGGAAATGTTTCATTTACACTTTTTATTTTACACACTTTACATTTACATGCATACACATGCATCTTTTACATAGCATTTTTACACTTACATACATATATATTTGACTACTTGATCATTTTCTCCTTGTAGGTCCATCCGTATGAGAAACAAGCAATAAAATTGGGGGCACCAACAAAAAATACAAAAATGACGACATACCTTGCATACTAACCATGCAGGTTTACACAACAACATCTACACATGCATTTCCACCCTAGGTTCTCTCTCATCACATTTTTTTGCATTTTTTATCTTTAGTTTCCACGCTCCATCATCTTTTTGTCATTCCATGCTTTTTCTAGTCCTTTTACATGCCGTCTTGATCGAGCTACATGTTTTTTAGGTACACATATTTATTTAATTTATGTTTTGGAGATTTCCGCTCACCAACATAAAGTGGGGGAAAATGTAATCACAAAATCATGCACTTTAGACATTATTTATGTCAGTTTCATACTACTATGTAGAATGTTATTGAGTGAAGAAATTATTAATTAACGCCCATCTTTTGGCCATCTTGTTTTATGTTATTTCACCATTACCAAAATTTTACATCCACATGCCCAAGTCAGATTCTATCATCTCATGTTATTATAGCCTCGACTAGGTGCCCAGTGGGTGCCTTGGTCCCACCAGGGGTGTCCCGATCCATTTTTCACTTTCCCGCCATATTTTGGGATCTTTCTAGTCATTTCTTCTTCTTGTATTTTTGGTGGTCAACTGATTTAGGGTTAATAACAAAATTAGATCAAGAGAACCCTATAAATATACAATTATGAGACCATAATGAGGGACCTAGCACTATTCACTACTATCCTCCATCTAGAGTTACATCCATCTATTGCATTGTAGATCACTTGCATCCACATAGCTTCTTCATCAAGGCACAAGGATAAGACATCTACATCACACTTCATAGGGGGAGGGATTATATTCTATTTCATGCACACATTCTATTAGATTTTCTTCACATAGTTATTGCTCACTACTTCACAAAGTGTAATTGGCATAAGAGTAACCTAGGGAATTTTCACACACACTTATACATAAAACTACATTGGGTATGAGATGTAGTGCAACACTCAGTTAGTAAGTCCACCATTGTGGCAGCTAAGGTTAGTCCGACCCATTCATATGCATTTTTCTTTTTTAGGGTTTGATGCTTGTTTTGGGGTCTTGCAGGTATTTCTTTCATCTTGGATTTTTTTCAACACTTGGTGCAGGAAAATGAATCTAATGCAACTGAAAGTGAGGGTTTCAGATCATTTTTCATACTAGTGAAGATCAATTTCATAGCTTGTGCGCAGATCAGGGTGCCCAGTTTACAGACTAGAATGCCCATGGGCACCCTAGTCCTTCTCCAGGTGCTCCAGTCCAACTAGATACTCTAGATCCATACTTTTTAGAGATTTTGCTTAGTTGTTCCTACTTCTAGATTTTCCTGTCACCTCTGCAATATAGTCCTGTGCATGTCTGTTATTCAAATGAGTACTTTCCTCTTCTCTCTTGCACATTATGGTTTTAATTTTATTATATTAGTTGCTTAATTCATTTATATGCTTCTTTATTGTGTTTTAATGTCCTCATAGATTAGATTAAATTGCTTACATCATTTCCATTTTTAGTTAATTAGTTGCCATCAATGACAAAGGGGGAGATTTTTGAAAGTATTGTCATTGATGTCAAAGGTCATGGAGTGCTTGTTGTGTGTTGTTAGTGATTTCATCTTGAGGTGAGAGAGAGAATTTGAAGACACCGTGAATGTTTTAATAATCAGCTTGCAGAGGTTAGGTCATTGTTGAAGAGAGTCATGAGGCTAAAGTCAGTTTCCAAGGGTGAGTATGAAAATGTAATCATGGAAAAAGGTATGACATGTTAATTAAGGTATCTTCTATCTTCCCATCCCCATCTAGTTCAGATCTAATATGTTTTTACAAGATATAACATTTTTGGTCTTATCAAGTTCACAGAATGGAAAACGTATCCAAAAAAAATCCAAAGCGTAGCCCGTGTACAACCCAAGTGCAGCCATTGTGCAACACACATGCAACGAATTAATATGGAAGGTCAAATGACACTATTCAATGATGGATCATTGAAGGGACGACTCATAAGAAGTGAAGAGTCACTTAATCAGTTATAAAGGTAGATGAATACGGAAAGATACATATGGAATAAGAAGAGATAAGAGCAAGTGATGCATATACATACATACATACATACATACATACATACATACATACATACATACATACATACATACATATATATATATATATATCTATGTATGTATGTATGTATGTATGTATGTATGTATGTATGTATGTATGTATGTAAGGGAAGTTTTAGGCATTGTAGAAGAATGAGAGCATGAGAAAGATATAGAAATTGAAGAGATGTGTATGAGGCCCAAAATACCATGAATAATGTATCTACATTAAATATATGAAGATAATCAGCTTGGAGAAGACAATTTTTCCATGCTCAATAGAAGGTAAAGAAACATGATAAGTGATAATTTTAAAGAGTCTTCAAGAGTAGATGAGAAGGTGTATGGATGCCAGTTGATGTTTGAGGATCAGAGTATGTGCAAGAGGATTGAGAGGATTATGATGTGACTCATACATTAGAGATAGAGAGTAGACAAATATGAAGAAGAAAAGAAGATAGAGAAGTAGCATACCATGGAAGTTTGAGGAGAGAAGAAGAGATAATAGAGCGTCATCATCAGTTGATCAACAACAAAGTAAAGGTGAAAAAAATTCCAGGCGGATGAGTTAGTGTTCAGTCTTCCTTGTAATTGGGTGCTTTCTAAAACCCTAGGGAGTTGGTTCTTCCTCATGGAGTTGGTGCTCCTTGTGGAGTTGGTTCTTCACTAAATCAGAGGGTTATAGCCTCCTCGAAAGTTGGTGATTGCTAAAGTCTAGTTAGTGCTATATAAATTAGGGGTTGGTGCTCCTCGTGGAGTTTGTGCTTCACCAAATATTCAATTTTTATACATATAAGAAAAGATCAGTGGGTTTTCTTCCCCTTGAGGGTTTCCCACATAAATAAAGATGTTCATGTGTTCTCTTATGTTTCTTACTTATGTGGATGGTTGTTACATTGTTTGATGATTTGCTTACCTAAGTTAACATTGATCATATGATGATGGTTTGATGAATGGATAAAGATAATTGAAGTAAAAGTTTGTAAAGAAATTGATTCACTCCTTAATGATTGTCCTTCCACACATATATGTTAAGAGTCCAATATTGGTATTGGGTTGGGTCCAAATATTTAATATGACTTATTATTCATTGAATGGATATCCAACGTATTATTCAATGGACCTATTTATTGGTGTGCAAGGTTTTTTCCCAGATATAAAATTGGCTACCTGATGTATGGGGGCAATGACTACATGATGTGTGAGTGCAGCTGGAAAATCCTATACACCTAATGATATTTATGTACCCAATTTCTAAGTTAAATATCACATAAAATAAATTCATGTGAATATTCCCAAGCATTTCCTTACTAAGAGTTGTTAATCTTGGATACCCATGGAAATTATCCATCTCATGTTTTACCCATTGCCTACACAATATTAAAGCGATTGTATTTTTTTCATATAATGTTGTTCTCAATTTTTTGATTTCCTACAATATTGGTTAATTTGAATTTTACATTAGAAAAAGACATTTTGATTCTTTTTGTTTAAGTTAAAATAGCTTGTTTTAGCATATTTAGATGCAATATACCAATTTTTTTTTATGAAATGTAGAACTAAATGAAAAATCGAGCAACGGGATCTAGTACAGGAAGAGGAAGCACATAAAAATAACTCAAAGAAGAAAAATAAATAAGAACTCAATAATTCGAAACAGAGAAAATAGATTAATTTATAATATTCTCACCATCCAGGAGAAACAATTAAATATGAATAATAGGTAGTTTGACATTCCTAAATAATAGGAATGTCAAGCTAAAATAAGAGATAACTAATTCCATACAAGGAGTGAAGAGAATCTCAATAAGCTCCAGAAGTTAGAACAATCTCTCCTAATTAAAACAAAAATATAACAATTTTCTCTAATGAGATTATTCGGTGTAATTAATATATTTACACCAACACCCTCCCATAAGCGAATGCTAGGGAGAAAAAAAAAAAGAAAGGGTCCCGGATACTAGGCATAATAAGGTACCCTGATACAATACTAGAAAAGAAGGAAGGAAGGACTATACAAGATCCCCCCCAAGGACAACTTCCTTCACCCCAAGTTTGTCTCGCAATTCCAGATAGCGAGGCAAAGCCAAGGGCTTAGTGAAGATATCTACGAGCTGATCAACCATAGGAAAAAAACTCTATCTGAACAACCCCATCCTGAATCAGATGTTGAATGAAGTACATGTGGATCTCTATATGGTTCATGCGATGATGCTCAACATGATTACGTGCAATATGATTAGAAATTTGGTTATCAGAACAAATAATGGAAGGAGACTCCTATGAAAAACCAAACTCACCAAGAATCTGATGAAGCTAAAGAAACTCCTAACCTGTTGTCACAGTACCTTGATACTCAGCCTCAGTGGATGATAATGCAATAGTATTATGATTTTTACAAGACCAAGAAACTAGACCAGAACCAAGATGAAAAAGAAGTCGGATGTGGATTTGCAAATATTGCGACATGCACCCCAATTAGAATCTGTAAAGCCCTCAATACCGAGAATAGTATGAGGTGTGTAATGAATACCAAAACTCAAAGTCCCCCTGAATATATCTTAAGATCCACTTGGCTGCTTCCCAGTGACTCTCATGAGGCTCATGTGAAAAACGAGAGACAAAATTAACAACAAAGGTGATATCTGGACGAGTATGAGTGAGATACAAAAGGCTCCCAACCAAATGTCTATACAAATTGGCATCTACTAAGTTAGACTTACATGCAATAGTCAATTCAATACCTGAATGGTAAGGTGTGGGAGATGGCTTGCAGTCAGTCATATGAAATCTCTGAAGCAAATATGTAGCATACTTCTTCTTAAAAATAGAGATTCCCTCAACAGACTAGTGAACTTGTAGGCCAAGAAAGTAGTGCAACAATCCCATATCTGTCATATCAAATTATGCTTTCAATTTTCATTTAATGTCCTGTGTTAGAGAATTTGAACTACTAGTAATGAGGAGATCATCAACATACAATACCAATAGTAGAAATTCATCATCAGTCTTAAGGACATAAACTGTATGATCGGTCTTACAACGATGAAAGCCAATAGACAATAAGAGAAGTATCCATCCTCTCATACCAAGCCCGAGGGGCTTGTTTGAGACATAGATGTGAACGCTGAAGTCTACAAACTAGTGAAGATTCATTCACAAACCCATGAGGTTGCTACATATAAATCTCCTCATGGAGATCACCATGTAAAAAATCACTCTTCGTGTCCATCTGATGTACTGACCATTAATGAGAAGCAACAAGAGAGATAACAAGGTGGACATAATCCATATTTTCTACAGGAGAAAATTTTTCAGATTAATCTACTCTTTCAACTTGAGAATACCCCTTGGCGACAAGGCGTGCCTTGTATTTTTCTATCAATCCATTAGTTGCATATTTTGTCTTATAGACCCATTTACATCTTACAAGTTTTTCTTCCCTTAGGAAGAGGAACCAACTCCCAAGTATTATTCTTCATAAGAAAAGAATATTGATCCTGCATTGCTGAATCCCATTCTGGTTGTCTAGATGCCTGTGAAAAAAGAACAAGATCATTAGAAATAGCTTGGCTCATAAGAGCCATAACAGAATAGGGACGATGATCGAAAACATGAGAAGGTCTCAGCTCTAGTGCATCTTAGATCTCATGAATCACCTGCCAGATCACATGTTGTAGCCAATGTAGATCTCAATCATTTCTGAGCAGGAGTAGGAGTAGGAGCAATATCAGGCGGCCCATCAAAAACATCATCAGTGGTAGGAGAAGGAGATAATAATGGAGAAGGAATAAATGTATGATCCAAAGGAGCCTCGGTCTCATCGACTCGAACATCCCACCGAAATACAACATATTTGGTTGTGGGATCGAAAAGGCGATATGCCTTCACATGCTCATAATGGCAAAAAAAAATAAGTTATTTTATTTTCTTCTCCATGGTTTTTCCGAGTCTCATCAGGGACAAAGGCCCAAGCCTTTGCATCCAAAAACCCAGAATTTTGATACGTTTAGGTTTTTCACCCGATCATGCCTCCTTAGGAGTAACCCCTTGCACTGATTTATGTGGCATTCTATTTTGAATGTGGTTTACACAGTTGACTACTTCTACCCACAACTGATGGTACCATGTTCTTGGATTGGACCATGTAATTTTCCATTTCCTTTAGTGTTCTATTTTTCCGTTCAGAAAATCCATTTTGCTGAGGGGTGTAAGGAACATTATAACTGGTGCACAATTCCATAATTAGCACAAAAAGTAGTAAATTAATTACTTTCATATTCCACCCCAATGTTCGTGCGGAGTATTTTAATACAATGTCCAGATTGTTTTTTTTACAATAGCTTAAATTTTTTTGAAATGCTCTAGGACATCACGTTTAAATTTGAGAAAGTACACCCCAAGTTTTCCTTGTAAAATCATCTATGAATGTGAGTACATACTTAGCACCAAAAAATGATCTATGAGGAAAATAAGTAAGATCACTATGTACCAATTAAAGAAGATCCTTAGCTCTTTTTACTTGTCCTTTTGGAAAAGGATCCAAGTGTTGCTTACCCAACATACAACTGGGGTAGACACCATCATGTGATTTTACCTTCGAAAGTCCTGTGACCATATTCTACGAAGATAGCTACTCCAGATATTTGTAATTGAGGTGACCAAACCTCTCGTGACATAATTTTTTTCAAATAATTAGTATGAGAAATTAGTGAAGATCCTGCAAAGTTATCAAAAATATCAAATACATACAAACGTGAACATGGATCCATAGATCATGTATCTACAATATCATCATGATCATGAAGTTCCATGATTACAACCCTATCTGGTGAGAATTCAATAGTTCTACCGTCACCAGAATTACAAATTTGATATATGGAAAGAATTTTTTTAGACATATGGGGAACATAAAGAACATCATTTAGATGCCCGTTTGGCATATTTACAGTACCAGAACCCAATACATCTACAGAAGCAAAATTGCCACACTGAAAATCTGTGAAGTGCTGTAAGCAAAAACATAAGTCAACAAATCTCTGCAATGTTTTAATATGATGAGAATCCTCTGGGGTCAAGAATCCACCGGTCTTGTAAAGGAGAAGAAGCTCTAGCAGAAAGAGCCTTACCCTTGCCAACATTTGAAGCAGATGAAGGTGATGGAACTGTGATCTTGTGTTGTTTTAAATCCTTTTTTAATGCTTCCAATTTTAAAAAACATCTAGATTCGGGATGATTTTTCCCCCCACAAAAGGCACAAGGTTCAAACACACCCCCTTTGAAATGGTTTTCTTTAATTTTTCATTATGTTGTGGTTTATCAATAGAAGGAAATGAAGGGTTAGAAACCACATTGTGAGAAGACACATAATTATCATAACTTCTCTTGGGTTTGTTTTTTCAATTTTTCTTAGGCGAATTGGCCATAAGAGCATGATTCGAGGTAGGCATAGCATCTAGAGAGATTAATTTTGCTTGTTCTCATGAGATACGTTCACAAAACTATTCAAATGAAGGGCATTTAAAACTAAGTGTCTAGTGCATCCATAGTAGAAAAGAAGGTTGACGTAAATATAGGAAAGGGACCTTTTAATTAGTTAAGATCATATAGATGCATTCGTCATCCTTTTTAGTTTTTACCACCAACTTTCAATTGACTACAAATCTCTTTAAATTTTGACAGAAATTATTCTATGGAAGGGAAATTTGGAGGTGACAAAAATTTTAGCTCGTGATCTAGTTGAATTAATATTGAACTCATTTATCTTGCCAAACAATGTTTCAAATTTTTCCCATACCTCTTTTAGAGTTGTTTCTGAGGAAATGTGGAACTGGAGATTATCCTCTACATTCAAAGCAATCAATCAGAGAGCTTCATCTTGTTTGCATGCATACAAATATTTATCATTCTCTGTGGTGAATGCAGTAACTATATCATCAAACACTCGCCATAAGTCATGAGACTGCAAGAGTTACTACATTTTCAGTTTCCATGTATGATAGTTGGTCAAGTTCAGCTGCTCAAATAGTCGTAGATCTCCAGCGTGGGAAGAAGACGAAGAGAGATAGAAAAGCTCTCGACATGGTTTTAAATATAGAACCACCCAGTAATAATGAGATACTAGAATAAGGTTGGAGGAAAATGTAATAAGGATGACATGGCACAAAGCTCAACAGGAGCACGAACTAGCAGCTAAGGTCAAAGCAAGAGCACGAAAATCACAGGCAACTAGTAGCACATGCATCGAAACCAAAAGCAACTAGAATGCACAAGACACGAACAGAGGAATGGGGAGCACAAGATGAGCTTACAGAGGTCAAGCACAAAGGAACTAAACCACGATGCGAGCCAGGGAAGCCATGATCGAGAAGAGTTGAGGTAGAAATTGTTGACACATAGTGCACTGGTATAGGTGTTGCACTTATCTGGTCAATCGATTTAGAATAATAATATCACCTCAAGGTAGGATCTGATACATGTCCAATGAAGAAGATATCCTCCTTGGCATCAATGAATTGCATGTAAATTTAGAAACTCCAGTGCAAACCACAGAGATATTGAGTCAACAGAGAAAAAATGCAAGAAACTGGGCACAAGTTTATAATGCTTTTGAAATATGGGGGAAGTAAATGTTAAGCTGAAATGCCTGATAAATACGTGGCCAAATGGAGGACTGTAGTAAAAATTTCTAATGACACATATTGAAATTTGAATGACATTTGATCTACATACAGACTGTCCAAAAAGATCTCTCTTTCATAGGTTGAACGCATTCACATTAATGCATATATCAACCAAACATTTGTATTTCTCCTTAAACTATGCGATTAGACCAACGAAGCAACATTCTAAGCTGATTTCATGCTAAGAATGCGTTGAAAACCTCACTCGGGTGGATCTACAATGTGCCAAACTGGGAAGTGCATATAATGATCTACAGGAACGAAGTTGTGACCTATTAAAATACTTTGATTCCTAGAGCCAAGATTATAGATTGGAAATCATACATTATAGTTGGAGATGCACTGATTGCTTCCACTCTTAGCTTGACCCTAGATTCACGTAGCAGTAAAGAAATAATCTTATGAGTGGATAGTGGCTGGCTCAACTCTCTTGCAACAGCAAATGCTATGATACCATGAAAAATCGAGCAACGAGATCAAGTACAAGAAGAGCAAGCACAGATAAATAACTTAGAGAAGAAAAATAAATAAGAACTAAATAATTAAAAACAGAAAAAATAGATTAATCTATGATATTCTCACCATCTGAGAGAAACAATTAAATAGAAATAATAGGTAGTTTGACATTCGTAAATAATAGGAATGTCAAGCTAAAATAGGAGATAACCAATTCCATACAAGGAGTGGAGAGAATCTCAACAAGCTCTGGAAGTTAGAACAATCTCTCCTAATTAAAATAGAATATAAATTTTTTCTCTAATGAGCTTATTCGGTGTAGTTAATATATTTACACCAACACTAAAAAGATGGGATTTGAGTCTGATTCTATTTATAGAAGATTGTAATTGGAAACCATGAGCATATAAATAGAGGGGAATAACATATTTTTGATGTCGAACTTGAAGTGTTGAAGTTGTCAAAGCAAACATAGATGGCTTGGAATTTTATGTGTTTTGTTCTTCATGTGAAATTTTATTGGAATTTTGGATGTCTTTCTCTGATTTCCTTAATTTTATGTAATTATAGGGCCTCTTACCAAGGTCCATAACCTAAAGGAGTCTAAGGTATTTCTCATTATAGATTATGTTGAAAATATTTGTGGGACCTTTGCGAGTAGGAGGGAGGAAACTGAACATATTTTACAATCTTGACGTGTCTATGTTCATAAAATATTAATTATTTCTTATAATAAGCATCTTGTAGTGTGTATGAAATGTTTTTTATATGTATTGTACATTGAAGAATTTTTCAAAAGGATTTTATGCAGGTTTAAGAAATACCTCTACCAAACAATCATGTGGTTGTTATCCTAATAGAGCATATGTGAGCCACATTTTAATCCAAATACACCCATAAAAGGATAAAATTGAGTGTAAGTTGATCCCTCATGTCCACTCATTCATGTACTATTGTTAGCCAATTACCTAACTTGTATAGTGCAGATATAGTTAGGATATCATAGCAATAGTTGTATTCATGTGTGGGAGTGTTTCTTTCCATGTTTTTCTACATGTCATATGAAAAATATAAAGTTTATGTCACTTTTTGATTGGAAACTCTTGATGGAAATAAAAATGACAAATTTTTTTTAACAAAAATCTTTTTTTTTTTGTTTGGATTCAATGTTGATTATCTTGAAAATTTCCCCTCACCAAAGTCTATAGACCAAATAAAACATATATGTCTTACTCACACTAAAATTTTCCTTTAACTTATTTGCTACCCCATTGAGAGTACACACAAATAAATTCAACACATTTGATAATGTTGAAGTAGTTGTGTTTAACAATTAATTTATTCCTATGGCCATTCGAGGTATATGTCCCTTTATTTCAATTTTTCACTTTTCATACAGGCTCATATTTGTCAAATACTACTTCTTTCAAATAGTATTACTATAAGGTATATATCACTTTGTTTAAATACATTGCATCTTGAAGAACTCTTCAAATGGGTTATGCAAGTTTCACCAGACCCTTTATCTAATTATCTTGTGTCTGTGATCTTATGAAGTATGTGTGAGTCACATTTTCCATCCAAATATGTCTACAATCAAAAAACATTGAGTGTAAATTGATTCCTCTTATCCAATCATTCATGTATTGTTTTTAGGGACCTATCATGCTTGTGAAGTTGACATATAATATTGATAGTTTTGTTTTACGTTTATGAGAGGCTCACCGATCAAAATTGCACTTGTCCGGGGTCCAAATCTATCATAGAATTATGACTAAATGAATTCTTGTAAAATAAAATAATCCAAAGAAAGGTTTGGTTTGTAAATGTCCTTCCAATTTAAGTTGAAATAGACTCTTTTACCAATGATAAAAATTGCACCCATACAAAATTTTAGATTGCACTCGTGCACTAAATTCTGTAAACACTAATACAAAGATCTGAATGCAAAACCCTAAATGCTAGACACAAAACTTGATCTCGGGCCCACATTTAAGAAATTATGTTTAATAATATGAGTCTTAAGTCACCAACTGAAGATGTTCTCATCTAGGTCATTCATGCACAGACTAAATATCCACATTCCATTCCTGACTTTATTTTTGGTATCATCTTATATAAATTGGAACTACATATGCTACTAGTGTACCTATCTTAGATGAATCTATGTAAAATATGCCAAGAGGTATCATTCTCGAGGTGCCTATTCCACTTAAGTCAAAAATTCAAAATAGACGTCTCGAGAATTATACCTCTTGACATATCTTACATAGATTCATCTAAGATAGGTATGATAGTAGTAAAATGTTTGTCACTCATATACACACCACATGAGCCTACAACCTTGCGATTTTCTCTACATTGCTTGAATGTGCTCAAAAGTGGAAGGGAAAATATCAATTAAAAAATGAAAATCCTTAAAGAATTATTGATGGTAATGGAAGGTTTTGGAGTGCCTTATCTAGCCATATGTACAGCTCCTTATCCTAAGTAGCCCCTAAAAATATCAAGGTATTCAGGGCTCCAAGGAAATATTCATTTGGTATCTACACAAAAACACTTTTTTTTTATGCCCATGGCTTCTCTTTACTAGCGTGCGCTTGTATTTCTAGCAGGCTTCCTCTCGTTGAATTTATAGGCAGATGTTTCCCGACATTACTTTCCCTCCGAACATTTTCTTTTATGTTTTTTGACCGCAATTCACAATTGTTGTCTGCACACATTTTTGGTTAAATATTGATAAAAAAATTTCTCGCTTTATGATCTTAATGTAAACTCATGCGAACCTTCATTTCAGTGTTGAATTAAGGGTTATGAGCGCCCTAAGCAATACTAGAGCTAACATCTTCTATAAACCAAATATCTATTACTTGGTATGTTATGCCTCTACCATATGAGAAAAACTTCGTATTAATTGTTTTGTAGCTACTACTGCCTAAAATCCCCAGTTAATTCTTTAACATATAGTCGATCATAATCCTCCTTTTCTCATATATTTTCCAGCTATTTTTTCTCACGTTCTTTACATATTCACCTTTGTTGATCTCTCCTCCAAAAACAACTTCCAAGACTTCAAAACAATACAAAATTTGAAAAATACATGATTATGAATTAAATTTAAAAATCTTGCAACAAAGACACTTACGTAATTTTAATTTATTTTGAATGAATTGAATTGAATTGAATTGGTATTTAAGGTTGCACACTAAGTACTACTAGCATATATGGAACTAATAAATTCATATACTCTTCATAAAAACTATAATAAAATAAAATAAATTAAAATAAATTAGCGCCTCCCTAAATGTTAACACCTTAGAGAGTTGCCTTAATCCCCTATATTTCATTTCCCCATCAAATATTCTTTGTATGTGCAAATGTTGGATGGATTGAGCTCATGCGAAGCTTGAATAAATTAAAATAGGGACTGGTCGGTTGCCGCCATGTTTTGGTGAGAGGATTGCTTTGGGTTGTGAAAGTATCCCACTCGAAAAATACTTGAAAAGGAGAAAAGAAAAGTTGTTACAGGTTTTAATTCTAGGTGTATCTTTTTCTGTATGATAAATATGGGAAAAAGTGGCAAGATTGATGTTGCTCTATGTTCTTCGGACTTCAACTTTTACCACTGGTCTTTAGAGTAAACATTACGCATTTAGTTTGAAAATTCTACTCCATTCGCTCTCAATTTCACATCGCCAAACTCTGTCATCACCAAAATGCTTCCCCGGACATAAAATAACAAGAAATTCAATAGCGAACCTTCTTCTAAATTTTGTCTGTAGTATACCACCGTTCTATTCCTAAGTAATATTATAAGTCCATTCAATGCCATCGGTTCCGTTTTTCAAATAGTTTGTTTCAGTATGGGAGGGACGGATATATATTACCTATTTTCTACATCATCATCTTCTACTCATATTTAGACCTGGCAAGCATTTTTTATTACGAACATTTAATATGAATATGACAAGTTTCCAATCAAATATATTTCCCATTTTTGATTGGAAACTCTTGATGGAAATAAAGTTGACAAGTTTTTTTTTAACAAAAATAGTTTTTTTGGTTTGGATTAAATGTTGATTATCTTGAAAATTTCCCCTCACGAAAGTCTATAGACCAAATAAAAAATATATGTCTTACTCACACTACAATTTTCCTTCAACTTATTTGCTACCCCATTGAGAGTACACACAAATAAAGTCAACACATTTGATACTGTTGACGTAGTTGTGTTTAACAATTAATTTATTCCTATGGCCATTCGAAGTATATGCCCTTTAGTTCAATTTTTCACTTTTCATACAGGCTTATATTTGTCAAATACTACTTCTTTCAAATAGTATTACTATAAGGTATATATCACTTTGTTTAAATACATTGCATCTTGAAGAACCCTTCAAATGGGTTATGCAGGTTTCACCAGAGCCTTTATCTAATTATCTTGTGTCTGTGATCTTATGAAGTATGTGTGAGTCACATTTTCCATCCAAATATGTCTACAAATGGAAAACATTGAGTGTAAATTGATTCCTCTTATCCAATCATTCATGTATTATTTTTAGGGACCTATCATGCTTCTGTAGTTGAATATAATATTGATAGTTTTGTTTTACGTGTATGAGAGGCTCACCGATCAAAATTGCACTTGTCCCACCCCATCTAAGGGGTCCAAATCTATCAAAGAACTATGACTAAATGAATTCTTGTAAAAGAAAATAATCAAAAGAAAGGTTTGGTTTGTAAATGCCCTTCTAATTTAAGTTGAAATACTGTTAGTCTCTTTTACCAATGATAAAAATTGTACCCCCACAAAATTTTAGATTGCACCCACACTAACGTAATTCGATAAACACTCATGCAAAGATCCGAGTGCAAAACCCTAAACCCTAGACAAAAAACCCCGATCTTAGGCCCACATTTAAGATTTAGGGTTTAGAAATTATGTTTAATAATATGAGTCTTAAGTCACCAACTGAAGATGTTCTCATCTAGGTCATTCATGCATGGACTAAATGTCCACATTCCATTCCAAACTTTATTTTTTTGTATCATCTTATGTAAAATGGAACTCCTACAGATGCTACTATTATACTATCTTAGATGAATCTATGTAAGATATGTCGAGAATGATACCTCTCGGAATATCTTACATAGATTCATCTAAGATAGGTATGCTAGTAGTAAAATGTTTGTCACTCCTCTATGTACCACGTGAGCCTATAACCTTGCAATTTTCTCTGCACTGCTTGAATGTGCTCAAAAGTGGAAGGGAAAATATCAATTAAAAAATGAAAAATATGGTAATGGAAGGTTTTGGAGTGACTTATCTAGCCATATGTACAACTCCTCCTAAGTAGCCCCTAAAAATATCAAGGTATTCAGGGCTCCAAGGAAATATTCATTTGGTAGCTACACAAAAACACTATTGTTTATGCCCAGGGCTTCTCTTTACTAGCGAGCGTTTGTATTTCTGGTAGGCTTCCTCTCGTTGATTTTATAGGCAGATGTTTCTCGACATTACTTTCCCTCCGAACGTTTCTGCTTATGTATTTTTTTGAAAGTGATACACAATTGTTGTCTGCACACATTTTTGGTTAAATATTGTGAAAAAAAATTGCTCTCTCTATGATCTTAATGTAAACTCATGCAAACTTTCATTTCAGTGCCGAATTAAGGGTTATGAGCGCCTTAAGCAATACTAGAGCTAACATTTTCTATAAACCAAATATCTATTACTTGGTATGTTATGCCTCTACCATCTGAGAAAAACTTCGTATTAATTTTTTTGTAGCTACTACTGCCTAGAATCCCCAGTTAATTCTTTAACATATAATCTATCATAATCCTCCTTTTCTCATATATTTCCCAGCTATTTTTTCTCGCGTTCTTTACATATTCACCTTTGTTGATCTCTCCTCCAAAAAAACTTCCAAGACTTCAAAACAATACAAAATATGAAAAATACATGATTATGAATTAATTTAAGAATCTTGCAACAAAGACACTTATGTAATTTTAATATAATTATATAATTTTAATTTTATTTTGAATGAATTGAATTGAATTGGGATTTAAGGTTGCACACTAAGTGCTACTAGCATATATGGAACTAATAAATTGATCTACTCTTCATAAAAATTATAGTAAAATAAAATAAATTAGCGCCCCCCTAAATGTTAACACCTTAGAGAGTTGCATTAATTCCTATATTTCATTTCCCCATCAAATATTCTTTGTATGTGCAACTGTTGGATGGATTGAGCTCATGCGAAGCTTGAATAAATTAAAATAGGGACTGGTCGGTTGCCGCCATGTTTTTGGTGAGAGGATTGCTTTGGGGTTGTGAAGCAGAAGAGCTGTGTTGATATGGACTGTGAAAGTATCCCACTCGAAAAATACTTGAAAAGGAGAAAAGAAAAGTTGTTACAGGTTTTAATTCTAGGTGTCTCTTTTTTTCTGTATGATAAATATGGGAAAAAGTGGCAAGATTTATGTTGCTCTACGTTCTTCGGACTTCAACTTTTACCACTGGTCTTTAGAGTAAACATTACGCATTTAGTTTGAAAATTCTACTCCATTCGCTCTCAATTTCACATCGCCAAACTCTGTCATCATCAAAATGCTTCCCCGGACTTAAAATAACAAGAAATTCAATAGCGAATCTTCTTCTAAATTTTGTCTGTAGTATACCACCGTTCTATTCCTAAGTAATATTATAAGTCCATTCAATGCCATCGGTTCCGTTTTTCAAATAGTTTGTTTCAGTATGGATGGGACGGATATATATTACCTATTTTCTACATCATCATCTTCTACTCATATTTAGACCTGGCAAGCATTTTTTATTTCGAACATTTAATATGAATATGAAATAAACTGGACATGATATATAATTGTATCAGTAATTTGTTAGGGTTAATATTGTATACCTTTGCTATCCTCAACATAGTTTATGAGGATCTTGACATAATATAAGGAACATCAATTGTAATGGCCTTTGCAACGTGGGGAATTCATTTTTGAGATAGTTAATCTTGAGGTTAATAGCTTTATACGTTGATTTGAGGTCAGTTTACATTACTCAACTACATGAGGGTGATCTTTCTTTATCGTCCGTTGGTCATGGGTGAGCTTCCTCTCTTTTTTATTGGTGAGAAGTTTTATAAAATACGTGTAATTTGATTGTGTTAAAATAGGAGGTTCGAAAGTGGACATGGACATACACCAAAGTACGATTGAGATAGAATGAGAGTTTCGACAAATGTTATAATTTTTTATACTTTGATGTGTGTGTATGTGTGTGTCGTCCGTTGGTCATGGGTGAGCTTCCTCTCTTTTTTATTGGTGAGAAGTTTTATAAAATACGTGTAATTTGATTGTGTTAAAATAGGAGGTGTGGACATGGACATACACCAGAGTACGATTGAGATAGAATGAGAGTTTCGACAAATGTTATAATTTTTTATACTTTGATGTGTGTGTGTGTGTGTGTGTACGTACACACACACATATAACACACACACACACACACATACACACACACAATGTAGAAGCATGTAATTGGCATGTGAACTATTTGATTAAATATCTTACAGAAATGTGCTTTTATGGATTGCATTGATCATAGGATATACACAAACTTGATTTGTTGAAAAGGTCTTACAACCTTTCTGGAAAATGTAATCGACTAGTGTAAAACTAGACTCTGCAACCTTTGTTAGCATCCTCCCAACCTTTACCATAATGAAATTTTTTGGGCAATGGCCTCATGCATAGAAATCCCATCCAACAACCTTTGTATATATCAATCACTCTACGAACTCTCTAGTTTCAATCATTCATGGAGTAGAAAGGAAAGAGGGGCGGCTTCACTCTATTTTTCCCCAATTGATTTTCTGTGTAAAGTGTGTAGAGAAAGAGCATTATGAATGAAAGGGTGGTCAGATCTACCACCATTTGACACCACTTCTTGTGGATTATCTGTCATTTCTTTGCACAGGACCATTACAAATATGTGTAGATGCATTGCTTGGAGTTCTCACATGTTTCTGTAATGGTCATGTGCACAAAAATGTCATCCAAAAACCTTCACATGTATTAATCACTCTATGAACTCTCTGGTTTCAAAAGCTCGGACCTTCATATGTGGATCATATCAATCATATTCTAAAATCCATTTTTCCATGACCTATATATCGAAATGATTGTATAGATCTTCCAAGTCAACTTACAGTCAATATAGCCCTGAACACTACCCCACAAAGAAGCATGAGTTCAAAAACTCATTTCAAGGATAAAAAGGTGTGTGGTTTTTATTATATACTAAGTATGTGGTTTCTTCAACATTCAAATATTATATGCTTCACTTCAAACATTTACTTGATAAAAGCCCAAGCGGTGACTGACTTTTTCACTAAAATCCTATAAACCAAGTCAAAGGTTCAATGCCCAATTAATAAAGAAAGGGTGATTATTTATAGTGAGGGTGTTTTTAAAGTAGTGTTATGTTAAAAGGTAATTAATTATTATTTTTAAAGTATGTTTTAATCATTTATTCAAAATTCTTCATTGTAATAGGACACATTATCGGTTGAAATTAATGTCTTAAAAATAGAAAATTTCACGTTGTGGGGGGTTCAAAATGGATAAGTTAAGTCATATAGAAAATTTTAAACGTAAATATTTCCATACCTGACAAGTTCAAACTCAATTATTTTCAATTAACAAATATATATGGGAAATTGTCGAGGGGGAAAATGAAAAAGGAAACAGATTCAAATGAAACAGCCAAGTGGGAAAGTAGATATTGAAAAGTGATAGCAATTATTGGTCTAAGATTATCTTATGCAGATGCCTACTTACATCATATAAATATAACAAAGACATCAAATTTCATCTGGAAAACGTTGAACAAGTTGTTTAGGTCACAAACAAGAAGTGAAACAGTGGCACTCAAGAAAAAGCTATTCGGGCTCAAGATGGAACACATCAGTAAGTATCATTGTATTTTAAATCAGTTAGCTAGAATGAAAATTGGTGTGCCTAATGTTGATGTATTGCTAAATAGTATGTCACCCATCTATTCTAACATGGTCTTCACATTGAGTAAAATAAATCCACGTAAATTACAATATTTGATTTCTTCTCTAATAGAGGAAGAAAATAGAACTAAGAAAATTGGTGGAAAATTGATCCAAAGGAAAGTGTGATGTACAAAAAAAATGATAGACCTTGTAGAAGATCAAAATCTTGTTTTAATAAGGGATCAACTTCTAAAGATACAAAGAAAAAATTTATTTATTACTATTGCAAATAATATGGTCACTTGTCTATAAATTGTAGGAAAAGAGCACAAGATTTACACGATGGAAAATTACAATAAAATGTCATGGATATTGATGAAGAAAAAAATGAAAGATCCCTACCCAATGAACTTGAATTGTTCCTTAGAAATGCGACTAGGGTAATGGCATAAACTCACTACAAACAGTCTATACTTTAATATTTCTCTCTCCAAAATTAGAATGCAGATTTTTGTGAGTCAAATCAGCCCCACAAATGATAAAATAAACCATGCAATACCCAACTGAGACTGCTGCATTTATACTTAAAAAATGGTGACTGAGTTTATAATAAAAACTTAACAAAACTTCAATCCATTCTATATCTTTCTTTTCATAAATTGGTCTTAGATTATACCAGTCAAAATGAATAGAATGGAAAAACACTCATAAATCTGCCAAATGTATGTGGCTGAAAACAATACTTAAACCCTTCCAAAATTAATGAAAACTAACTCGATTTGCTTCATATTAGCAGCTGGAAAAATTGCAATATATGTCATATTGGAAATACCTCTGAGATAGCATAGAATGCCCAAAACGTGGGTTGCCCAACACTAGAAAATATGACATTCCACTGCTGAAAATTTATTCTTCAACACACACTACTGAAATGATAAAAATATGTGAAGATCAATGGGATTTCCTAAGTGGAAATCCCTCACAATTCTCTTGGGGTTTTTGTCCACAAGAGAGATAAATCCTAAGGTTGTTTGTCCTTGGATTTATTTGTAAAATTATCAAAGCTTCCAATGCAAGATAGAAATATCAAATAAATCTGGAATATCCTACAAGCAAGTAGACCTCTCCTTTTAAAGGAAAAGGGACCTAAAATGACCTCTATTGTAACCAATCAACTTCATTCCCTTTGTTGCACTTCCCTAGTCAAAATCACATTTTTTAATGGAACCTTAGTTACACTTTTCTATTTTTTTAACCTCATGGAGCAAGTCTCATTTATCCCTAGAAAATACAAATTAAATAAGTGCTTTTCTTTTTATGCACTTTGCTAGGTTCTATTTTAATGTTAAGTTTATTAAATTATTATATGTGCTTTTATAATGTTATATTTTAATATTGCACAATATAATAAAGTTAATAAAACTGAAGTCACCCTTGATCTCCCCCTTTGGCCGTCAAGTAGACATAATGGGCCAAAGGTCTTCGATAAAATTATTTGAGAAAGACGGATACTACAGTCCTCCCTTCCCGGGATTGTTTGTCCCTAAGTAACTATAATGTAGGATGCTGAAGTATAGAATCTCCTTCCCATGTAGCATCCTCCAATGGAAAATATCTCCACCTAACCAGGTATCCTTGGATTACTCTACTCCTCAATCTCCTCTCTCTCATGTCCATTATCTCCTCAGGGACTAGATCTAATGTCCCCTCCTAATCCAAGCGTGGCAACTTAGTAGAAGAAACCACGTGCTGCCCCAATGCCTTCTTCAAGAAAGAAACATGTAAAAAACGATGTATCTTACTTTTAGAAGGTAACTCTAGCTCATAAGTTACCTCTCAAACTCTCCTTAACACTCTTTATGGCCCATAAAACTGAGGCTTAAGTTTTTTCTGCACTAATATTCTTGAGAGTACTCTGTCTATATGGTTGTAGATGCAAAAATATCATGTATCCAACTTTAAATGATCTTCCAATCCTGAGTCAGTCCGCAAACATCTTCTGCTGGTTCTGAGCAAGTTGAATATTATCGTTAAGTACCTTAAGGATATCTTGACTGTCCTGTAAACACTCCTGATCCTTAGGAGCTCTATTGTACCCAAAATCCAAATCAACAAAAGATGTCACATCATACCCATATAATGCTTAGAAGGGGTTCTTACCAATAAACATGTGGTAAGTAGTATTAGAGAAATACTCACATAAATACAGTCGTTTCACCCATGCCTTCTATTACCCTGAAACATAGTTGCAAAGATAATCATCTATCCATTTGTTCACAATATTTGTTTTTCCATATGTCTGAGGGTGATAAATGGTACTCAAAATCAACTTTGTACCAACCAATCGGAAAAGCTCCTGCAAAAAGGTGCTCAAAAACCTGTTATCCCTATCACTAACACTGTTCTTCTGAAGTCCATGCAATCTGAATACTTCATGGAAGAAAAAATCAGGCACATGGGTTGCCTTAAAGCCGGTTGAAATAGCGAAAAAGTTTGTATAATTTTTCAATTTTTCAACCACCACACAAATGTGGTCATTCCCTTTCACTGTGGGAAGACCTGTGATAAAATCCATTGAAATAATTTCCCATTTTTGCTCTGGAATTGGCAAGGGCTTCAATAAACCTGCTGAAAAAATATGCCTTGAATTGTTTTTTTGACAAGTCACACACTCAAGGAAATGGCATGGACATCCTCTTTGAGACCCTTCTAGTAGAATCTCTCTCTAACCTACTTGTATGTCTTGAAATACCCTAGAGGCTGGATGTCCTGCAAGTAGTGCATCATGAAAGGCATGTAGAATCTTTTCCTTAAGCTTAGATTCAGGAACTAGGTAAATCATGCCCTTATAATAAATCAAATAAGCCATCACCCTTTATCGCTCATCTTGAATTTTACCATCCATAATATCACATGCAAAAATATTTTTGGAATACTCAACTAATAGTTGAGATTTCCAATCTACTGAAATCTCACTCAAACAATATAGGGTAGAAAGATGTGATTTTCTGGAAAGTGCAAAATCCACTACATTCTTCTTACCTTTGACATATTCAATGTCAAAATCAACACCTGGATCATATTGATCCACTTTTTCTGCCTCTCATTAAGCTCTTTTTGTTCCAAAAATTATTTCAAGCTATTATGGTCAGTCCTCACCACAAACGTCCCACCTACCAAATATTATCTAAATTTCGCCATGGCATGCATAATGGTGAGTATCTCTTTATTTTAGGTGGAGCACAACCTCTCGTTGTATCTCAACTTCCTACTCTCATAGGGAATAGGATGGTGGTCCTGCATAAGAACTGCCCCAATACCCAAACTAGAAGCATCACAGTCTAATATGAAGGGTTGAGAGAAATATGGAAGAGCCAAAACTGGAAAAGTTCTCATAACCATTTTTAGCATATCAAATACCGTACGTGCCTCATCTGTCCATCTAAAGGCCCCCTTCCATGCAATATTTTTCAATAGAGCTGCAAGCTCAGAATAACCTCTACCCAACCTCTTGTAGTAACCCCATAATCCTAGGAATCCACACAAGTCTGAAATGTTCCTAGGTGGTGGCCAATCCTCCATAGCTTGTATCTTCTCCTGATGAACCTTAACCCCATTGTCCCTAATGACGTGCCCAAGATAAAAAAATATATGTAAGTAATAATTCACATTTGGACATCTTAGAAAAGAGAGATTGTGTCTCCATGTTGCTAAGTACCTCATCAAGATACATTAAAGGCTCCTCCCATGTCCTGTTGTAAATAAGAATTTCATCAAAAAATACTAGCACAAACTTCCTCAACTGTTTGTTAAAGAGATGGTTCACGCTATGAATGGAATGTAGTAGGTGCATTAGTGAGGCCAAATGGAATCAACAAAAAATCATAGTTCCCGTATTGACATCTGAAGGTTGTCTTGTGAATATCCTCATCACAAACACAAATCTGATGGTGTCTTGATCGAAGATCTATCTTTAAAAAATAGATAGCTCCATATAACTCATCCAATAACTCATTTATGCGAGTGATGGGATACATGTTCTTGATAGTCTTCTTGTTGAGAGCATGGTAATCAATGCAAATCCTCATGGTCCCTTCCTTCTTATTCACCAATACAACTGGAGATGTAAAGGGACTAGAACTAGGACGGATATGTCCTTGATTAACTAAACTTAACTAAATTAAGACAAGTATAGTAATAGTTAATCTAATCTAGGAGGACATAAATGTTGTAAATAAATGCCCTAAAATAGTATGAATTAATTAAATAATTAAACCAATATAAATGAAACCCTAATGTGCAAGAATAAAGTGAGGAAAGAACTCAATTTATTATAGATGATTGTCGCAGGGTGTCACAAGTCTGATTGGAAATTCTAGAAGTAGGAATGGCTGCACATAGGTCTAGAAAAGGGTGTATATCAAAGATATAAGCATACTGAAGTGCCCACGAGGGTAGTGGGCCTCCCCGGGGTGCCCTGGTATGCCGGAATAGGCGCCATGGTCTCTGAAAAATCTTAGAACTTGATTCTTCTAGGGTTGGAAGATGACATGTAACCCTCATCAGTTGTCACACTGGATTGGCTGATCTACACAGAATGTACCAAATGAAGCGAGATGATGTTGAAGACCTACAAAGGACAAAAGAAGTGTCAAAACCCTAAAAATAAATATGTAAAATGAATGGGTCACACTGACCTCATCTACCACAACAATGCCTTCCTAAACTAAGCATTGCACTACATTTCAAACCCAAATGTAGTTCTTGTGTGTGTGTACATGTCGTGCCCTAGATGCTCTTGTGCCAGTCACAATATGCGAAGTAGTGAGCAATAACTAAATGTAGAAAATGTAATAACATGTGTGCATGGAATAGAATATAATCCCCCCTATGAAGTGTGTGTTAATGCAGATCTCCTAGTCTTGATGAATGGAACTATGTGGATGCAAATGATGGAATGGATGAAACTCTAGATAGAGCGATAATAGTAAATGACACCAGGTCCCTCATTATGGACTCAAATATATATTTATAGGGTTCTCTTGATCTAATTTCATAATTAACCCCGACATGGCCAACTAGTAAAAAGATAAGGATGAAAAATGGCTAGACACAGCCCAAAAAGTGGCGAGAAAGTAGAAAAAGGATTGGGGTGCCCCGGGTGGGACTGGGGCACCCCGGTCTGGGATAAAACAACAGGAAAGTGCCAAAATAGACTGGGCATGTATATGAAAATGTGTGGGAATGAAAAAATAAAAGTAGAAGAAGATGGCCAAAAAGGTGGGATTAATTAGTACTTTTCGTTTTCTTTGAAAATCTATCGATTTATGGCCTCTGTCACTTTCTTTTTCCCCGTGTTGTGCCTGGTTAATCTTTGTTGCCATTTTTAATCTGTTCCTGGGTCGTAGATCACTTATGGGTCCATGGTTTTCTCCTTGTTTCTTTGTTCCTCTGGAAAAGGTCTGTAATTTGGGTCTCCCATTCTCTGTTCATCTAAAAACTTGGGTTCTCCCATATTTTCCATTCTCCACGGTCAGGATTTGTCTTCCTTGTCATTTCTGCCCTAAATACTTGAAGAAAAATGAATGGATGTATCTCTGAGAAACATATTTGAGCCTTGTAACATTTCTAAATTCTCTGTCCTTGGAGAAATTTTCATTTTCGGGCTCAAATGATCATTTTTCTGTATTTTACGGTTTGACGGGTGTTTCTCCTGGTCAAATTTACATCCTTGCATCGACAGGGGATGTGGCACCTTTTGGTTGGATGCGGCTCAGCTGGGTACTTCAAAATTTCTATGAATCACCTCAACTTAAAATTTGTCCACGTGGAGGAACGACACTCATTTTGAAGATCTACTTTTTGGTTTGGCCTTGGAGTAGCACCGGGAGGACACGTGGAGGTTTCCACTGCTTTTTTCCTAGACTTAGATAAATTTTATGCAGCTAAAATAGTGGCAAAATGGGGACATTGGCGAGCCCAGCTCATTCAGGGTCTCCACTTTGGGCACCATTTTGAAATTGCACCATGGAGACACGTGGGGGGACACGTGGAGGAACCATGCATGTTTGGGGACTCAGCCCTTGAGTTTCATTTTAAAGAAGCACCAGGAGGACACTTGGAGGCCTCCGCTCACTTTGCATTTTGCTTAGACTTTTTCAACGGCCAAAGGAGACTGCCTCAGAGCATGACACATGGCACCTTCCACTGAGCTTCAAGCATTCAAACAAACTTTTTCTGGGCCAGGACACGTGGCGAGCCCACGCTCATTCAAGGTATCAAATTTTGGGACCATCTCAAGGTGCGCCATGGTGACACGTGGCAGTTTGAAAAGTCAAAGGGGTGGGGAGGTGGACCATCGGGGGCAACTTGGATTTTTTGCCCTTGACATGCAAATGACTAAAAACATCAAAATGGCCCACAAGCCCGATAAAGGAAAGGTCAAAGCTTGCTCCAGTCAATGGCGGAGGTGCGGACCTCTCGGGGGAAATTTGGAAAAATTTCCTTTTGGGAGAAAAGAGTTAAAAGTAAAAAAGGAAGCGTGGTTCCACTGGGACCCACATTGGGACACTGTCAAGCCCATTTTTCAAGGGCGGAGCTGTGGGGAAAACTTGGAAAATTTTCCTTTTTCAAAAAGAGGGTCAAATGGCAGAATTTATCCATGGTTCCTTTGGGACCCACCTTAGGACACGTGTCAGGCTCATTTCCCAAGGGTGGAGGTGCAGAGAAAAATGTGAAATTTTTTTCCATTTTTCCAAAAGTTGTAAAAAGTCAGAGGAAGCCCCTGGGTCTATTTTTAAGTTTGAATCTTCCACGTGGATGGCCCAAATTCAAAGTAAAGATCAACGGCAGCTGAGAGTCTGAATCTGATTTTCCCCCCATTTTTACTGAAACACACCTGGAAGTGTGAGTCTTCATGATTTCTTGGTATTTCCTACACGCCAAGTAGAGAGGGGAGTTAATGTTGATATCTGAGTTTGGTGGGAAGATCTGGAAGACATCTTTCACCATTAAAATGGTCTGACTATCGTGCTCGATCAGATTTTCCATTTTTCTTCTCCCAAGCACGCAAGGAGCCAGATTTGACAGATTAGGGGTGGAAGTGGTTGGAAAATTGAAGAAAGAGTGATCTACCAGAGGAAGGAGTTGAATGCGGGAGATATTCGATGAGATCTGCCCCCTCGAGCACCTGGTGAACTTTTTACAGATCTGATTCTGAGAATCACGATCGTGATCATGGCAAGCACTGGTAGCACTCAAGGTCTAGATTTTTGGGGGAAAAGGGGCTCTATTGTAAATGTTATAAATGGCACAAATTTTTCATGCAAATGGTTGGAGTGTTAGGGGTCGGGACTGATTTTTCTAATAGAAAAATTTGACAGAGCCCATCATTTTGAGAAGCCATTTGAGAAGCTTGTATATCTCTTTTGTATTAAATCTGATCATGTCAAGGTGGTTGCAAGTGTACAACCATTGACAAGCTCTGAGACTGTTCTAGAAACTTTCCCCTGCTGATAGATTTAATCAAATTCGAGTTATTCTGTGTTGTCTTGAGAAAAATGTGTTTGTTTTATTTCTGAATGTATGCAAGTAGTTTTTCTTGTTTCTGTTGCAATCTTGTATTAAAATCTGATTCAATCACACAGGCCTCAATCCTTGTGACAGTTTAGTGGCATCTGCAATTTCATTTCTCAGAAGAGCTTTCATCTGGGATTGGAATAAATGATTTAAAATCACTTTTCTTTCATCTGTTGACAGAGATTGTCTGTAAGCCTCTGGGTGTACCTTAGGCATGATTTGACTTAGATCTTGATGCTTTGTTGGGTTTTCTAACTCGAGCCTTCATGATAGAATCTCAAATATTGTGTGAAAAAGTGCTAATCTGGGCCTCCATTGAAGCACATATTCTAGTTAAAGAAACATTTTAGCTATTCTGTGGCATTCTGTTGGTTTAACCTTCCATTTTGTAAGATTCCTCAAGGATCTGGTGAATCAAGTTCATCCTGCCCCACCTCCCACCAAAAAATTCATTCAAAAACAACCAATCCTACCTGTACTACCCCTGTTTGTCCTGTGTGCATACAAATGCATAATCTCTGTTACCAAAACATGCAGAAGCAATCAGGGTCCCAAATGTCTTTAGTAACCTTTGCCTTGTTGTGAAAATATCTCCATGATCTGGAAGTGACAACTCGTGAGAGTCAGATTTGGTGTGTTGATCATATTTTCCCAAGGTCTTCTCTATAAAATTTATGCAAAAGAAGGATTTATCATTGTTCTTCAATAACAGAGGTTACAAAATAGGTTCTCTTACCTTGGTTGAAAGGCACAACCTAAAATAGTTAGGATCAGATCACATCCTTTTAAGGTGCTACCCACTCCTTTCAAAACCTGAGTGCTAACAAGTCAGATAGATTGCTTCCCTAGCTACAAAATGACATACATGATTATCTATCTACCTCTGAGTGTCCTGTCAAAATCCATGATGCTTGCTCAGTCTTTGAAGGAGATTAAATTTGGGTACCAACACTTCTGGCTAAGTGGCACCATTTCTAGGGATTTCAGTTTTGAATTGTTGGGAACTAATTTGCTGATTTTGTTGATCTATTATTTCATATCTATTGGCCCTCAACAACACTTCTGGTAAAACACTTCCCTGGTAAAACACTTCTTGTATGCTCCAAGTGTTGTGTGTAGTTCTTTAAGTTTTCACACCTAGTGCACTAGCTTTCATTTGATAAATCTGGGTAAAGAAAGTTTAGAATCTTTCCATTTCCAGTTTCTAGCATTGACAGACATTTGACAGATCATATTTAGTGCATTTGCACAACTAAGGTGGAAATCCTTAGTGGCGACTCCCTGTTGATCTGATTTTTAATGAGTACCAGTGTCTTAAAACTCTGTCAAAGTCAGATTTGTTACTAATATTTGCAAAGCTGGAAGGAAGAAGATCTTTCTTTGCTAGGGATCCTGCTAGGACATTGTTTCCAGAGCTAGGAAAAGCAAAATCAGAAGGAAGAAAATCCTGGAGAGTTGTGGGAGATCAACAGACAAGAAGAGGGATCTCCATTGATGAAAGTGATCAGCCTATCATTGAAGACTGCCATTCAAGTGACTCTGAATCAGGTAGCCTCTTTGTGGAATTGAATTCTCCAGCTGGAGAAGGGCCTTCATTTGATTTTGAAAGGTTTGCTTCACATTCTGCACCTATCTTTTCTGAGGTTGATAGGGATTTCCAAGAGACAAGGCCTTTGGGGGGTATCCATTTTGAAAATTATACTCCTGTGTTCCAAGGACCCTCTGCCCCTTATCAATTTGTCACCCCTCCAGGGTCACCTTCTCAAATCAACATGGCCCAGCCCCCACCCAGACCCCCTTTTGTTGTAAACACCTTTGGACCTATAAATTTTGTGGGAATGGCTGGTTATCCAAATGCAGTGCCTCAAGATGTAAGGAACAAAATGCCAAAGTTCCAAGGAAACAATGCTATTACTGGTGATCAACATCTAAATATTTTTATCAATATGATGGAAGACTTTGAGATTGAACATGAAGATGTATATATCAAGTTGTTTATCCATACCTTGGAAGAGGATGCTAGGGACTGGTATAAAGCATTTCCAGATAACTCTATTGATTCTTGGACTGAGATGAGTAATGCATTTAGATTGCAGTATGGTGATAGAACTGACCCTAGGTTTCTTTTGACAGAATTTGAAAACATCAAAAAAGAATCCTAATGAGTCAGTACATGATTTCAACACAAGGTTTAATAAGACCTTGAGGAGATTTCCTGTTAGGATAAGGCCTTGTGATGAGTCATGTTTGATCAAATATTCTGATGCATTTGATAAAAAGGCTGCATATTACTTAAGAGACAAGAACCCCACAAATTTGAGGCAGGCCTTCACCATGGCTCTGCAAATAGAGAACAACATCAAGGCAATTGGAAAGCCTCCAAAAAGGGAGGGTGTAAAGCTGGTTAACCCAGAAAAACCTCAAACAAGCAAGGCTTGCTGATTTGGAAGAAGTTGTGAAAACTTTGGCAGGGGCTGTCAAAGAAATTTCCTACAAACTAGCCCAGGCTGAGAAGGGAATTGGGCAGAGCTCACAAGGTCAACACAAGCAACAAGGCCAAGACAGGTTTACAAATCACCAAAGATCTGATGATAGAGGCAAAGGACCTGTTGGATTTGGAAATAGACAGCCCCAAGGCAGGGAAAACAGAATGGTGCCTGATCCTTTGGCTGCCAGAGTTGTTGTTGTGGAGGAGACAAATGTCATTGATTGGTGTGACAAATGTTTCATGCCTCATGCTCCTTGTGAAGAAGATCAGCAAGAAGAAGAAGAAGCTGATGATAATGATGATGATGTCTGCATGATGGGTTGTTCCACAAGCTTACAACAAGGGGCAACTTCAACTGAGGTGATAAGTGCCCAGACTGCTGCCACTTTTTGGGACTGCATTCATAGGGTACCTATTCTTCCTCCCTCTCATACTTTAGAAGTAGATACTGTACAAGATTTTGAATTTCCCAATAATGACTTTGAATATTTAAGGGCTTTAATGATAAAGAAGTATGATGGAGGAATTCCATCTGAGGAAGATAGACAGTTACTGATGAATGTTGTTGTTGCTCAAGAGAAGGAATATAACACAAGAAGTAAGGTTGTCAAAGGGACAGGGCCTCAAGCCAAGCCAAAATCTCCCTTACTTTCAAACATTCCTAAAGAGGCTCCTAAGAAAGATGCATCTGCCAAAATCCCTGCAGTTCCAAACAAAAATCATACCCCTCCTCATGCCCAAGTTGTCAAAAATCCTGTACCACCTAATGAGTGTGTTGGCTTTCCTTCCAATACTGCCTTGCCAAGGAATGTCCCATATGATATTGCCCAAGTTTTAAGTCAAATCAAAGTCTCTGTTCCAATTGTTGAGTTGCTTAGGATTCCTGAGCACAAAAAGAGAGCATTTGAATACTTGGGATTGAAAGAAGAGAAGACTGCCCTAGGCAGAAATGTAAATATTGTGGAGACTCCTCCAATCATTCAAGAATTAGAAACACCACCAGCATTGGAGGAACTAGGTGAACCACCTGAGGTCTATTTGGGGACATCCTTGGTGGACTCTCAGATGAATGTGGATCCATTCTTCACCACTTTGATCATTAAGGACAGACTGCTGCACAACTGCATGTTTGACTCAGGGGCATCATGTAATGTCATGCCTTTGGAAGTCATGAATGAGCTGAATATCAAAGTGACAACAACATATGGGAAGTGCACTGCCATGGATTCCAGAGAAGTGCCAGTAGTGGGATGTGTGAAGGGTTTGGTGGTGCAGCTTGCAGCTTACCCAGGTAAAAATTTAAAACTTGATGTTGTCATTGTTGACTGCCCAGCCAAGTGGGGCATGCTACTGTCAAGAAAATGGGCTGCTAGTGTTGGTGGGAGTGTCCAAATGGATATGTCCTATGCCACCATTCCAATTGAAGGGCAGCCTTGTCAGGTTGTATGGAGAAAAGAAAATGTTGCATCTTATTGAGGATCCCAACAATGCATCCTATGAAGTATTGTACACAAATGTTGATGCTGACAACTTTGTAGGATTTGCTGATGGAAAGGAGCACAAGATTGAGGAATGCAAATGTCTTGAACAAGTGGGCTCTCCTTGGACTCTATTGTTTGATGGAGCTTGCTCCAAGTTTGGGAATGGTGCTGGTGTTGTTCTACTTTCTCCTGGTCAGGAAAAATTTGTTTTTTCCTTCAAACTCAACTTTGAGTGCACCAACAACATTGCTGAGTATGAGGCACTGTTGTTGGGTTTAAGAATTGCTTGGAAATATGGTATCAAGGACATCATTGTCAAAGGAGACTCAGAATTAATTGTAAAACAAGTCAGAAAACTGTATGCCACAAAGAATCAGTGAATGAAACAGTATAAACATGCAGTTTGGGATCTTATTGAGATGTTTGATTCATTCAACATAGTGCATCATGATAGGAAATTCAATGACTTGGCAGACAAGCTTGCAGTGTTGGGGTCTCGGTTTGACAATTGTACAATGTCCCCATATTGTGAATATGATGTTGAGGTATTGACAAGACCTTCTGTCCCTGACAACATTAAACATTGGCAGGTTTTTGATGATGATGCTCAGATCAGAAGATTTCTGTAGAACAAGGGAGAGTTTTTTGATCAATGCATTGATTTGGAGCCAATGGTATGTACAACAGAAGGAAAAGAAACCTTGTTTGGCAAGGGCATCATCCAGCTAAAGACCAATACCATTCCTAGAGGGTTGGTTGCTCTTGAGTCCAATTTTGATAATGTTGATCGCATTGTTAACAGATGCATGGCAGCCTCAAGGGATATTGAGGAGCATGATCTTGGCACAAAGGAGAAGCCAAGGAAAATTTGGTTAGGCAGTAATCTCAGCAAGGAGGAGAAGCAGTCATACATCCAATTGTTGAAAAAATACCAAGATTGCATGGCTTGGACCTATTCTGAACTAAAAGCATACAGAGAGGACCTGTTTCAGCATGAGATTCCCTTGGAGTCTAATGCAAAGCCATTCAGGTAGAAACAAGAGGCCAATCAATCCACTCTTATCTCTCAAAATGCAAGAGGAACTGAAGAAGCTGAGAGATGGAGGGATTATTCAGCCCACAAGGTATTCTTCTTGGGTTGCAAACCTAGTACCAGTAAGAAAGAAGAATGGTGACATCAGGTTATGTGTGGACTTCAGGAATCTGAACAGAGCATCAATGAAGGATAATTATCCTTTACCAAATATGGAGAACATGCTGCAGTTAGTGACTGGTTCTGAGTTGCTTTCCACCTTGGATGGTTTCTCTGGTTATAACCAAGTTGTGGTGAAGGAATCAGAAAGGATCAAGACAACCTTTACTACTCCTTGGGGGACATATGTGTATGTCAGGATGCCCTTTGGTCTGATGAATGTTGGAGCCACCTTTCAAAGAGCAATGGATGTTGCTTTTGCTGGTTACATCAATGAGTTTATTGTTGTCTACCAAGATGATGTGACTGTGTTTTCTAGAAAGAGAAGTGACCACTTGCTGCACTTGGAGAAGATGCTGATAAGATGTAGAGAATATGGCATCTCACTCAATCCAAAGAAGTGCCATTTTGGAGTGCAGAAGGAAAAGTTTCTTGGTCACATTGTGTCACAAGAAGGAGTGATGATTGATCCAGAAAGAGTAGAGGCCATCAGCAAGGTCCCAATCCCAAGAACCAAGAAAGGGAATTCAGTCCTTCTTTGGGTAGATAAACTTCATTAGAAGATTCATATCAAACTTTGCTGAGTTGACCATTCCAATCACTTCCATGCTGAAGAAAGACCAGGTCATCAAATGGGAGGAGGCTTCCATCCAAGCTTTCAATGGGATCAAAGAGGCACTAAAGCATGCCCCTGTTTTAGCAGCTCCAGATTATAAGAAGCCTTTCCAACTATTTTCCTTTGCTTCAGAGAACACTATTGCTTCTGTCCTACTGCAGAAGGATGATGAAGGGGCTGAGAGGCCAATTGCCTTTTTCAGTAAGGCCTTGTAGGGGGCTGAGCTGAAGTACACTATCATGGAAAAGCAGGCATTTTCCTTGGTAAAAGCAACAAAGGTTTTTAACCTTACATTCTAAGTTCTAAAGTGGTTGCTTATGTTCCCCACACCATGGTGAAGGACATCTTGTCAGAGATGGAAGTCTCAAGAAAAAGATGCAGGTGGGTGAACAAGTTGCAAGAATATGATATGGATATCCAAACCACAAAGTTGGTGAGAGGTTTGGGCTTGGCTAAGCTTATGGCTGAGAGAAACTTGCAAACTATTGAGGTAAATGAGGTAGAAGAAGAAAGGGCAGGTGTTTTTGAAAGGTTGATGAGTTCTGAGTGGTACAAGGATGTAATTTTCTATCTCAGACACTTATACTGCCCTGAGCATTTAAGTAAGAACCAGAAAAGAGCTCTTAAGTTGGCTTCCCAGAAATATGTCATTACTGATTATGGGTTAGCTTGGAAGAACCCAGAGGGAGTCCTCTTAAGGTGCATTACTGAAGAAGAAGAAGAAGCCCCCAAGATAATTGTTGATCTCCATGGAGGAGTTTGTGGGGGGAATTTTCTGCAAGAGTCACAACACACAAGATCCTGAGGGCTGGTTATTGGTGGCCAACTCTCTTCAAGGATACAACTCTTTTGGTTAGAAGATGTGAGAGTTGCCAGCACTTCTCTGGAAGACTGAAAGCTTCAGGCTCCCTTCCTTTGCAGCCTGTATCAATTGAAGCTCCATTCAAGCAATGGGGAATGGATTTCATTGGTGAGATTTCAGACCCTTCAAGTGCTGGCCATAAGTGGATTCTTGTAGCCACTGATTATTTCACCAAGTGGGTGGAGGAATCCCCACCAAAAGAGCAACACACCAAATTGTCATGGATTTTCTGTTGAACCATATCATCTGCAGGTTTGGGGTGCCAGTCAAGATTGTTGCTGACAATGCCATGAGCTTTAGAGCTAAACCTTTGATGGAAATGTGCAAGGAGTATGGGATCAACTTGACATATGCCTCCAATTACAATCCCCAAGGAAATGGACAAGCTGAGTCCAGTAAAAAAATTTGCTGAAGATTATCAGAAGAACATTGGAGCTAAACAAGAGAAAGTGGGGTGAACAGTTGAAGTTTGTTGTTTGGGCAGATAGGATCACTGTCAAGAGGGTCACTGGAAAGAGTCCATTTGAGTTGGTATATGGGACTCAGGCCCTACTGCCCCTTCATATGCAACTATCTTCATATCAGTTTATGCAACAGCTGGAAGATCAAGAGGTAGGTCCTTATGATGCTCGCATTAACCAGATTGTTGAGCTTGATGAAGAGAGGAGGGCATCCCACCAGAGGCATGTAAAGTTCAGAGAGAAACTGAAGAAGTTATTTGACAAGAAGGTCACTCCCAGAGCCTTCAATGTTGGAGATCTTGTGCTGCTATGGGATAGCAGACATGAGGATAAGGGCAAGCATGGCAAGTTTGACTCATTATGGATGGGCCCTTACTCCATTGATATCAGGATTGGTGAGCATACCTTCTTCCTCAAGGACTTAGATGGTGAATTTCTTGAATTTCCTGTTAATGGGTAGGAATTTGAAGCATTTCTTGGATTGATTCCCCTAAATCAAGGAAAAATCTTGTGTACAGTGTATAGTTTGTTGTTTGTTTATCTTTTGTGTTTTTGCTTGGTCCTCGGTGACCTATTTTTGCTGGTTTCTCTATTTCCTTTTGGGAGATGGCTTATTTCTCTGGTGAAATTGACTTTGTTTTTGGCCCAATGGTTATTTTGGCACTTGGGATACCACCAAAGGCATGTTGTTCTTGTGGCACTTATTTGACAGGGAGTTTGAGATGTGCTGTTGGTGCTCAAAATAGTCTCGTCCCAAAATCATTTTGATTTTGGGCCCTTACTCCATTGATATCAGATTTGAAACATACCTTCTTTTGTCACTTTGTTTTTCCCTGTTTCTTTTGCCTTGTTTTTTTTTTGTCTTTTGTTTCATTCTGGTCCTCGGTGACCTATTTTTGCTGATTTCATTTTTGGAGATGGCTCTGTTTCTCTACTCTGTAAATTGACTCTTGTTCCCAATGGATATTTTTGGCACTTGGTCTACCTTTGTTCTTGTGGCACTCACAGGGAGTGCCCCATCCCCGAGTCTCCAGAGCCGATGTTGGTGCTCAAAATAGTCTCGCCCCAAATTTTCCTTTGAAAATCTATCGATTTATGGCCTCTGTCACTTTCTTTTTCCCCTTGTGTGCCTGGTTAATCTTTGTTTGCCATTTTTAATCTGTTCCTGGGTCGTAGATCACTTATGGGTCCATGGTTTGCTCCTTGTTTCTTTGTTCCTCTTGAAAAGGTCTGTAATTTGGGTCTCCCATTCTCTGTTCATCTAAAAACTCAGGTTCTCCCATATTTTCCATTCTCCATGGTCAGGATTTGTTTTCTTCCTTGTCATTTCTTCCCTAAATACTTGAAGAAAAATGAATGGATGTGCTCTCTGAGGAACATATTTGAGCCTTGTAACATTTCTAAATTCTCTTGTCCTTGGAGAAATTTTCATTTTCGAGGCTCAAATGATCATTTTTTTGTATTTTACTTTGACGGGTGTTTCTCCAACAGTCAAATTTACATCCTTGCATCGACAGGGGATGTGGCACCTTTTGGTTGATGCCTTAGCTGGGTACTTCAAAATTTCTATGAATCACCTCAACTTAAAATTGTCCACGTGGAGGAACGACACTCGTTTGAAGATCTACTTTTTGGTTTGGCCTTGGAGTAGCACCGGGAGGACACGTGGAGGTTTCCACTACTTTTTCCCAGACTTAGAAAATTTTTAAAGGCTAAAACAGTGGGCAGGTCTGGGACACAGTGGCGAGCCCGGAGGAACAGGGCACATGTTTGAAATTGTGCCATGGAGACACGTGGAGGAACTTGTTTGGGGACCGGCCCTTGAGTTTCATTTTAAAGAAGTGCAGGAGGACACGTGGAGGCCTCCGCTCACTTTGCATTTTTCTTAGACTTTTCAACGGCCAAAGGAGACTGCCTCAGAGCATGACACATGGCACCTTCCGCTGAGCTTCAAGCATTCAAACAAACTTTTTCCAGGCCAGGACACGTGGCGAGCCCGCGCTCATTCAAGGTATCAAATTTTTGGGACCATCTCAAGGTGCGCCATGGTGACACATGGTGTTTGAAAAGTCAAAGGGGTGGGGAAGCGGACCATCGGGGGAAACTTGGATTTTTTGCCCCTTGACATCAAAAGATTAAAATATCAAAATGGCCCACAAGCCCGATAAAGGAAAGGTCAAAGCTTGCTCCAGTCAAAACATCAAAATGGCCCATAAGCCCGATGGCAGGAGGTGCGGGCCTTCGGGGAAATTTGGAAAAAATTTCCTTTTGGGAGAAAAGAGTTAAAAGTAAAAAAGGGAAGCATGGTTCCACTGGGACCCACATTGGGACACTGTCAGAAGCATTTCTCAAGGGCGGAGCTGCGGGGAAAACTTGGAAAATTTTCCTTTTTCCAAAAAGAGGTCAAATGGTAGAATTTATCCACGGTTCTTTTGGGACCCACCTTAGGACACGTGTCAGGCTCATTTCTCAAGGGCGGAGGTGCGGAACAAAATGTGAAATTTTTCCATTTTTCCAAAAGTTGTAAAAAGTCAGAGGAAACCCCCGGGTCTATTTTTAAGTTTGAATCTTCCACGTGGATGACCCAAATTCAAAGTAAAGATCAACGGCAGCTGAGAGTCTGAATCTGATTTTCCCCCCATTTTACTGAAACATGCCTGGAAGTGTGAGTCTTCATGATTTCTTGGTATTTCCTACATGCCAAGTAGAGAGGGGAGTTAATGTTGATATCTGAGTTTGGTGGGGAGATCTGGAAGACATCTTTCACCATTAAAATGGTCTGACTATCGTGCTCGATCAGATTTTCCATTTTTCTTCTCCCAAGCACGCAAGGAGCCAAGATTTGATAGATTAGGGGTGGAAGTGGTTGGAAAATTGAAGAAAGAGTGATCTACCAGAGGAAGGAGTTGAATGCGGGAGATATTCGATGAGATCTACCCCCTCGAGCACCTGGTGACTTTTTACAGATCTGATTCTGAGAATCACGATCGTGATCATGGCAAGCACTGGTAGCACTCAAGGTCTAGATTTTTTGGGGGAAAAAGGGGCTATTGTAAATGTTATAAATGGCACAAATTTTTCATGCAAATGGTTGGAGTGTTAGGGGTCGGGACTGAATTTTCTAATAGAAAAAGCTTGACAGAGCCCATCATTTTGAGAAGCCATTTGAGAAGCTTGTATATCTCTTTTGTATTAAATTTGATCATGTCAAGGTGGTTGCAAGTGTACAACCATTGACAAGCTCTGAGATTGTTCTAGAAACTTTCCCCTGCTGATAGATTTAATCAAATTGAGTTATTCTGTGTTGTCTTGAGAAAAATGTGTTTGTTTTATTTCTGAATGTATGCGAGTAGTTTTTCTTGTTTCTGTTGCAATCTTGTATTAAAATCTGATTCAATCACACAGGCCTCAATCCTTGTGACAGTTTAGTGGCATCTGCAATTTCATTTCTCAGAAGAGCTTTCATCTGGGATTGGAATAAATGATTTAAAATCACTTTTCTTTCATCTGTTGACAGAGATTGTCTGTAAGCCTCTGGGTGTACCTTAGGCATGATTTGACTTAGATCTTGATGCTTTGTTGGGTTTTCTAACTCGAGCCTTCATGATAGAATCTCAAAGATTGTGTGAAAAAGTGCTAATCTGGGCCTCCATTGAAGCACATATTCTAGTTAAAGAAACATTTTAGCTATTTCTGTGGCATTTTGTTGGTTTAACCTTCCATTTTGTAAGATTCCTCAAGGATCTGGTGAATCAAGTTCATCCTGCCCCACCTCCCACCAAAAAAATTATTTAAAAACAACCAATCCTACCCATACTACCCCTGTTTGTCCTGTGTGTATACAAATGCATAATCTCTATTACCAAAACATGCAGAAGCAATCAGGGTCCCAAATGTCTTTAGTAACCTTTTCCTTGTTGTGAAAATATCTCCATGATCTGGAAGTGACAACTCGTGAGAGTCAGATTTGGTGTGTTGATCATATTTTCCCAAGGTCTTCTCTATAAAATTTATGCAAAAGAAGGATTTACCATTGTTCTTCAATAACAGAGGTTACAAAATAGGTTCTCTTACCTTGGTTGAAAGGCACAACCTAAAATAGTTAGGATCAGATCACATCCTTTTAAGGTGCTACCCACTCCTTTCAAAACCTGAGTGCTAACAAGTCAGATAGATTGCTTCCCCAGCTACAAAATGGAGTGTCCTGTCAAAATCCATGATGTTGCTCGGTCTTTGAAGGAGATTAAATTTGCTTGACACGAAACCAATAATGGAATTTGTGAATCTAAGGTGAAGAAGGATCTCCTAACCTGAATTGGTGTAATGGATCGTTCGGATATAATAGTTTCTCGGAGGCTCCAATCAATGTAGAGATCTGTCGAGATCCTATTTATTGGCTGTTGGATATATGGAAAATGACCTGTAGGTGCTTCGTGTATATTTCCAAACAAGGTCATGGAAAATGGTGATTAGAGGTGAAGTGGATCCTCAGAGTTTTATGGACAATTCTATGGTCTAGTCTAGAAATCCCTAGCCTGATTTGCCGCTACGTTTAATATGGAAAATTGTGTAATGATGTCTGGCAGAAGTGGTGAGGATCTGAATACTAGTGTACGTAAAACTAGCGTCAATGTCTGATTGATTGGTAGGCCTGTTGGGTTGTGGGACCTGTGGATCACAACCGTCAGCCTTTTCACTCTCTATGTTTAAACCTAGAAGTTGTGTAATTTTCTCAGAATACCTCACAGGTGTTCTGGTAACTTGAATACGTAAGCCAGTATCTATGTCGATGAGGAGGTCTCCTGCATTGGTCTGTGGAACTAAAGGATCGCAACCAAATATTTGTTCTCTTTTGAGTTCTTGTATGGTCATACAGATATCCTATCAGGGAAGTCTATAGTTAGGGTGATTTGACCAAAATGTTTATGCCTTGTCGTCTTCAATATTTAACTATCTCAATTGTTCACTAACTACTCATAGGTTTACTATTGTTCGAAAAACCTAAATCCTTAGGTCTTGATCTATATCAGCTAGTGTTGTGGGAAGATTTGGTTGAGGTACTATCGGTTCAATTATGTATTCTCTGGGATCTCTAGGTCCCGTGATTGTCATGTAAAGATGATTCAATTTTAATTGAAACGAATAAGCTAATTATGAAAGATATATCTACACTGTGCATATAATCTTTTGTTTTTGTATTTTTGATGAAGTATTTTAATGAAATTGAAAGAATAGCTATTCTAATATATTCAGAAAATGGACGATTAATCTAATAACAAAATCAAAACAAATAAAGTATCCTAGTATGGTTATTTTCCTGTGTAGTTGTGAGTTTATCCTAAATATCTAAATAACTAACTAATTTTAATCGAAAGACTCTCAATCCTACCTCAGAAGTGAGGAATGAATCATAGTTTCTTAGAAACTATCATTCCCCACGGCTTCCCTAGTGATATCAAGGGCGAGCTTTAACTAATATGAAATAATTTACTACTTTATTTGATATATTATAACTAGAACTTTGATAGCTCAAACCTAGAGTTTACAGAACAATGGTAAATCCGGTTGTGTGTGACTTTGTCCCCTCAGTGTGATCTCCTTGTTCCTTCTTGTTCTCGTGAATCCAGAAAAGTGTGTATATGATAGCGTTAGCAGAAGAAGATACTCGAACAATGACATATTTGGATATAGACTGAATACAATACAAATAAGAGAGGGATAGTGCAAGTGAACATAGCTTGACTATGCAATTCCTAGCAGAATTTACTGCGGGAATACAACACAAATACGCCAAGAATTCTAGAAAATATCTTTTATGACAAACAAAACCTGCAACTCTAATATGGATTCTAATTTAAAAATGAAATTTTCCTATGCTAAACCAATTATATGGAACATCCATGAAGTAAGATGGAAACAAGAAGATCAAGTGATCTCTAAACAAAAAGGGAAGGCTTATAACTGATGCAAAATATGAAACTGTTTGAAATCTAAGCAAGAATTTCAAACAAATTGAATAATTAAATAGAGAAAGAGAGGGGCCATTTGTTTGAAAGTAATCCAACTATTTATAGCATTTGCATTTACCAGAGGGTAACTTCCAATTGATCTCTTTTACTATAAACAAAGGGAAAACACTATTTACTGGGTGGCCAAAACATAAATCCAAGCCAAAGTGAGTGAAGAATGTGGGTGAAAGTTGAATTCTTATGTTTGACACATTCTTCATAACGTTCTGGAAAACATGCACAAAACCGCCGCCCTGCACAGGGCGGTGGTTACAAGACCGCTAACCTATCCTAGGCGGCGGTCACAGGACCACTACCCAAGCAGGGTGGCGGTCCTGTAACTTAAGACCAAAATGCAAAGAAAAAGGGGGGGGGGCAGAGGATAGAATGAAACACACGGAGCTTGGATAAATCATTTGGGATGAAAATATACACTTGGTGAGCTTTTTCTAGATTCTGAACACCTTGCGAAGAGACTTGAATCATCATTGGGGCTTCCATAACCTATTTCTGGCATTATTGTACCTACATTTTTGGGTACGCACAAATTCCCACCATCTGAAGAAGATTTGGCTAAAACGAAGCACTGGGCTACCTATGCAACCTCTCCATGTTTGACAATAGACTCCATCCTATGTGTTGAAACAACTTTAGGCCCACCATCAGAAAGAGCCCTAAGCACAAATTATTCCCATCCACCATAAACTCTAACTCCATCCTCTTGAAATCATGTACATACCTACCAAGGTATTGTATCTATTGAATGCCCAACATTGTATATTTATCATCGAGACCAACTACGTAAAAAATCATTGGTTAATGTGTAGTTCCTCATCTGGATATTATGCTAAGGAATCCTCTTAGTGTAACTCATAGCAAATCCATCTGCAAATCATACATTAAACCCTTAAGTCCTTGAAGTCCTCAATTTGTAATCCTATCTTCACCGCTAACCCCTCATCTATGAAGTTGTGTGTAGCTCCATTCTCTATCAAAAAAAAATAACCTATTGCCCCTTGATTACTCCTTTCAGCCAAAAAGGATGGTATCTAAGGATTCTTGAAAGTGAAGCAATAGTAATATTGGATGAACCCAATACATCATTATCTCCAATTTCTATCTGAGGCTGCTCTTTACGTACAACATGACCACTATCATTGGCATCTGAATCTGTATTTGGTAAGGGCTCATCATTCACATATGAAACTAACTCATGAGATGCATCTTGACTTTACCAAGGCAATGATGTCTAGGCTCCCAAGGATCCTTACAATGAAAGAAAAAATTCTTCCTCCTCAACTCATTACGAATATCGTGCTCCAAACCATTTCAGTGCTATACTATTTTGTTGAATAGTATAGCACTGAAATGGTTTGGAGCTCATGGGAAACTTCTTATTGGGTTGATAAGAAGTGGGGGATGTGTCCAAATCTAATGCCATCTGATTGGCATCATGCAACATCCTAGGCTTAAGAGCCTTGACCAATCCTCTCATCCTATCATGAAGCCCCTCTATGAATAATATCACTACCATTTTCTCAGGCATCTCCAGAACCATCACTGCTATGCGCTGAAAATTATTGATGTAAGAATCAACATGTCCACTCTGACGGAACTGTGCCAAATCTCTATAGTATAGCTCCATGTCCTTGTGATAAAATATCACAATCAATATCTCACTGAACTCCCTATAAGACCGCAAAATATTATGCTTTAATGTGACCATCCCATGATGCCACCAATCATATGTTACTCCCTCAAGGTGTAGAGTGATGAACTGAATAGCCTCCTACTCCTGCATAGGCTTAAGGGTAAGATACATGTCGAGCTTATGAATCCAAGCTCTGGAACTAATATTATCACTACCATAAAAGGTGGAAAGAATCACCTTATTGATAGCCTGCATCAGCTCCCTATTATGATGTGATCTAGGCCTCCTATCCAATATAGCCCTCAAACTATCTCTCCTTTGGGCATGATACTACAAAAAGGGAAAAACATCCCTCACATGTTGTGGTAAATTCCTCCACTCATCACTAGTTTCCATAACATTGTCCTAGAAGGCCACTCCCTCAAGTGGATCTTCAACCTTTGGTGGGTCATCTATAGGCAAGAAACTAGGCTACATAGGCCTATCTGTTGTCTGGGTAGGCCTCACGACAAGGAGATCCCCTCACACTACCAATATCTAAAGGTGATCAATTGTGCCTCTTGCAACTAATGACAACTGATATGGATCTATCTCTCCTGTCATATCTATCTCTTAGCCTATCTAATGCTAACTTGTCCAAAGTAGATCCTGTTGGTGCTTAAATTAGTCTCACCCCGTTTGCCATTAAAATCCCTCAGTTTCCGGCCTCTGTCACGTTTTTTATCTCCCCGTGTTGGTGCTTGAAGACTCTGTCCTCCATTCAGTTGCCATGGTTAGTTCCTTCCTTGGACGAGGATCTCTTAAATGCCCAAAATTTGTTTTTATTCCTCTAACCATGTGAAGGAGTCTATTACTTGGTCATAAAACTCAGACATGTTCCTTCCCTGCTATTTTCCGCAGTCGTGTGTTGTTGTCCTTGCCATTTTTTCCCCAGATACTTGAGGAAATGTGATTGAATGTAGCTCGAAGGATCATTTTTAAACATTACAACATTTCCAAATTCTTTGTCCTTGAAAATTTCATCTTTGGGCTCAAATAGTGGTTTCCTTGCATTTTTTACAGTTTGACAGGTGTGTTTCTCCCATTAATTTTAAATCTTTGCATCAATGGAAGCATGGATCTTTTTGGTTAGATTCAACTTGGTGGGCCACTCTAAAAACCTTATGGCTTGCTTCAACCCAAAACTTGTCCACATGGAAGAACTGCTCTCGTTTGAAAATTCACATTTTGGTTTGGCCTTGGAGTTGCGTCAGGAGGACATGTGGAGTATCCTGCTGCTTTTCCCAGACTTAGACAAATTTTTATTCAGCTGGTACACTTTTGGTGGGTAGTGGACATGTGGTGGGTTGGCGCTCATTTGAAAATCTACCTCAGGCTCACACCTTAACAAATGCAACAGAGGGACAAGTGGAGGCTTCCGCTAGGCTCCGCTATGTACTTAAACTTTTAAAAGAAATTTTCTAAGGCCTAGGACACGTGGTGAGCCCGCGCTTATTCAGAGTCTTCACTCTTGGGGACCATCTTGAAGTTGCACCTTAAAGACACGTGGAGGTTTCTGTCAGGTCTTTCTTACTTAGAATTATTAGGAAACTCCCTAAAATGGCCTAAGACATGTGGAGAGGCCGCACATGTTTAGGGACCAGCCCCTGATTTTTATTTTGAAGAAGTGCCAGGAGGACAATTAGAGGCTTCTGCTCACTCTGCCTTTTTTTTAGAATTTTCAATGGCCAAAGGAGACTGTCTCAGACCAAAGACACATAGCGCCTTCCGCTAAACCTTCAAATTTTAAATAGACTCTACCGGACCATGAGACACATGTTGAGACCCGCGCTTGTTCGGGGTCTCTACTTTTTGGGACCATCTCAAAATGCACCATTGAGACACGTGGCATTTGGGGAGATGGAGAAGGCGGGGAGCTGCGGGAAAAATTCTGGAAAATTGGCCTTTTCCAAAAATCTGAGATAAATCATAGTACTAACAGAGCCCATACATTCCTCATGGGAACCAAATCAGCTTGGGATCGAGTGTGCTAAGCCCATTTTCATAAGGGCAGAGGGGCGGGAGAAAATGTCAAGATCCTCTTACTTTTTCCCAGGGAGGGCTATAAGGATATTCCTAAAAAGGTGCTCCCATGCCCATATCTCCAATACACTATTTCAAGACTAGCCTGTGGTCAGGCTCATCTACGTGTGTAAAATTTGTGAAAGGACCAGATCAATGGTAGATATGCTTTTCATTTGTTCTTTTGGCCATTGAAGCCTCATAGGTATGTTTGGAGATGCATTTTTATGCATACCACTGAAATATCCCTACCCACTAAACCTGAATTTTTCCTTGGCAAATTTGTGTCGACTAAGGTAATGTAATAGACTCACTACAATTGAATCCACACTTTGGGAGATCAATTTGTAAATCTTGAAGTACTTTTTGAATGTGGTTATTTGTGACTTGAGCTCATGCCCCAAAAATGACAAAATAAACCATGCAATACCAGAAGTTGTAGACTGATAAAATTATAATTCAGAGGAAAAGGAGGGAAAAAGGATGATAATGATGAAAGTGCAGGTGCAAAAGGTAAAAAAGGCGTTGTCTAGATCTTTCTTTTCATAAAGGGATGACCAAATGATAGTCCAGTCTATGCAGATGACTATGAAAAATGATTTTTTTAACAAGAGGATTTATCACATGACAGGAACCAAAATGAAACTTAGAAGGGACACCTGAAAAGTATGCGGCATGGCATCCAATAGCCATTAGTCGAGGGCTTCCAAGAATTACATGATCAGTAGCACAATTTTATCCACCTTAGCAGATTTCGGAAAATAACAATTTAAGTTAGACTGGACGATACCTCTAAAACAACATCGGATGTCCAACAACATAAAGGTCACCCGACACTAGATATTATGATAATCTCTTTTGGGGGGAAAATTGAGTCTTCAACACACACTGTATAAATGCAATGAGAATACTCTGTGTAAGATCAATCGGAGTTTGAATTCTTGAGATTTTCATTGAGAATGCTCTTGGGGTCTTCCTCCGAGAGACCAAGAGCCAAGATTACCTAAGTTATTTTCTTCTGTGTTAGATTTTATGTCGTGTCAAGTTGGTTGTAGATGTCAAAGCCATTGACAATGCAAGTGAGATTTTCTCTAGAAGCAAATATCTGAATTCCCTACAAGTAATTTCCCCCTGTTTTCTCTATCAATCAGGACAAAGGAACCTAAAATCTACTTGTAAAAATGTGTAGAACAATCAGGATTCCATAATGTCTTTAGTAACACTTACCTTGTGTTGAAAATCATCTTATTCTTGAAGTGACAACTCGTAGAGACACTTTTCATATTTGGTGTGTTGATCATCGTTTTCCTAAGTCGCATTTCTCCCTATAAAATTTGTGCAAATGAAATGTATCTGCGTCTCCTTCAGTAAAAAAGGTTACAAAATAGGTTCTCTTACCTTGGTTGAAAGGCACAACCTATTAATAGTTAGGATAAGATTAAAATCCTTTATAAGGTGCTACCCACTTCTTCAATTTTGCACAATGAGTGCTAAAAATTCAAATAAATTGCTTCCCTGGCTACAAAACGACATACATAATCATTTATCTACTTTTGAGCTGTCCTGGGTAGACAAAATCCGTGCCATACTGCTCGGTTTGATGAAGAATTAGTCCGAGATAGAGGTGCCATTATAGATATAGATTTGAGGAAGTTTATCTTTCAAAATATCACTTTTGTTCATAGATTACATTCCCCACAGGTGCCCATTGAATGCATCTATTGAGAGAGTACACTGTTGTATATTATATTCATCCAGATACCAAACAGAGGAATGACCTATTTTCCTAGGGAAAACATTTCGTTAGTCACCATAGTTGGCTGACTAGGGTCAGGTACAGAGAATACCCTGTTTAAAATATTATGTCTCTCATTCCCTAATTTGTTTTCTTGGGAATATAGTGTGACTTGAAGGGTATTCATCCTAGTATGGTATTACACACCATGTAAACATCCACTTTATTGGTACTTCATGTATCTAGGAAGTGTTTTTAATTAAAATTTAACTCCCTTACTTTATGTAGCTAATTTAAAAACCCATATATTTAAATCCTACATTGAAAGCACTTAATGCAATCCATTTCCAATAATTGTACATAAACCATGATGCATCTGCATAAGGGAATACTGTAACTTACTCACTCTTCCTCAATGCTTATTACAAGTGAATACTATGAAAATGTATTTCTTTGAGTTTTCCTTTATCAGGATTTAGATATTTAAGTTTGAAGATACCTACAGTGTCTACTTAGGTTCCACATAGGAATTCCATAGGCATCTCACAACTTAGATCATAGTGAAATCCCATGACAGTGGTAATCAACAACTTACACTACTTTACAAAAAAATGAGTTCCTAGCAGTGCATGGTATGCCATGCTCAATTCCATTATGGAACACTCGTCTACCTTCAGGAATTTGAGTTATCTCACCTTAGATCACTTATTTAGTTATATAGATATACAAGCTTCATATGATGTGTGATTAACAGTTTTCTACCATGTTCTTATACAAGGGGGGGAATTTTAGGATTATCATTTTCAAGAAGACGTACCATCTATGTCATCTTATGATTCCTAATGGGAGTGAGTTACAGTAATCTCCGTAGAGTGATTCAGCTCATTACTAGACTCACTTATCCTTCATTATAATAGCCAGTGTGTGAGAGATATGTGGATATCTTAGTTGTCAGAGATAAGACATGAAATAGTTTAGGGATATGCGATTAAGTAAACTCCTTGAAACTATTGTTGGTGTGTGTGAATGTCCAGTCATCGTCCACATCACCTAGGTGAGTCATCTCTCCTTGCGAGAGTCATAGGTCTTAGGAAGTCAAATGACAAGTGTCAGATTCTATCATAGAATCTGACATTGTCATTTGCGTCAATGTGTCATAGGAGTTACATTCCTTAGTTGGAATTGTAAATCCTCTTCTAGTGGCGTCATATGTGTCAGTCAACGTCATATGCGTCAGTGGCGTCATTGATTTCTTTCCTTGTTTAGGCATGGGGGTTACACAACACCCCTATTTGTACTTCCTATTTTTTGATCTATGAGCATAAGCAGACCCATTCTTCTTACTTGCAATCTTCTTTCCATTGTTTCGAATCTTGCATATTGTGTTGGCTTGACGTTACCATCGGAGTGCAACTTCGTTGTGGTGCATCGCTTTTCGACATCGGTTCTCGCGAATCCATCTTTCATGGCATCAAAGCTGGTTTTGGTAAACGTGCACTCTTCATTTCTCAGTTGTTTATTGCTTCTGGTTTCTCTCATTTCCTTGTGTGCAAGTTTTTTTTCTATTATCATTTTGGAATTATTGCTCACCTCGTATTGAGGTTTCAGCAGTTGCAAGTTAAGGTATTTGGTTGGTTTGCTTATCAACTGAGTTTGTATTTGGATATTTCTATATCTTTGTGGCTGTCGTTTTTGGGTTGTTGTGTGTGTTTCTTGCTGGTTGTGTTCAGATTCAGCGCTTGCAGGGTAAAAGAAGAGTTCGTTTTTTTGGCATGGACCTGTGATTACTGGTTGGGATCTTTGTTTTTTCTTCACTGGTGTATACTCAGACTATTTTGAGATTTTTCCTCATCATTGTGGTTCCTTGCTGTCTCGAAGTTACCTCTACCTAGTCTCAAAACGTTTTTGCAAGCCTACTGAAAACCCCTCACGTTTTTTGTAAAATACTCACATTTTTGCCTGGTCTCTCACATTTTTTTTTGCAAAACCTCTCACGTTTTTTGTAAAAACTACTCACGTTTTTCCTCTGTTCTGAGCATTTTCAACTGTTCCAGACATTTTTTTTTGGGCATTTCTGAGTGTTTTCTCCCTTCTAGGCGTTTTTTTTGCCTATCCTCAGGCGTTTTTCTCCCCTGGCTGCGTTTTCTCCTTTGTTCCAGGCGTTTAAATCTGTTCCAGGTGTTTTTCTATCCCCTGGCTGCATTTTCAACTGTTCCAGGCATTTTGAACTGTCCTAAGGCATTTTTTTTCTCCTTTCCTACGTTTTTTGCTCGTTGTTCTGGCATTTTTGAACTGTTAAGGCGTTTTTTTTGGGCTGTTAAGGGTTTTTTCTCCTTCAGTTGGCATTGTTTGGCTATTTTTGGCATTTTCTTACAGTGGACAGTCACTGCATTATCTATTTTTTACCTACCTTTCATCCGCACGTGACCTTCTCATCCGCTGCCAGGTAATATCTCTCTAAAAATACCTTTTTTTATTCACTTTTCTTAAAAAAAAAACATGTTTGCATTCTTTTTATCTTATCACTCTTCTAAAAAAAACGTGTTGTTTCATTACTTTTAAAAGGTATAAGGTAAAAAACATTACATTTTATTGGCATTGTAAGTTTTTTGGCTTGTTTTATTAACCTTCCGTTGAGTGCTGAAGATGAAGGGTGAGGTCCGGGATTGGCAGGTGGCTAATCCCCCCTCGCAATATAAACAAACCCTATCTCAAATTCTGTGCCATTTCCAACAGGCATACATATGACACCTTTTTCATGCATTTAGGGCACTTTTTTAATCCGTTTGCAGGCTTATTGGCTTTTTTCTCATCAGTTGCGGGAATTAGTTTTTGCTATAACTTTTGACTCTTTGCTCGGTTTTGAGCACTTCTTTAATCAAAGTTGCATGTTTTTTTGCACTCTAGATGATGGGATCATTAGTTTTGTAAATGCAATAATTTTATAAAGTGCCGCATTCTAGGGGGTTGTCTTTGTATTGCTTAATTTAGCTCATTTTTTCTTGAGCTTTGTTCTATTCCTTTTTTGTGGACTTGTGAGTGCGTCCACCATAGTCTTACGACAAAGAGATTCTTTAGTGTGACATGAGACACTGTTTCTCACAAAGCTCTTTCTTCCCCCTCTTGCTTCTCTCTTTCTATGCTTGCTTGCAGTGTCGATCTGTTGTGCCCTACGAACCTTGATTGTTGTCTCCACCATTGCGCGTTATTACGCTAATTGCAAGGTGAGTGACAAACTGATTCTCAGAACACAATCGTATCTGGTTGTAATCAACACACTGAATTATAAAGTGCCAAACTCGAGGGGTGTAATTTTGTTCTGGGGTGGTTGTTTCCTTTCTCTCTCCTTCCTTCTATATTCCTTGGTTCTATCTCTTCATTATGGATATCTCTAAAGTACCAGTGCTCACACCTTTTAATTTCTTCGAATGGAAATCTAAAATTATATTGGTTTTGCGAAGTAAAGGATTATACTGAGTTACCATGGGGTTAGAGACCAAACCTACTGATGAACCTGAAAAATCTAAATGGTTCAACCGTTGTGATGAAGCTTTAGGTCTTATCTGTATGTCCATCTCTCCTGACTTGCTCTTCCACATCGAAACTTCCTCAACACCCGATCAAGCGTGGAAAACGCTCAATGATATGTTTGGGAAGCAAGATGGCATGAGAGCGCATGAGTTGGAGAACGAACTACTAGGGTTAAATCCTAGTGACTTTGAAAACCTATAGGCCTTCTTCTCAAAATTTGTCCACACTAGAATGCTTCTAAAGGAATGTAAAGTGGATAAGAAAGACTCTCAATTGATCTTGTCGATTCTTTCTAAATTAGGTCCTGAATACTCTATTTTTCGTTTGAACTTTTCACACCACGAAAGCCACCTTGGGTAGTACTTGGACTATGCCCTCCTTTGACAGTTTTTCGTCCCAACTCATTTGAGAACAAGACAAACTCATTCAAATGGGGACTCTAAAATCCAAGTCACATGCCCTTGTGGCGAATAAGGGAAAGAAAAATGAAAAGAAGAAAGAAACTAAGGACCAACCTAAGAAAGAAACCAAGACCAACCAACCCCCAGTTAAGCCCATCACTCATACTTCGACTTTTGAGCCTAAAGCGAAGAAGGAAAAGTATAAATGCTCCTATTGTAAGAATTCTGGCCATGATGAGCAACATTGTTTTCAGAAACAAATTGATCACTTAACTCATTTACTTGAGAAGAATAAAATAAGTGTTCCTGAATCCATTAAACAAAATGCTCAGAAAGGCGAGTCTTCTAATGCAAAGGAGACTAAAAATGAAAAGAAGAAAGGTAAGGCCCTCAAAGCTAGGTCAGCTCCATCATCAACTTGGATTATCGATTCTGGTGCCTCACACTACATGGATTCTTCAGAGGTTGAATTCTCTAGCATTGAACCATGTGGCATGTCCCAAATCACATTGGGTGATGACACTCATGTGTCGGTTTCCGGTAGTGGATCGGTAGAGATTGAAGGTGGAACATTTAACCAAGTGTTGAGTGTTCCCAATCTCTCTACCAATCTCCTATCGGTTTACCAAATCACTCACCTTGGTGAAGGAATGCGAGTGGAATTTGGTCCTAACTCGGTGATTATTCGTGAGCTTAACTCTAATTACACTGTGGTTGAGGGAAAGGCAGATCACCGTTCACGGTTGTATACCTTTTCCCACTTCTCTTCTGATTCGACGCCTAATGCCTTGCTCACTCATGTAAATAAGGTTAGCAAGTTATGGCATGAGCATTTTGGGCATCTAAATTATCGTTACCTTGAACAATTGAGCCAAAATGAAATGGTCAATGGGCTACCCCGAGTGAAGTTTTCTAAGGGTCTTTTTGAAGGTTGTACCCTTGGAAAGCACCTTGAAAAAAGTTTTGACAAGGGAAAATCCTGGAGAGCTACTCGTCCCTTGGATCTTGTTCATAGTGACGTTTCTAGCCCTTTTCCGTCTCCTTCTTTTACTAGAGCTCTCTATATACTAACCTTCATTGATGACTTTTTGCGTTATACTTGGGTATATTTTCTTAAGCTTAAGTCTGAAGTTTTTGAGCATTTTCAAAACTTTAAGTCTCTTGTTGAGAAACAAGCAGAACGGTCTATCAAGGTTCTTCGAACCGACAATGGAGGTGAGTATGTGAGCAACAGGTTTGAGGATTTCTGCACTTATGAGGGGATTGCTTTGCAACGTATAGTTTCTTACAGCCCTTCCCAAAATGGAGTTACAGAAAGAAAGAACCAAACTTTAAAGGAGATGGCTACTTGTATGATTCACTCGAAATCTCTTCCTCCACAGTATTGGGCTGAAGCAGTGAATTATACTTGTTATATTCAGAATCGTGTCCCACACAAGGTAGTAAGAGGGATGACACCCTTGAAGCCTAGTTTGGACACAAGCCTGATGTCCAGCACTTTTGAGTCTTCGGATCCAAGGCTATGGATCGGATTCCCAAAAAGAAACGCAAGGCATTGGATCCACAATCCAAACCTTGTATCTTTGTCGAGTATCCGGATAGCGTGAAGGGATATCGATTGTTGAACCCTACCACCCATGAGCTTTATATTGAGAGGAGTGTGAAGTTTGATGAGTCATCCTTGACTTCAACTTCCATTGAGGTCCTTTTTACCCCTTATTCATATTCTGACTCTTCAGATGATGATGATGTTGAGCGAGTTCCACCTCTCCCTGCTCCTCTCGATCCTCAAACTTCTGAGTCTTCTGATTCTAATAGTAGTGATGATGAGGACTATGTCCCTTCTCACTCAAGTGAAGAATCTTCCGACTCGGAGCCTAAGCCGTCGGGACCTCTTTGGGCCAGGAAAACTTTACAGAGTGCTGGAGATTTAGTTGGAGATCCTTTGGATGAGAGATGTACTCGCTCAGACTTCACAAGACCTCACTCCTTCTTCGCCTTTGCTTCTAATCCACCATCTTTCCACAAAGCTTCTGGGATTCCTGAGTGGGATTCTGCCATGGATGAGGAGTATTCCTCACTCATAAAGAATGACACTTGGGATCTTACCCTTCTTCCGAAAGGAAGAAAAATCGTTTGGTGTAGGTGGGTATATCGGACAAAGTATGGAGCTAATGGAGAAGTTGAGAAGTATAAAGCGCGACTTGTAGCTAAGGGTTTCTCCCACGTAGCTGGGGTTGATTACTCAAAAACCTTTGCTCCGGTTGTGAAGATGACTTCCATTCGACTGACCCTTTCCATCGCTGCCACTAACAGATAGGAAGTCCACCAGATGCATGTTAAGAGTGCCTTCCTTCATGGGGACCTAGAGGAGGAGATTTATATGGAACAACCTCCATGTTATGTCCATGATCCATCCCTCATTTGCAAATTAAATAAGTCTCTCTATGGCCTTAAACAAGCCCCTCGGGCTTGGTATGCCAAGATGGACTCCTTTTTACTTGCATCAGGGTTCACTCGGTGTCACTCTAACCCAAATGTGTATATTCTGCGACAGGATGACTCCATGCTTATTCTTGTTCTCTATGTTGATGACTTGTTGATCACCGGTAGCTCTTCCTCTATCATTGATTATGTGAAGATCTCCTTGGCCAACAAGTTCTCCATGTCTGACTTAGGATTGCTTCATTACTTTCTTAGGATCCAAATTTCACAATATGACTCAGGAATTATGATCTCGCAGCCTAAGTAATCTCTTGATTTGCTTGCTCAGTTTCACATGTCTGACTGCAAGTCCTCACCTACTCCTTTTCTTTCCAGCATTAAGTTGGTTTCTAATTGCTCTTCCCCTTGGTTGACGGCACCCTTTATCGACAGTTGGTGGGAAGCTTGATCTACCTTACTCACATTCGGCCAGATCTATCATATGCCATCGGGATCATGTCCAGATTTATGCAGGAGCCTCATGAGCTACACTTAAAAGCAGCAAAGCGGATCCTTCACTATGTTTGTGGCACTCACACAGATGGTATTCATTACTTACGAGGGATTGAGATTGTCTTGGTTGGATTTACAGACTCAGATTGGGCCAGTGATCTAGATCATCAGAAGTCTATCTCAGGCTACAGTTTCACTCTTGGTTTAAGTTCTGTCAGTTGGTCCAGCAAGAAACAGAACACCATTGCCATATCATCGACAGAAGAAGAATACAGAGGAGTAGTTAACACTGCCACAGAAGTTGTTTGGTTATAGGGTATTATGACAGAGTTTGGCATCCACTTTCAGCGGCCTATCATTATCTACTGTGACAACATGAGCACTATCTCAATTTGTAGAAATCCCGTTCAACATCAGTAGATGAAGCACATTGAGATTCATATGCACTTCATACAGGAACTGATACATGAAAACATCATCGACATACAGTATGTTCAGATAGTTGATCAGGTTGCAGACATTTTCACCAAGCCCTTCACTAAGGTGAAGTTTCTTCACTTGCGGTCTCTTCTTAGGGTGAGGTCCGCTACAGCCACCCATCTTCTTTGGGCTATATAGTCCTCCTTCTTCTCCTCTTCTTCTTTCCAGAAAGATGTTGTTTGTACATGGGCACCTTATCAGGCCTTTAGTTGCCGAGGCCCATTGACACATCTTTCTTAGTTGTCTAGGGGAGTCTTCTTTTTCTGTTCTGGCTTACCTTGACCTCTTCCTCGGCTTCGATGAAGGGGGGGTGTTGGTGTGTGTGACTGTCCAGTCATTGTCCACATCACCTAGGTGAGTCATCTCGCCTTGCGAGAGTCATAGGTCTTAGGAAGTCAAATGACAAGTGTCAGATTCTGTCATAGAATCTGACATTGTCATTTGCGTCAATGTGTCATAGGAGTTACATTCCTTATTTGGAATTGTAACTCCTCTTCTAGTGGCGTCATATGCGTCAGTCAACGTCATATGCGTTAGTGGCGTCATTGAGTTCTTTCCATGTTTAGGCATGGGGGTTACACATCACCCCTATTTGTACTTCCTATTTTTTTATCTATGAGCATGAGCATGAGCAGACCCATTCTTCTTACTTGCAATCTTCTTTCCATTGTTTCGAATCTTGCATATTGCGTTGGCTTGATGTTACCATCGGAGTGCAACTTCATCGTGGTGCATTGCTTTTCAACATCGGTTCTCACGAATCCCTCTTTCAGTATTAAGGAGATCATCCTCCTATAAAGTATAATCTCTTGAGTGTAATATTGTCCTACATGAATAAAATTTTGATTATTATTATTTTGTATTGTGTTTATATTTCTATCATGTTCAGTATATTAAATTTGAGCCACATCTCAAAATCTACTTTACACAGGCTACTTCGAATTGAAAATTGCATTCTTTCATGTATGCATCATTTAGAAGCTATAACTTCTTATAAAAACAAAAAATGAATGCCTTGGCCTTCGTTCTATAAGCGAATGAGTAGCCCCTTGTTTGGGCTATCAAAGTGCTCAAATATTGAACCTGCAGCTTCAAACTCAAGAGATCTTGACAACACATATCTTCCTAACATATTTGTGGAGTGAATGAAGATAAGAGGGTTTTTCATATGGGGCTAGGTGCCACAACTTCTCCTTATTTCATATCCATGTATTGGTGCCTTCATGATCCATTGTGGATGAAAATTGAAAATGGAGACCATATCTCTTGAAGAAGCGTGATCCATCTTTGAGAAATTTGGTTTGCTGAACACATAAATGGACTTCATAACAAGGAAAGTGTGATGGATTTGTGAGAATGGTGTTATTCTAAAAAAAGGGAAAAGATAAGGGCTTGCATCTCCCATTGAACTCCATATTACTATTTACTAAATGAGATGTTGCCTTATGGAATACCATAATTGTAGCTTACAAAGGACATGTACATCCTCGTGAATCATTGATAGTGTTTCACCAAATGTAACCACCATGTATCCAACATGACCAATTAACTTTTTCTAGCATACTACCAACCTCAACGAAAATAGGAGCAGTGAAACGGGCTATGAACATCCACTAGAGAATTATGGAGAATGGACTATTATCATATGTAACTACAAGTTGCATGGTAGATATGTATGTAAAAGATGGAAGCATTAACAATACATACAAATTTTTGGAAAATGTTTTAAAAATAAATATGGTCTCATGGACTACAATGATTTCAAGATATCATAAAATATGTGTTTTTTGAAAATGCCTTGGAAGTTTTCCAACAAATGCAAGTGGTAGTGTAAATTTAGACCCCACAATATTTTCTACAATCCTTCTAGCTTGTGTCATAATGGGAGCATTAGAACAAAACACAAACATTTATCATAACATAATGGGAATCTTATTTTTGTTCGTTGTAATTAGAAGTTCTCTTATATAAATTTATGCAAAAGGTTGTACAATCATACAGAAGGAACGTGAATTGTATCAAAAAATTCCTCAAACAAATTCGGTCTCATGAACTACAATGATTGTAGGATATGCACAAAACAAGTTTGTTCAAATACCTTTCAAACTCTTAGGAAAACACAATAGGGGGATTTAAAACTAGATTCCACAACCATTTTTTGCATACTCCTAGCCTATGCCAAAATGGGAGCTTTAGCACATGGTATGGACATCCCTTAGAGCATGATGGAAAGTCATTTTTTTTGTCAAATGTTGTTTGTTGTAGTTTCTTAAGAAATAAACACGTTATAATACTAGATTAATAGAATATATATGTCATAACTTGACATATGTTCATATGGAGATAATCAATTGGAGAAGAAACTTGTTCTTAAATAAGTAGAATTGATCCTCTTTAGGTTTAAGTGGTATTAAAGTGCTACCTTATATATTTTTGAACAACTGACTAGATTGCATTTGAGTGAGCTTCTAAATGATGCAGTGACAATTGGTCAAGTTATTTTTGGTAATCTTTGGTGGAGAAACATGTAAAATTTGTATGGTGGGAGTGACTTTATTGTTTTGTTGTATTATTGGAGCAACTCCATTTTTTTTAAGATATGTTAAATATGAATTTGGTTTTGAGGGGACCAAAAAACCCCGTCTACAAAAGGAAAAAAAGATATAGCTCTGAAGAACAAAAAGAGCAACCTCTTCTAGCTACTAACAACAAGTGTGACAAAGAAAGAAGGCCCGATAGATAAACAACCAAGGAGCAAGGCCCAAAAAAACAAGAACCAAGACTACCCATTTAAACCCTTACTATGGAATCTTAAGTTCATCTTAAAAGTGGATCTAAAAAAAATTCTATTTTTTTTACCTTTCACTACCATCCAATCCACCATCCTATTAGGATCCTCATTTTCTTCATTGTGGATTGGTAACACGATTTCAAGAGACTCTTTATTGCAAACAGAATTAGTGCTAGATGACGGACCCAAGGGATGCGAAAAACCACTAGAAAGCTCTGAACCCTCAACCCCCAAAACATAAGGAAAAATGAGTGTGTCATCATTATATTGTACCTCATCTTCATTTGACACTGTAACCTCTAATGAATCATCTGGATCATCTCCCACAACCAACATGTTGGGTTGGGAATCTTTCCACCAAGATACCTTAACATTCTCTCTATGTTTCACACTAGTATATGTTGAGGCTAAGTGACCCAAAGCAAAACATTTCCTACACCTGAAAGGTAATCCTTCATAATGTAATTGATGGGTAGAGATTCTATCCAAAATTCTAAGCTCCACGGAGGTTGGTAGGTCCACTGTGGTATCACATTTAATACATGTTGTCAAATTTAATTTTCTTGAGGCAACTATTGCATTGAAGCTTCCACATTGGTTCTTAGAAACATGCACAAGGTACATGAATTGTTTGATAGACTATAATGAGGGAAATCCTACTTTGTGCTTTTTTGTTTTTCGTATATGAGATTGTATCATTATTCTTGAGCACCCCTTGGGCATGTATCAACATATCTAAACAAAGGATTATTATCCCATTTCTAACCGCATTTCCCTTTTCATCTCAAATATTGATATGGGGTGTGTGGGTGTAAACAAGGTTTCATTTAACTATATAACTCATAATTTCATGCCATTTCTCAAGGGTTGGAAAAAAGCATACTCCCAACTTGCTCCCAACCTATGCCAAAAAGGGTATGTGCATTCACCAAAGTATAATGGAGAATGGAATTTTTCATATGTTGTTTTACGTGCCCTAATAGTTATATTGTACATGTAAATTGTTCATTAGAGTGCAATGGTTGCATGATTTTAACAAAATGTATTTGGTGGAAAGGCCTTGGAAACTATTTAGCAATTTTTATGCTATCACGTTTTTTTGCTACCATCATTTCATCCTGTGTCGAAATGGGAGCTTTGGATCAAGACATCGACATTCATCAAACCAAAAATGGAAAGATGTTTTTTTTGTTAAATGTAGTTGTAGGAGACCTGGTAGACACGTATCAAAAAAGTAGAATCATACGCAAGGAACATAGACTATTTGATAAAATGTCTAGCAATACAATGTGATCTTGTGGACTGCAATGAATCAATGGTATGCACAAGGACATCCATCAATGCATTTGCTTGTCAAAAGTATTTGGTAGGTGTAAAGTAAGACTATGCAACCCTTATTAGCATATTCCCAACTTGTAACAAATTGGGAGCTTTAGAATAAGATATGGACCTCTATTTTTGAAAGTTATAGTTAATGTTGGTGTCGACATGTATATAAAATTTATTAGTATACACAAAACATGAAATATTTGACAAAATGACTCACAAATATGTAGTTCCATGGATACAATATTTTAATTTAGTTATTGACATCAAAATAAAATCATAAACATAAACTAATTTCAACTTCATATCACTTCCGACTTAATTTGCAACTCATTTGCAGTTGCTACTTGTAATTTCATGGGTTAAATTTAGGCTGTCTACGTTGGTCGGTTTTTTATTTCTATGTGAGAAACCATCGACATCTATAAAATTCATGAAGTTTTTATCATGCCACTTGTTCATCAACGTGCTGGTGAATTTTATTCGACCCGTTATCTATGTCCCTCGTTGCTTTCTAGTCAAAAGTTTGTAGAAATTCAATTCAGGGACCGGCCTTTTTGAAGCCATACATTGAAGACAAAGCTTGAGCAAATGTAAACACGAAAATGAATGTTGCAGCCATCGCAGACACTGTGGTACGCCATGGCCTTGTAAAACGGTTCGTGAAAAACTCGATCAACCGAGCCCTCCATTTGGCTCTGTAACACTCCATAATCTCCTTCTTCACAACCTTGAGCGGCTGAAGTGAAGATATGGACATGCCCTTGCAAAGACCCTCCCATAACTCAGCCGCCTGCGCATCGTTTCCGACATAGATATATAAAACCCCGGCTATCCTCAGCAGAGTCGCATCCTGCTCCGTGTGAATCAAACTCTTCATTAAACCAACGTAGCATGAGACCACCCGTAATTCCGATGGTAGAAACGCCTCCATGGCCATCAAGTTTCTCAGGACAGTTTCGGTGCTTTCATATATTTCAATGACAGGAAGGTAAAGAGTAGAATTTTCCTCGTCAAATCTCAGGGCCATGCCGCCATCTCCAGTATACGGCCGGATGCATATTCCACCTTTGCTTAATCTTGACACGGAAGGAAGAACTTGATTAAACCGTATTTCTAAAGTTGGTAACGGAGATGACGAAGACTTTGCCCCGGAAAAAAAAAATAGGGTTAAGCCGTGCAAGAAACTCAAACAATGATCCCGTCCCATAAAGGGCGAATCTAGCTCAAATCCTGAGAGCTGCAGATGTTTGAAAGGGAAAATCGTGCAAGCGGCGTTAAATAGTAAGTGGAAGAGTCTGGTTTGTGCTTCTTTCTCTGATCCAGCCTCCAATTCTAATATTTTGGCCATGACGAAGAGGGGAATTTGATTTTCTAGCTTTACAATGTCCCCGAGTAATGCGAATCCGACCGATTTGATTCTATTTTCATCGAAAAGGGGTTCGAAATACGTACATTCAGACTCAGAGGAATCGAAGTGATCTTTGCCGGCGAGGGTCCTGAGAAGCTCCAAGAGAAAAGACGCATCCAAAAGCATCATCCACGCTAGCGTTTCCGAGTTGCAGTCGATGACCTTTTCGTAGCTGTCTCTGATTTTGCAGTCCATTTTCTCAATCTCTGTGACTACAAATTTGATGTCTGTTGCCGCATCTCCTTGCAGTCTCTTCATCATTTTTTTGGGCAGCCCTGAGCTTGTGGTTATCCATGTCGAGAAGATTTTTGTTCGGGTGGTAATAAGGGCCAATAGAAACTACTTGAGGGAGATATGCATCACGGTTGAAGTCGATGAGAATCTTGGGGACGCAGAAAATGCAGACGCTCGGGGGACGGGAAATAGAATTTTGAGAATGGAGGCCCTCTTTGACGTGGACGAGCCATTCGCCTTCGCCTGTACTCCTGTATTCCTTTGAATCTTGGGTGTCAGCCATAAGAAGCAGCTGAATTAGGCAGATTAAGGAGGATCGGAAGTTTAGGCTGAGTAGCGAATCAATTAAGCCTAGAAAACAAAAGATATGCCAAGGAATAAGTTCCAGGTCACATTGTAAAAGCGATCATTCCCATCTGCCTCTGAAAATGCGCCCCTTCGTGAGTTTGTTCTGAAAATATTATTAAATGTCATGAAAATCCACAATGTTTTACCGTCACTATATTTTTTTGCTTTTTTAAAAATAAATTCTGGCCACCGGTCAAACTTGAGCTAGTGTGAATTTCCGGTAGCTATATCAAGCCCATGGAGATTCGCCAATTTTGTCCGATTATCACGAAAATATCAAATAGCTTGAAAATTCAAACCTCCATAATTAATGCGGACAGAAACATCATGATTGCAACTTCGGCCATACTTATTAAATTATGAAGAGCCCTTTAAAATTGTGTCAATTGGTGCGAGTTCCTCTTTGTTTTTTACGCGGAAGGCGTTCTCCCTATGGGAAAGGTCCTTACGGACGTTTTTATGACTATTTTAAATTTGACACTTAGACGCCCGTTTGGACGTTTTTTGCTATACAGGGTGAAACACCAGATCCAACACTCGGAACTAATTTTGTGGAACTGCTTGCCTTTTCGACCCTTTCTTTCGGAACTGTTTTTGAAGTGTGTTTGGAATACAAGCTGCTGTTGAAGCTCCACGAAAAGATATTTTTTGTGTCTCCCTAGAATTCAAAGCTGCAAACAAAAATCCTACCATGACATTACCTGACAAATATTCAGACAGATCTACAAATTGTGCTGAAATGAGATTTTTGTGCGACTTCTGACTGTGTGAACCACTTGCAATATATACTCGAAGTTAGTTTTTCCGTTGAGTTGCTGTAGTCGATCCATGCATCCCATATTGTCCCGTTATTTAAACCATGAAATATAAACATTTTTCAAATAATCAGTAAATTGTTTTGCTAAAGTTCCCACAACCCCATCATAATTCAAAAATGCGATAGCAAAGATATCAGGTACCACATCAAGTTTATCTCCACAAGACCATAACATCCTTTGTTGGTGTATTTTGGAACAATGTAGGCATATCCTTTAGTGGTGAGGGAAAAGGCTATTTGGTCGCCCCCATCATCTGACTTTGAACAATTCATAACAAATTGAAAGTGGGTAATGAAATCCGTCCGCTATAGAGGAGAGTGGAATGGTGGTTTTTTTATACACAATCCTACCGGCTGTTTGGTTCCCCGAGTTTGTATACTTGAAACTGCTACTATTTGTAAGATGGACAACATGGTCGGAGACAGTAGCGTTAGTCACACAATTAATTCCACCTGTATTGCACGCCCCAAATTCAGTGAAATTGAATCTCAGACCTTGTTCAAATTGCCCGGCGTGAATGAAAATACAAGTCATGTTAACGCAATAGAACAAAGATGCCAGAAAATTTAATTTAGAAAAGATAAATTTCGCCATGAAATTGTAACTCTACTTAATTAAATATTAGAATATAGATACAGATAAAAGAGATTCTATAGAAAACGGCAAGCAAGATCTCCCTCAGAAAGTATCTAATCCATTTCCATTGCCCTATGTTTGTGTGGTGCAAATTCTTCCATGATTGTACATAATCATAAATTTCTTACCAAGCATTTTTTTAATCCAATTTCTGTGTAGTTGTAACATCACCATCCATAAACAAAGAGATTATTCAAACATCAATGGAATTGGATTTTAAAATACATTAAAATAGACTGAATTTCGATGACACATTGTTTTTTAATTATGAATGTGGACCGTTTCAATCTAGGATTCTAATTTAACTATATAGTTGAATTAACAATCATACATGGAATATACGATGGAAATGTCGAAGGGGTTCTTATAGAGGAGTCATATTGGAGGGAGACAAACAATAGGAGAAGAAGAAGGGTGAAGTAGAAGGGATTAGAGGGTGGACAAGTTCTTGGGTGGAGAATGCGGAAAGGAGAAACAATGTGAAACTGTACTGTAAAGAAATGACATAATATTTATGTCAATCCTTGAAGCGGACCTCAGATGTTGTCTTAGATGATGCATAAACAATGTAAAGAGATATTTGTCAACATAAGAAGCGGTAGAAAAAAATTCAGAAGTGAGATTGTGTTTGTAATTTTAGCCCTTGCATAAAATATAGACAACATGATGTGGAGTGGAAGTAGCATCTGAAGGTGGCAACCCCATGTAAGTTTCTACTCATCAACAACAGTGGTGGCATCATCATTCAACAATCACCGATAATAAAAGGACAAGTGTGGTTTGATGAGGATTTTGATTGTACAGGGGAAAGTAATCATAAGCATGGGACATGTGTAGCGCCACCCTTTGAATTACTCCTAGGGCAGAGAAAACAAAGCATAGAAGCCAAGGGAAGGGGGAAATAATCAGTGGTAGTGGAGCGGAGGAGATCATCATAGAAGTAGAGGTTCCCCTGGGAATAATGCTTGCCATGCAGTTAATGCAAGAAAAAACATTATCGTAAATACTCAAACGTCAGCACTGACACAATCCTTTGCTGGTGGAGTTGAGACTCCACAAGTCATGAGAGACAATTTGTTTTTAAGCCAATAAGGTATTTTATATGGTTTTGGAAGTGCAGGTTTAGATGTCAGTATGTGGAGTTATGGTATCAGTGATTTGCATAGAGTTACTGTACCAACAGTTTCTTCTATTTGGCCTCATGGCTCAGTGATAGTTGAAGGTCATCTGAGGAAGAATGAATCCAAAAATGTAGAAGACAGCAAGAGGCAGCCAACATTAATCTGGGGTCTAAAGCTTGACTAGACCTTTTCTGTATTATATCACTTCCAGGGAAAAATTGGGACTCATAAGGATCTGATCTTTGTTGAGCCTATGTTGATTTTGATTTGTATGAACTTCTTTTCCCCAGTGGTACAATCCTATGCAGATCTTTCAATTGACGATTATCTCTGTGCATTTAATTTGTGGTAAAGATGTAGGTACACATCTCTCTCACCAATCTGTTATATTTATCTAAAGCCCGTGTCTTCTTTTCTTACCAGTTACACAAATTAAAAGATAAAATGCTCTTTTCTACAGGATCGTCTTTGAAAATATTGAGAGATATGCAAGTATTCGAAAAATTCGTCTTAATCGTTGGAAATTCATATGTTTTCAGATAAGTGTTTGCTCTAGTATATGCTAAATTTCTATCAGGCAATCCTACAAGAAAGGTACATGTAATGCACTACAAGCCTCGGCAAGTTGTAATTGGGTGGCACTTTCCTTGTAAACATGTTGGATTTTGTGTGATAAAATTTTTAATTTTAAGTGATGTTTTAATGATTCAAAATTTATTTGTAAAAATTACATTCAATGATATATGAAGAGCAATTTAGTGGACAATTTGTGCTTCTAGAATGCCAGTTTATCGATTCTTCTCACATTTAAGTGAATCTCAATTTGTAATGAGGCACAAATTCCTCTCACGTTTAATGCAATTTCTTATCCTTTGAATGATCTAAGATTGATATCTGAAGCTTGAAAGTCTTAATAATTAAAATTTTACATTGTTATATTTGGTTGGGTATGTTTCTACTTCACATGAAAAGTTAGCATCTCTGGTCTATAATTTGCACAAGCTATACCTGTTACATTGTTTGATCTAATGGAAAACTACTAAAATCCAACATTCATAGGCTGAAGATTGGGGTGTCACAATTGTAAAATATCATGTACATCCTTTTTTTTATTCAAATGTGTTCATACTTGAAATACATGTCTACATTACTAAAAATCAAATATATATGTTTTCTTCAACTCCGAAGCACGGCCTCCCATGTTAGAAATACATGTTACTCTCATATGAATTTTTTTCACTAATGAAGTATATGTAGATATTACTAAAACAATGTTTGAATCAGCATATCGTCAATGTACAACCTACCTAGTTTTTCAGAACCCCACCTTCTACCTATATTGTTTGGATTCTGGTTCTGATTCTGGGATCTGGTTTCCTTCCTTGGAAACATGCTAGGTGGTGTTCTTGGGGTCATGGGTATGAAGACAAAAAACTACTGTAACTCTAAAAAAAGTAAACAATAACTTACCAAAAACAAACAAAAAAGAGCTAGCCCAATTTAAAATAACCCAACCTGTTTGTAGACCTCTTTTGTCATTCATGCAGGATGTAGAGCTCTGTATTTCTTGATTCAACGATCATTTAGATGAAGAAGATGATGACTTGTATACAGATCTTGGTGAATTTCCCGAATCCTCTGTGACTTTTAGCACTACCAGAGGTTTCTTTGAAGATGATGAGAATAAAAACAATGGCAGAATTGATCAGTATAGTTTGCTTTCATGGTCTGCAAATTACTTAAAGAATGCAGTTATCTGATGATGATTTCTATATTTGACCATGTAATGCAGTGATCTGGATATATTTGTTTATTAATTAAATTTTCAAGGTGAACTCTCTTCCCTTGAGAATTCATCATTATATTTTTAGTAGATTAAAGCCAAACCCAAAATAAACAAATAAGGGAATCTCTCATCTCAATAATCATTTTTTTCTTCCGTTTGTAAATGTTGTACAAGATTCCATACTTCTTTGATCCCATAAATAATATGCCAATAGAACCATAATATTTCTACACTTACAAAATCAATCACCCATAGTTTAAACAAAATCAACTACAAAAATAATAATTATCCCGTTAAAACAAATAACATATACCGTTCGGCGTTCACATTGCATTGTACACATGCAATTGCTAGTTAGGAAATAAATTGTATGATTTGTGTGTAAATATGTAGTCTAGTATTTATATTAAAATTGATTAATGGAGAGATAATTGTACGTATTTGCAATCAAATTGTTAAGAAAATATGTTTCATATTTAAAGCTTTGCCCGCTCACTTCTATGTCATAAATATTAATAAAAATAAAAATTTATTTATATGCATGACCCTTTTCATCATGTATATTGAACTATATGATTTTTGTATATTAATAATGGGTTCTTAACTCCTCCAACCTCCATGAGCTTTATTTTTTCAATTACTACCACTTTTCTAAATAATCTCACCAATGCATGCAACATAGATCTTCCCTAACATTGATAATTTCCATGATGAGGTACATGAGGAGCTTAATTGTTAAACATTTACAAGAAAATATTGGAGAAGCACTAGAAGACAATCAACATAACAGATGCCAAAATTTTAACGGATTCCTTAAAATGCAAATTTTCATTCTTTAAACTTTTTTTTGAAGTAAAAAAAGACAAAACAATGCATGTGAATGAAAAGTATACCTGACTTAGTCGCGGGTGCGATTCACTAAAAATTACATGGAGATTACAAGCCAAACGTAGTTGTGACTGACACTTGTGTTGAAATATCACCAAAACAATGATTCAACAAGTTGCACTTATCATTTTTTATCTGCCTTCACCTCTCCAAGACCTGCAATACAGAAATATGTGAGCAAAGAAGCAAAAAACTTAAGTATGGGATCAAGTGCACAAAGAGTTAGGTTGTCTAAGAGGATGAAATTATGGGGGGTGAATGATCTTTTATAGTTTTTGAGTGCATAGGGGATTGTGACACATATGGGTGCAATATGCATAGGTAGGTGTAATGATAAGAGTCCATAGTGCATTGGGCATGCAAATGGGTTGCTGGGATGGACAAAATTAAATGTGAGTGTGTGAGTGTTAGTAAATGACTGATGAGATGTATTTTATCACCAATTTATGGGGTTCTAAAATTTTTAGTTACTTTTGTGGGACTATTTGAATTTTTTTGGATTATTGTGTTTTATGATATTTTTGGTATTTTTTTAATAAGAGACCTTATGTGAATTGTACGTTTTCTAGTGTTTGTATTTTCCCCCTTTTTGGGCTGCATGTTGTAGCAAGCAAGATGCAATGTAAAAAATGAAGACTAAATGGGGGTCATCCAACCCTATGATAATGGTTGTCAATGTTGTGGGCTTAGATAGTTGACTAGATAGATAAGAACTTGGAAGTGCGATTGATGGGCCACTTCAGTTGGAGTCTGTGAAGGGATCAATAGGTTGATTTTGTAATGTCGAAACTATTGAGTCAATTGAATAAAATGATTGATGATTGGGTGTCATAAGATTCAAGATTCATTTTAAGACCCCCCTCTGAAAAATTAGTTTAGAATGGGTGATGAATCTCCAAAATCAACTTTTGATTTGATTACGAATTTCTAAAAAACTGTTTCATGGCAAAGGTGATTTGGCATGTCACAGTTTTCCTGGATTTCATACATTTGGATGGCCAGCTCTCCCATGTTAGAAAAATAGGGTTGGATGACTTTCTATCTCAGAACAGGTTGGACAACCGTCACTTCCCTATCGGGAAAACATTATTGGAAGTCTATCTATCTATACTTAGAATAGGTTAGATGACAGTCTATTCTGCATTGTACGAACTGTGTTGGATGGACGTCTCTTCTACATTATATGAACTGTGTTGGATGATCGTCTCTTCTGTATTGTATGAAATGTGTTGGATGACCATCTCTTTTGCATTGTACGAATTTTGTTGGATGACCATATCTTCTCTAATAGTTGTACAATGTTGGACAATCATCTACCATAGATATAGATGCACGTCTACCACCATGACTATCTCTTCGACACTGGATGGTTGCCTATCATGTTCAGACGGTGTTGGGTTGGATGATCACCTTCTATATCTGTCTCTCCCATGTGCAATCAAGTGTTTATTTCATGGCCTTCAGAGCCTAGAGGTGTAGGATGACAGGCTTAGACATTTGTTTATGTATCGAAAAAGGAATAAATACAATGAATAAATACTTATAAATTTATATGCACCCCCCTGAACCGTATGTATTATACCTCAATGAATATGAGCACAATTTGATTATAAATGTTGGTGAAATACATGCATAAGTTTGTTTTTAAGTGTAAATAGTAGATGAACTGACCCAGACAAAGGACTTGTCAGTCGAAATTTAGGCAAACTGGGTAGTAGCCAATTGCTGAAAATTTTCCATTTCTAATTTTCAAAACCCCTAATATTCGCGAGTTTACAAAAATTCACCACTAAAATGTTCCCTTATAAGATTAGACGAGAAGGGTTTTATATAATATCTCCCCTCAAGTGACAATTTTTGGAGCTGCAGGTTTAACCAACATAATGTGGGATGAAAAGTGGCAATTGATAATGATAGAAAATGAACCTTGGCAAAGGCATGATGAGTGAAAACAAGGATAGATAAGAATAAGAATGGATGTAAGTTAAAGAGCATGAGAGTAGCGTTTCCCCAACTAAAAGTGATGAGAAATAATTGCAAGGTAATGTAGACACAAAAATTTGGTATCGCTACCCTTGTTGCCCAGCGTTTGATTATTTCACCATGGTCACCTATCTAGACCCCTTATACTTTAATTCCTATTTTTATTAATATTCCTATCTTTCCATCTATTTTCCTATCAATTTTAATTTATTTCCAATTCTCATTAATTATCCCCTAATCCTCATCTCATTATTTAGTTAATCCTAAGCAACCCCAATTTCTCTTCTCTAGGTTGGTTATCATCATTAAACTACCTAGTTGCTCATCCTTAGGCTCCCCTTAGCCTTTATTTAGTACATTTCATCCTTTACCTACCTGTTTCACTTCCCTATACAACCCTAACCCACCTAAGCATTTCAAAATCCCAATCTCATTTCTAATGGTTTTGATGCCTCAAGTTAGGCATCCTCCCATTGCCCAAATGGACGGTTCCCCGTAGTTCGCGGTGACCCACCCAAATTTTTTTCGTCGACCCTATAAATCCACATTTCCCCATCCAAAGGATGTATCATCAGAGCGTTCATGCATTTTGCAACCTTATCTTCATGCTTGAGCTTCTCTGCAGCTGTTTAAATCTTCTTGGAGTCCTTTTGCACTTACTTGTATCATTTGTGGATAATTTGGGGAGTTTATCTTACCCTTGTGTTGGTTTATTCAATTTTTGCATCATTTTTATTGCTATCATCAGTTACTAACATTTTACAGGTCTAGTTGCCATCAGAGCTTCAGTTCTAGCTTTTACTTTTGTCCATTTTATGTGCAGATTGTCAATGCATCCCATCCTTTTTTGGTATTTCTAGGATCAAACCCAGGTCACTGTGGACCTTGCCCTTGTTGTGTTACCTATTCTGCCATCCAGATCCACAAAAGTCTATTATTTTGTTATGCCACCACATACATTTCTCAGATCCATAATTTTACCTCTGTCAGTCCATATCCATTATGTCGGTCTTTGGTCGTCGCCAACTCAGCCCAGTCACCATCGACTCGAGCCATATTTTCATTCTACCCATCTATATTCTTATTTTATTGTAGCCTTTATGTTTCCCCTATTTCAAATCTTTTCTATAGGTTACTACTAGCTACTACAGATCTTCAGCATCTTTAGATCTGCATACATATATTTTTAGATCCACATTTTTGGTTATTGTTCTGATCCATCTACCCCGGTCACCGTTAACTAGACCTTTGTATCCTAGGTCATTGTTGACCTAGCCAGGTATGTTTCATTTTGTGTTGATCTATATCAAATTTTCACTTTCCTTTTTCTTCTGCATTTTCAAATTTTGTATAGGTTCATATTCTACATGTTATTCAGTCCTTTATCATTTAAGTTATCCTCTTTTATCAAATATAGGGGTTGAAATCTACATAAGGAAGCTTACGCTTCTTGGAACCAAATTTTTCGTACAACCCCCTCATCTACCATATAATCCACTTTCCTTCTAGTTATCTTTGTTGTGCGGATCCATCAAACTTGTAGCGAGGAATCTACTTTGTGCCCATTCATTTGTCACCATCTTATCCCAAGGTACCTTAAACCCTGGCATGTTTTGAGCTACTTGGTTTTCTTTAGTATCTAGCTCACTAATATAAATAGGAAAGAGAAAATTTAGTCCAACATTCTGGCATGCCCAATGGGACAACCCTTTTAAGGTGATTCTCTTGCATTTCATTTTACTTTTCCACATTTCTTCTATTTTCCACTAAAATTGCAGGTAAAGGCTTGGATTTTTCTTATTCGTGTTAGGATTTGGGATTGCTTGGATTTTTCTCTTTGCTTGCTTTATTCTTAAGATCAAATAAAAAGGAAAAGCAAAAACCAGGTATTCCTCTTCATGTCTTAGTTTCTCCTTTTACATCGCATTTTCTATTCCTTGGGTAGTTGTTATCATCGAATCTCCATATTTGGTTTTGGGCTTAAAACAAACCTATTGTAAATATTTCTTACAAATCTAGTATAATTTGAGGTTTAATTGGTTATATTTCAAATTTCTTCACACACATCCAAACACACTACTCAAATTCACACATCAAAAACAATGCCATACCAGGTGGACCTAATTGAAATTTCATCACCCAATAGGAAATCAGCCACGGTGTTCTGTCTGCATTATAAATCTTGCACATATTTAGGCCTCACGTACCTTCGAGTATATTGAGGACTCCCTAACCAAAACTACCAAAAACTAGCCTTAGATTTCATCTTCTAGGTACCCTCATTATCTACTTCCCTTTTTCTTTTTCACATTTTCTAATTGATCAAGATAAAGAAAACATTACATGCTTGACTTGTTTTCCTCAATTAGTATAGCTATTATTTTCTTGTTTTGTTTCATGCTCGTCATCACACACACTTTAGCTAGGAAAATGGAACAAAATCTTGTGTCAAACGATTCCATCGATTCGTGCCAACAAAAATTTTCTATGACTATTGTCTCATCCATTCTTATGGTTACCACTTTCATGGTGAACCAACCTTTGATCATCAATATGCCTCATCAAGGACCTCTCATTCAAACCACCACCCATGATGAGACCAATCCTTTCCTACATCAATCCATCTTGTTTAGGCTGGCCATGCCTCAATTCATTACATCAATTGAAGCTTTTGGGCCTCCCATTATCCCTCATGGTAGTTTGGATTTCCATGAACTTCTCGATGCTAATCCCATGGCCGTTCATGATTACCTTCTTAATAATTCAACGCAACTTCCTATCAATGGGTCACCCCTCCAAAAAATTTATGATTATCATTCCAATCCTAAAAAAAAACACAAGTTCTTTCTTCACAACTTGTGATGTTTTTTCCCTAAAGCCACGAATGAGCTCGCCATGGCCCAACATGAACTATATCCTTCCTCTTCTACCAATCCTCAACCTTATCAAACCACCCAACTAGTCACACCGATTCCTCGTAATATACCTCCCATGAACACAACTATTACTACTCCCATTCCTATCGCTTCTTCGTCTACTAACATCACTAGTGTCCCCATATAATCCTTTCAAAATTTTCCTCCTATATTTGAACAACATAATCACTCCTTACCTCTCACATAACACATTCATTAAAATGTCATCACCTACCAACCTCCTCCTATTAGTATTTGTCATTACATAGCATCTAATCCACCTCCCCAAAAATCTCAACCTATCATCACTCATATCCCCACTCATATATACATCAACAAGTACATATCCCCATCTCTCAAAAAATAAACCAATCTCAAAAATCACATCACTGTATTTCTCAACATCAACCATTGCAAAAAAACCATCCAATTTAAACCAATGACCTACATTCATCCTCATCAATCAATTTCTCAAACAATCACTCATTCACAAGTTTACCAACAACCTTATCGTGCCACTTCTCATGTCACGCTACAAGCTACAATCATTTACTTCTCATCCAACCACTTCAAATGACCCCATGCATGCCTTCATGAATACATTGGCTAATCTTGAAGGTATACCCTTGGACCTAAGATCACAATATCCTATGAAAAAATTTGCGACAAACCTATCCATCAATCAGTCCCAATCAAACCCTATCCTCCTTATTGGAAGCTTCCAAAATTCACCAAATTCAATAGTAAGGAATATCCCCAACAACACCTTCATGCATTTAAGCATGCATGCTATCTCATTTCCCATGATCAAGACCTCATGTTTCGTACTTTTCCTATGTTTTGGTCGGTCCCACATTGGATTGGTACAATGGTATCCTCCAACACTCATTGTTCTCATTTAGGTAACTTACACAAATTTTCTTAGAACACTTCTCAATCAACATTGTGCACAAGATCACCATTCAATAATTTGACGATGAGTCTATCACAAATTTTCTTACTAGATGGCGTGGAATGATAAATCAATTATCATTCACCCTTCCATAGACATAGCTCATTGAATAATTTTCACGCTCTTTTGCGAAACATATCTCATCCACCTTACGAATTCAATCATTTAGACTTTGAAAAATCCTTCACTATGGTTTGCAAACTTGAGACTCATTCCCTTGATAAAATCCAAATTAATCTTAAATAAAACAAAATAAAAACAGAATTTACTAAACCATCTACACATAATGACAAATCTAAGAGTGTGACCAATGACATGGTGGTTAAGTATTCTTCCGCACCCACCTCTAACACATGGCCTCAACAAAGAGCTCCTAGACTACCACCTAACTACAATCATCTTCGAGAGTCATATAACGCGGTATTCGATGGTGGTTCATCTCATCACACTTTCCCCCATTTTACCATTCGATGAATCAAGACTTAAGCCAAATTGGTATCATGAGAATCACTATTTCAAATATGATCAAGTTTGTGGACATGATATAGAGAAATGTCGAACCTTCAGATATCTTATCCAAAAAATCATTGACCAAGGTGACCTTCAATTGGATAACCCTAATGCACCACCTAACTAACCACTGGAATACCTATCTAAGGTGGGAAGAGATGATATGCAACATTATTTGAGAAGACGGTGATATCATATAGATACACCAGAACTATATTGTTGATCAAACCTTTGAACGCCATGTCCATTGCTCGTTGAAATGTTGCTCCAGAGTTTGACAGTCCAAATGGCATCTTTTTATAAGCATATGTACCCCATTTGGTGATGAAGGTTGTCTTGAACGAATCCTCCTCTTTCACCATTATTTGATTATAGCCTAAGTATCCATCTAACAATGAACACCTCTCAGAGACAGGTACAACCTGCAAGATTTTCTCCATCGATGGAAGTGGGTAGTGATCTTTAAGTAATGCTTTGTTTAGATCACGGAAGTCTACACACAACATGATTTCTCCATTTCTTTTCCTCACAGGCACCAAGTTTGCAACCCAACTTGAGTTCTTGGTAGGGAAGATGATGTTGGCCTTAATTAGCTTGTTTAACTCTTTCCTCATGAGATGCTCAATGTGAGGATTTATTGGCCTTTGCTTCTATCTGAAAGGCTTAGATCCTAGATCCAACACGATAGTGTGCCATGCCAATCTTGGGTTGAAACCTCTTACATATTTGTAAGTCCAAGAAAATACGTATGGGAATTCTTGACAAAGTTGAATGAATTTAGATTTTTCTTGTTGAGTACTTACCTTACCAATTCACAACGTTTTTACCTTCTTTTATGGAAATGGGCTCTAAGTCTTCACCCTTTACTTGGATATTTTCTTTCTCCTTCCGGAATTTATAATTTGGGTTGAAGATTGACTCCAAGTTTACAAGGCCGTTTGGTAATTTATTGGTTCTCAGCTGCACCACTTGGTAACCATAACATTGTTCCAAATTGTCTTGGTTTCAGCTTCTTCTTGTAGAAAGTTGACAATGTTTTATGATTCTCAAAGACCTGCCAACTTATGTTATTATCTAGGACAGATGGTCTCACAACCACCTTGATATGAGGCTGAGACTTATCACTTTTGATACTCTCGACTACATCAAATGCTGCCCCAATCACTTCCAGTCTGTCTATTGCTTCATTTTTCTTCCTTGGGATGGAACTGATGCTAAATGCTTCAAAATCTTTGATAAGATCCCATACCCATTTCTTGTAGTTCTTTAACAGATCATTCTTGGAAGAATTTTGTTCTTGGAATTGGTTTGCAACCAGCTCACTATTGCCAAACACTTGCAAGTTTCTGATCCCTCTTTTCCTTTCCTAATATAGTCCATGGATCAAAGCTTCATACTCTGCCATGTGTTGTTTGAACAAGAAAATTGGAAACGGAAGGTTGAGTAATATTTCATACCTTGAGGTGAAACCAACATAACTCCTCCTCTGGGTCTGTTGGTCCGAAAATCTGTCGCGTGGACAGATCTATGGATAGACGAGCCAACAGTGTTGCAGGGCTTAGCCCCTCTTTGAGACAGCAAAGCGAAACTGGTTTATTGCTATTTCTACTAGCAGGAACCTATGCAAGTCTCACAGATTCTGCCTTCGGGGGTTGGGATCTCATCCCAGTAGAGTGTTTCAGGCTGCGAAAAGAAAGGAATGAAAGAGGGAGAAGAGAAAGAACAGATCCGAAGGGAGAAAAGAAATGAATTCCAAAGCAGAAAGGTCAGAAGATTTATGTTTTTAGTTTGGTAGTAAACAGAGCCAAACCTACTTGCATAAATAAACAAAGCAATACTGATAAACAAATGACGGAAAAGTAGATATGAATCCAACAGATTAAAACACATACAGATCTAACGTAAGAAAGATCTAATGTATAACACAGCTATTGAGCACAAAGTCTGAATAATTGTATTACTGTTTCTCCTCTGTTACAAGAAAGCTCAAAGTCTTTCTCTCCTCACTTCTATTTCTATCTAAAAAATGTTCACCCCCTTTGAATACAACAAGTATTCCAATATTTATAGAAGATCAGGGAGAGAGAAGGCAAAAAGGAGCCAACCACTTATTTACAAAGATATTTACAAAATATCTAAAAGTCATGTTGACTTTGATAACTTGGATGGATGACATCATCCCATGATGCAACATGGATGATGTCATCATTTGTGCCAACTTACTTCAGATATTACGGAAAGAAAGTCGGAGAATAGAGAGGAGAAGAAGAAGAAGAATCTATTCATCATCATCATCCTGTGGCCTAAAAGGGGTTGCCTGTTTCTGATGCTGATCAGGAGATGAGATGTGGAACTGAGCGCGGTATTCCAAGAACTTGCTGATCATTGGCCCAATTGATCTTGTGATGGATCCTTGTGCCGTTCACTGATTGCTTCGCAAGTCTCCCGCTCGTCTATGAGCTTTTCCGGGTTTTGGAATAATCTTTACCCGCCTCGATTAGGGACCCGATAAAGTCTCTACAGGCCAGTAGGTTGTTGATGGATTCGATGTCGAACGTGACTTCTGGCCCTATCCCTTGAGTAGCTATCTCCTTGAAAATCCGGATAGTATCATCAGCTGATCTCAAGGTGAGGGAAGGAGTGAACAACCCTGGAGTCATAGATAGAACAATCTTCTCCATTTGATGCATCGCATCCAGGGCCTCTTCCTTCACCTTGTCTATCTTCTCTAACACGAATTTGAGCTGATCTATCCGATAGTCCAGAGTGGACATGGTCTTGTTGAGGTCCTTAGATGACCGAATACTCCGAACTTGACCAAATCTTCGACTGAACAGTCGAACATTTGTTGGAAGGCCTCGTGCTGGAGTCTAGCATGCTCTAATTCTTCTGATACTGGACCTGCTAATGCTTGGAGTTCCTTATTCGCCTTCTCGATATTCAGGTATAAGCTGATATATTCGGCGATTACTTTTTTACTATCTTTGAGGATCTGGCTCCTCCAAGCAGAGACAGCCATACCTTGCTCGCCGATTTTTGATACTCATTAATCTTCTCCTGACTGAGCAGCTCAGGAGTCTCAGCGGCAGTTGTGGGAGGTGCACTTCCCATCTTCTGTAAGGCTTGAAGCAGGTATTTATTCTGCTCCTTCAGTAGCCTCTTTTCTTCCTTTGTTTCTCGAAGCTTTTCGCAGAGTGCATCAACTGCGGAAAGAGCTTCCCCCTGGAGACTTTCTGAGGATGTCCCCATTGTGACTTGGGTCACTGTGAAATCTGTCGGAGACAGATCTTCTTTCTCTTTGGTGGGATCGGGGTAGGCTATTTCCATAACCCTCTCACCTGCAGCGCTCTTGGAGAAGCGTGTAACCGGCTTGTGCTTCTTTGCTCCTTTAGCCGGAATGACCGAAAAGTCCATCGGAGCGATGGGGACTTTCCTCTTTGGTTGGCTCAGCTGCTGAGAGATCCAAGCTGGTCCTATTGAAGAAGGACAAGAGACAGAGGGGGAGGCAGCAACGGTAGAAGAGGGGAAGAACGTGGAGACACGCGGCGGCGGCATTGAAAGAACAGCTGCGGAGATGTCCACGGGGGGAAGGGAAACCGCAGCAGCAGAAGAGATAGGAAGGGAAGGGAGCTCGGAGATGAGGGAAGAAAATAGAGGAAGACAAATCAGCGAGAGAGGAGAAGATGGACGAAGAGGCAGGGGAGAGAGTAGAAGAAGGGGGAGAGGACACAACCAAAGGAGTGGTTGCCGACATCTGAGGAAGGGGAGGAAGAGAAGAAGAAGGAATAGAAGGGACCTCTGAAGTTGTAGCGATGCCGACATCCTGGGTGGATGGGCGTATAGGACTATCCTCTGTCAATTCTTTCTCTGGCGAATCCAGAGTTATTACTTGTTCAGGCTCTGAAGGAAGAGGACTTTCAGGGGCTTCCTCCTGAATGGTGCTAGGTTCACCTTCGGCACCTTTGCCTTTCAGCAGCTTCTTTGTCCTTGGAGGTGCGTTGCCCAAAGGGGAAGTAGTGAAATCTACCCCGAGGTAGATTAGTCCGTTCATGCGGCACCAATGCTCCGTTCTCCGCATAGTTTCTTTTACTCTCTCCTCAATTGTTTGAGGAGCCTTGCTTCTGTCAATGTCCGGGAAGGGCCAATCATCCCCTTCTGTGTCATTATACACTTTGTCTACTTCGTCTTCCGTGGTTTGGAAGCCTTTTGGGACAATGGCCACTCCGTATTGGATGATTTCCGTTAATGCCAAGCGAGAGTGATCCTTTCTTCTGAGTTCTACCTCATGGAGAACGTCAATGTAGATATCCTCAATCTGAGGGACATGAATCGGATCAAGCTTAGCCCTTGGTAGACAGCCCCTAGGGTCGAATGTAGGCCTTGCTGGGAAATCATGCTTTAGGTTGAGCAATTCTAGCTCAGCAAACATCTCCTTCGCCTTGTGATAGCTGGAGCATGTGTAACGGCCTACTGTGAGGGGGAAAGGAGTTCCGCCCTTCTTTCTCTTGAGGCACTTTTCATGGTATGTGACGAGCTGTCTTGACAGTTCCAATAAAATCAGCTTTGGTCCAGCATACCTTGGTAACCTGGTTGGTTCTCCCAAAAAGTTGGCAGCCCTTAGATAGGTGAACGTGGGGAATTGGGTGAACAAGGCTCCCCATTTCTCTGTGACTGCCACTATGTTTTTGGTTGTCCGGCTATGAGTCAAATTTGGCCGCAACATGCACATGATGTGATAGAAGAAAACATCATTGATTTTAGCAAATTGAGGGATACTATTCTCTAGTCTCAGCTCTGGATAGTAATCAAATATCTTGGCCTGAGGCCATACTCCACTTCGGTTGAGCCCTGGGTAATCCCTTGCCGATGCTGCAGCGTAGACTACATAGGAGTTCATATGAAATACTCCAGTTGTGGCAAGCTGTTGTAGCTGCTCAGAGATGGTGTTGCTTATTATTTCACCCCAGCAAAAGCGCTGATCGGGCAAATTCT